>CAXAKX010000038.1:0-21486 GCA_963969525.1 Ontholestes murinus | reverse complement strand
AATATATTTAATAGTATAAAACAATAATATCATGGAAAATCATAACGTCCACGAATACCAGCTGTCCACTGTGGGCTTAAAGTTCCGGATGGCCCTCCAAAATGTCTATTGTATTCACCATAGGCACCAATTGTACCCCGCTTATCTTGAGTTTTGAAGAAATTATATTGCCCAGAAGCTGATAGATCAGTACCCTGACCACGTGTATTTTGAGTTGCTACACTCAATGTACTATCTGCAATCAAAACCAGAGAAATATGTAACTTCATTTTCGATTTCTTAATAAAAATAATTACCTGATGGTTTGTAGGTATAATCAACGGAATTTCCTGTGGTGAGTGGTCCTTTAGGAAAGTACTGCCTCTGTGCGTATGCCGTCGCGTCTACTTTATGATTGTCGTTATTAATGAGAGTAGCGGTATGACTGGCATAAGCCCCATCAGTTCCATAACCATAATCCGTATCCCTATAAAAACAGTAAATTTGATAAGTTTTTATGATCGTTGATTCATAATTTTATTATTATACAACTCAAATTTATTAAGTAACATTTTTCATACTGTTATCAATTTTTAATCGCAATATTAATGATATAATGTATTTAACTGTATCACAACTCGTCAATGTAACTATTCCAAAAATTACGCACGTCTTCCCTAGTGCATGGTCGGCACGAATATAAATAGATTTCTATAAAATCTATTTATATTTAAAATATCATAATGTTTATTTACATATTTATTGACACATTGTTTGCTCCTGCCCAACAAATTACGGCTATTCTATTAACATAAAATTCAATACAAAATTAAATCTTACCTGCGAATTCGTTGTTGTTGTTGTTCTTGTTGACGCTCCACAGGTACTAAATTATATTGCTGTCCAATTTGATCTTGCACTGGTTCATATGGTACAAATGAATATGCCCACGATGATGACAGGAATGCCAATATGTAAATTGCAACGCCAATCATCTTGTAGTATTTTGCTCAAAAGACTGAACTGATACCTTGACTGAGATTACTCTCGCTTAAATACTATTTCGATATTGCATTGGGGAAATGGGAAGACCACGATTGTATTGTAAACTTTGTTGATATCAAGAGGTCATCACAGCATAGTAGATGAAGCGTGTATATTATTATACACATTACTGATAACAACAAATTATTCGGTTATTTACAAAGTTTTAAAATTGTTATTAATGATCAGTCTTATCTTCGTAATAAATTTTTAATCACTATTTTTAGTATAATCTAATAATTTACTTAATTTATTTTGAATATTAGGTACAGAATAAACATTATTATTACGAGATGAATTGGTCAAAAATTTCATATATAAAATCACGGTGTTTACATTTTCGTCGTGAGTTGGCTCTTATTATTTATAAAGAGGAAAATCAAAAATAAAGTAAAACTATAATAGAAAAAGAAAAATAAAGCACTTTGGGGTCAATGCAATGTGAACAATTATTAGTCCGAAATTAAAAACTTGAACCTTTCCTTCCTAAAAATTTTGTAGAAATTAAAGCATGTTTATATTCTTTACTAAATACGAATTTTTATATTAACTGGAATATTTGAGGTTCATGGTTTAAGATTAGGTAATTAATTTAAAATCGACTGTGATATTTTTTGTCCTTAATTTATACATTATACAAACCAAAAGGTAATGCTTTGAACATTTGTTTCGGATAAGGTACAGGTTGAGGGTAGAAAAAAAGCGGCTTGCCGATTTGACCTTAATTAAGTCTGTAGAGGGGATAAAAAACAGGTCCACATTTTAGGATATGGCTTTACATTGTGTAAATAATTCTTATTTGAGATATGAAATTTTACCAATATTATTATGCAAAAATAATCGATAACAAAAATTAAAAATATGTTTTAAACAATTCAAGGTAGTTGATTTGAACATAATTATTTATTTTATATAATTTATACCCTGTCTATTTTACTTGAAAAGTTTTTAAGGTAATTTGGCGTTATTTTACAATCATAAAAGAGAAGTATAACAATATTTAAAATTACAAGAAATATATTATTTTATTTTATTTTAACATCAAAGACCAATTAGGTATATGTATAAGACGTGTTCTAATAAGTAAGAAAGTATGCAGGAACAGTTTATTTATTAACTTCTGCGAACATTTTTTATGCTTTGTAAACGATACACATTATCGTTGAGAGTGAATGGATCGCGACAAAATTCCCCACTTACAAATGTGCGGGAATAACCTAGAGTGAAAACAAACCTTTATCACCATCGTAGATATATAAGGCTGTGCAAACTTCAATCAAATATTCAATTCTACGTCTTCAGATCGTTAACATTAAAATGTACAAAGTTATAATTATTGCTATTGCCTGTGCAGTATCTGCACTTGCATATCCAGCAAATATTATAGAGGATGAAATCGGCCAACAGTACATAGTTATACCAATTGACCAAATTGAACAACATAGGATTCGAAGGTAAATTGATTTTTTTTAATTGTTACATTTATATTAAAATATTTTATAATATAATTTTACTTAAATTAATTATCTAATGCTATTTAATAGTAATCGCAAGCTTTGTTTATTATTAATTATCTAATGTTATTCACTAATAATTGGAACTTTAAGTAATTTTAAGTTAAAAAGAGTATAAATTAAAGATAAAGATGTGTTTGGAGTAAATAAATTATAGCAATACAAATAAATTGAAATAAGTTTACTTGTAAGTATTTTAATCTAGATATATGTTTATTATAAATATTTAATATCAACCGTGCTTTGTTCTGACCTAAAAAGGTCAAAACCGGTTTGTAGTTGTTAAAAATAAAATTATTGTTTAATATTTAAATAAAAAATAATATATTTATCATTTTTAATATTACTACAATTTATCAATAAGTCTAATATTATCTTCTTATATGTTAGAGATACAAAATGTGGACATGGTTCTGATGGTACCTCCATAAGCCACACTCAAACTTTATTAAATAATGACAACCATAAAGTTGATGGAACACTGTTTGCCCAAAGACAGTTCAAGCCTAAGGGCCCATTAACTACTGGAAATAAAGTTGATTACACTTACAAGCCATCAGGTAGGTTATATCACCTTTTTCGCAAAATTTCGTAGGGCTCAACTTAAAAGGTTCAGGTTAAAAGTATTTCTATATCATATATATCAGAATAAATTAAGAATTTACTTATAACCGATATAATTAAAAAAATCTTAATGAAAGAATAAAACATAAACATTTTTTTATAACAATTTCAGATAGCACATTTTCAATCGCCACTCAAAACACAAGAGGTCAGGGGACTGACTTGTCGGCATCCGGACAGTACAATTTTTTCAAAACTCAGGATGGCAAGGCCAAAATCGGTGCCTATGGTGAATACAACAGGCACTTTCAAGGGCCAAGCGGAACACAAGATCCACAATGGGAGGCTGGAATTCGAGGAAGCATAGATCTTGATTAGATGATATCCTGTACATAAATCAGTTCCTTAATAATTTTAATATTTATGTAAAACTAGTTTAATTTAAATTTAATTTAAAATAAATAATTTTATATTTATTATCAATTATTATTTATTATTATGATCTAGTAATGTACTTAGTGACATGGAAATCGCAACTCCAAGAAGGATGTAGGATTTTTTTAACGAAACAAACGTTTAACTAGTAATTAAGCAATACTATCGCCACAGTCAATTTTAAAAACATCAGGATTTTTACTTGTCCAACGTTTGAGCTAAAAATCACCATTTTCTAGTAGAGAATTCACTTCAATGTGCAATTTTTGAGTGTCTACATAACAGCTTGTTAAATATCTTTGGCTGCTGATTAGATACTTAACATAGTTACCACACGCAGACCAAGTTCACAGAGCAAGAGAATAGTCAAATAGCAGCACATGCAATGCAATATGTTACGCTTATTAATTTATATTAAATTATCTTATCTTTTGAGTTATTCCTCCGCTATATCTTCTGGTCGCCTAGTCACCTGACGATATATTTTTTGATACAAGGTGGGGCAAAAGTCCAGCTACCATTTTGATTGCCTATAACTTTGCTCAAAGAAAAGATAAGTAAGTTTGGTTTTCATAAAAAAAATTATTTGGTCTTTTTTCGTTATGATTGGAAAATTATATTGGCTAAATGGTGCCTGCGATTCGCTATGCAACTTTCGGCTCTTTTTAGGGCATTTTTCATGACATCCTTCAACATATCGGGATGAATTTCTTTAATTTCGTGACGGATATTTTCTTTAAGATGTTGAATCGTTTGGGGCTTATTCACATAAACTTTTAATTTTAAAAAATCCCATGAGAAAAAGTTTGCTGCTGTTAAATCCAGAAATGTGACTGGCCATGCTAAATCGCCACATCGCGAAATTAGTCTTCCTGGAAAGACGTCATTCAATAATTGAATTGTCGAACGAGCTGTGTGCTGTGGCCCCATCTTGCTGAAACCACATGTCCTCTAGTCCTTGCTCTTGCATTTCAGGCACAAGAAAATTTTGAATCATGTCTTGGTACCGTTCAGCATTAAGAGTAAATCCAACACCTTGGCCATTTTCAAAAAAATAGGGACCAATGATGTTTCCAGCATGAATATCACACCATACATTTGTTTTCAGTAGATGCAATGATGTTTCATGAATTAATTGAGGATTGTGTGTTCCCCAAAACCGACTGTTCTGTTTATTGACGTGGCCACTGAGAGGAAAATGGGCTTCATCGCTCATTATCAATTTAGGCGAAAAATCTTCAATTTCACTAGACAGCCTTAGGATTGCATTACTGTACACAACTCGTGGATCATGATCTATTGGTAGCAATTTTTGGGCTAATTGAATTTTGTACGGGAACATTTTCAAATCAGTTTTCAAATTTCGCCTTAAACTGCATACAGAAATGTGTAACTGGGAACCACGTCTCCGAATTGATGTTTCTGAAGACTCTGCAACACTATCGCGCACCAGAGCCACATTTTCAGCGTTGCGAGACGTCCGTTGTGTTCCAGAACGAGGCCTGTCTGCTGTCGTACCGTCCGGTCGAAAATTTGCATGTAAACGAAAAATTGTGGTTTTGTGAGGCTATAAACGATTAGGATATTTTTGACGCAATTTCTGCTGAGTGGCAATAATGGAACGATTGTTTTCAATAAATATTGTCACTATTTCTGCTCGTTCTTGTGGCGTATATTTATCCATAATAAAGTTTGGACGTCTACACAACACAATGGTTAAAGCGAAACCGAGCTAAAAGTCACAGAACCAAGATGGCGCGCAATCAAAATGGTAGCGGGACTTTTCCCCCACCTTGTATATCTGCACTTGTTCCCAACATAACAGCATTATCAAAATTATTGAGAAGGGTTCATTTTTTACAGGTTGGCCGATCAATAACAAGTTTTTCTTTAATCATGAACCTCTATATCATTTCTAGTGTAAGCCCAATTTAATAAAATATCTGCTGATGTAGGGGAAGATCCATTGAATACGAATCTTAATTGTGTTATTACGCTGAATTGTTTACAACGCACTGATGGGGCAAATAGTATCCTTCATTTACAACACCAGCTGTTTTATACATATGTCCCAGTGTTTCATATTTACGGAAAAAGTTATTTGGTATTTGCTGCAGATTTTAAGTGGTCTTGTAAAACGATGCTCAAACGAGAGATATTTGCCTTTAGTTGGCTCACTCGAGTTTCCTAGGAATAAAGGGTTGTCCTGTAAAGAGAAGTGCTACCTGCAATCGCACCTCGGACCCATATGTTGTGTTCTAACAAAATTACCTTTGGATCTCTCAGAAAAGGTGCTAGAGATTCTACTTTATAAATTTCGATTTTCCAAAAAAAAAATTATTACAATAATTACAACTAAGAAAACTATTGCTCTCTTTTAAGTTCTTACAAAGGCATTAAATCCAACTAGATACGATTGTGTTTGTAATACACATTACCAGTTAGGAAGTCGACCTCTTGAGGAGTCAGGACTCTGGATCAGTTACCTCAGCTTCCAATGGAATATTTGACTTATTAAATTTAATATCCCTCGGAAGGACGACGTCAGTAATTCAAACGTGTTTACAGAAATAACTTTCTTGTACCAACAAATTGATTAATTTGGTCAAAATTTGCACCAGCTGTAGCAATAAATGCATCGATACGTTTGCGTTTAAATTATGGGAATTAGGCGACTGACTTGGTTTCTAGGTACGACTGATATCTACTGTCTTATAATGCAGGAATTGTTTGAAACTGTATGAAAAAAAAACTTGGGATATTGTATTCTCAAATAAAAAAAAATTAAAATAATAACTGAAGTACTTTTGTTTTTATTGACCTTTGAAATAAGTAAGTTTCTCCGGCGCACCCTGTATACTCGAAAACCCAAACAGTTGAACGGTATCGAAACTAATCAGAGAAAGACACATTGAGTTAAAACGATAGCATTTTGCACATCCCAAGATAAGTTTGAATTAAGTCTAAACGTGAAATAGAATAATGGCGATTTAAAATTCAAATCGGGTTTAAATGATCATGAAAATACGGCAGACTTGCCAAAAAACTTAAACACGATTATTTTCAAATAAAACAATATTATCAACAAAATAAATAGTTATACGAGGGTAGTTTGAAAAGTTTCCGGAATGGGCAAGATATGGCGCGTGTATCGTGAAATTGTTATGATGGTTGTCAAGGCTAACCTATTTTAGGTAAGCTGTCAAATTTTCAGACACGTGCGTCGTTCCGTTTTTGTTTACTAGGATATCTTGTGAAGCAAGTCAGGCACTTTTGCAAAAATGGATAAAAACGAATTTCGTGCAGTCATCAAACATTTCTGGATGGATGGGAAAAAGGCGACGAAGATACGAGATATTTTGCAGAAAGTTCATGGCATCCACACCTTCATTTTCGACTATTAGTTTCTGGGTGAGCGAGTTCAAACGTGGCCGTACAAGCACCAAGGATGAACCACGCAGAACATGATCTCGTGTTAGCCGATCGACGAGTGAAGTTGCGCGAAATAGTAGAGACCACGGGCATCTCATACGAACGTGTGCAAAATATCGTGCACAAACATTTGGGCATGAGGAAGCTGTCGGCGCGATGGGTGCCGTGTTTGCTGACTATGGACAACAAGCGAAGTCATGTGACCACTTCGAAAGAGTGTTTGGCCTTGTTTTCGCCAATTCGTGACCGTGGTCGAAACATGGATCCACCACTACACACCAGAAACCAAGCAGCAGTCGAAACAGTGGATTTCTCCAGGCGAATTTGCTCCGAAGAAGGCAAAGACTGTCCCATCAGCTGGAAAGGTCATGGCCACCGTTTTTTGGGATTCGCAAGGTGTGATACGTGTAATTTGTTAAATAAAAAATGGCAAAACAAAGTGATCCTGTTTTCTTTCTTCAGTATATTCAAGATGGACCTTTTGTTTGGACACTTCCACAACTTAGGAATGGCGATAGTGAAAAACTTTACCAGCTTGAAAGCTAGCCATAGTGGCCATCATCCCTAAGTAAGGTAAATCTCATATATTTTCAATGTTCTATTGTCCCATAAGTTTGTACAGCGTTTTAGACAAATTTGTTGAGACATTTTTGTTGCTTCGATTCTCGAGAATAGGAAAATCATTCCGGGCTTTTAAATTGCTTTTATACAGGCCTATTCACTTTTTATTAAGTTATGGAGATGAATGGGTTCTCTGGAAGGGCTTTTCAAATAAACGTAAAATGAAGCAGTTGTCATCGATATTATTATAATGGGCGATTTTTTAGCAACTTTGATTTTGGCAACACTGTTTTTGGCAGCTCAGCTGTTTTTCTGTAACATGTGAACTGTTAAATATGTTCAGTTAGCCTATAATTTAACCATGAATCGACTTACAAACGAACGACGTTTGCAGATTATTGAATTTTATTATCAAAATTCATGCTCGGTTAAGAAAGTGCATAGTGCACTTATTCCACTTTATGGTTTAGGCGACCTTCTGAGGCGGCTATTCGGAATCTTGTGACTAAATTTCGCACCAAATTTACATTATTGGACATTAAACTACCAACACGCATACGTAGAGTGCGGATAGAGGAAAATATCGCAGCTGTATCCGCCAGTGTTGTTGCTGACCGCGAATTCGATTTGGCGCCATTCGCAGCAATTGGGCCTCTGTTACTCCTCTACGTGGAAAATTTTGCGGAAGGATTTGGGCGTAAAATCTTTTAAAATACAGCTGGTGCAAGAATTGAAGCCACGCGATCTACCACAACGGGTAACTTTTGGTGAATGGGCACTGGCAAAGTTGGATGAAGATCCTCTTAAAAAATCACTATTTACTACAGCATTCGATAGGATATTAGGAATGTCTACATTTACAAAATAATTGAAGATTTGTTCTAAAATTCAAAACATGCCATTCTTTGAACATTAAATGTGTGCAGGTATTCCACAGGACACTGTACACTATCTTTATCAGCGATATTCGAAATCTAACTCCGGTGATGATTGCCCATTACGTTGATACTTCTTCTTTTCTTTATAGACACCACTATTCATCTAAATAATGTTCTGCAGGTCACCTATAAAAGTGTCATTTTATATTTAAGATCAATTTCTCTCAATACTCCGTCTTTTCTTATTAATTCCGATCAAGAAAGATTAAATATCAAAAATAATTTTTTGATGTACATCTTAATTATAAAAAACAAACGCAAATTAGATACAAAAGGCAAAAGCTTCATTGATTAAACTGAATGTAATGATTAATACAATCTGACAAAGATACTATTTGAAATCTTCAAGAAGTGATTTTCATCGGTAGAAGTCTAACACCCTGCTAAAATAGTATCTCTACTAAATTACCTTTCCGCTTATCATGAAAAAATTTCCTTGCCTTTCAAAATATACCGAAATAGGTCTGTAATTCTTGTTGACACTGAAATAATAATTTATTAAATAAAATTATATATATACAGGGTGGGCCACGAATAACGACCATTAAAAGTTTACGGGGTTCCTGCAAGAGGAAAAATCTGAAAAAATTCAACATTGTACGGTTGATTGCGATCTCCTCATGGAAAATATTTTTGACTTTCTATCACTTCCGGTTGTACCGGAAATGGCTACCAACTTTCTTATTTTGAATGGAACATACTGTATATTATTTTATTTTTAAATTCCTTGTTCGATTGCCTACCTCTCCATATGGGTTTATGTCAACTTAACTTTTACAGTTTTTGATTTAAAAATTTATTTGTCAAATATTGACTTCAAATAGGCGTTTAGAAAAATGCCTATAACTTCTAATAGGTACGAGATAGACACACATGCGGCATCTTATTTTGTACCTAATCGGTTCCTCTACAACGGAAAAAAATTGACATGTGTCAATTTTGACAGTTGGTATTTCAAAAATATCAATATTTCAGCGCCCACTTAAAAACATCATATTTCAATTTTTTCAAATGGAATGACCAATATTTTATCTTATAGTGTGATTCGCAAGACAATTTGCTACAAAAAAGTATTATACATCACTATATCTAGAGCCAGTAGTTTTTATGTTATTTCGAAATTCATTTCCTCTCACATTTCAATAATTCCTTTTATATTCACACAGGCACTGTAGTAGGCTTCTGTCAATATGTATTGATTCGAATTAGGAAACATTCGTCCGAATATTATTAAAATGAATAGTTATCCCCAGTTACAACTTACAAATAAAACTGAAGCAAGAAGACTGGAATAAAATAATTTTTAAATAAGTAATTAAATGCAGGAACTGAAAAAAGTTATCAGAAAAAAATTATAACAATTGTTCAAAATGATAACCATTAACATGTAAACCCTGTGCAGCACGTCTTGCGTCACCCTCTTATGTTGCTCGCCTATTTTTGTCTGAATTAAGATTCCGCGAATGCAGCTCGCACCCTTTCTTCCAATTCTTCTCGGGTATTGTCGGCATTTGCATAAACTTTGTTTTTTATACGACCTCAAAGATATATGTGGATTTTCAATTGACACACATGCGATTGGTTTTTCTATTGAAAATACCTTCATGAGAGAAACTTGATTCGTTCGTCCAAATTATATTAATTTTAAGCAACAAAACTCACAAAAATCAATCCTGTTCTCTGCATCTTGAGAAAATAATTTATATTTATAATTATGCATCCGATACATTTTCCAAATTTTTTGGAATGGGGTTCTGCTTACTCTCAAATCCTCCTAGCAACCTGATGCGCGTTGATTTGCTTGAAAATAAGTCAAAACATTTACTTGAATTTCCTCTTTCTCGGTTATTAGCTTTGGTTGATTTTTTCTGCGTTTTGTTTTCCAAATAGTAGAAAATTTGACTCCAGTCTTCGAAACTTTTTCTATCCATCGGCGGTAAGTGTGGATAAGTTTCGTTGAAAGTTTTGCAAGTTCTCTCAACAATTCTGTTGCACTGGCCATATATGACAAATAAATTCATAATTTCTTTATTGGTATAGGTATTCATTTTATTATTACTCGAAAGAAGCGTACACAAATAGTAATACGTTGGATTCAACAAATATTGACAGAAGCCTACTATAGTGCCCGTGTAAATAGAACAGGAATCATTCAAATAAAAATTCTGAGAGGAAACTAATTTCGAAATAACTCAAAAACTACTGGCTCTAGATATAGGGATGTATAATACTTTTTTGTAGCAAAAGGTCTTGCGAATAACACTATGAGATAAAATATTGGTCATTCCATTTGAAAAAATTGAAATATGATGTTTTTAAGTAGGCGCTGAAATATTGATATTTTTGAAATACCAACTGTCAAAATTGACACATGTCAATTTCTTTCCTTTGTAGAGGAATCCATTAGGTACAATACAAGATGCCGCTCGTGTGTCTATCTTGTACCTACTAGAAGTTATAGGCATTTTTCTAAACGCCTATTTGAAGTCAATATTTGACAAATAAATTTTTGAATCAAAAACTGTAAAAGTTAAGTGGACATAAACCTATATGGAGAGGTAGGCAATCGAACAAGGAATTTAAAAATAAAATAATATACAGTATGTTCCATTTAAAATAACAAAGTTAGTAGCTATTTCCGGTACAACCGGAAGTGATAGAAAGTCAAAAATATTTTCCATAAGGAGATCGCAATCAACCGTACAATGTTGAATTTTTTCAGATTTTTCCTCTTGCAGGAACCCCGTAAACTTTTAATGGTCGTTATTCGTGGCCCACCCTGTATATATATCGAAGGAACACCATGTGTTTAGCTTTATAATGAGGCCTAAAATAATTGAATATAAAAAAGTGTCAAATATAATAATTTCATAGACACATGCCAAGACTTCTCACATGCAAGTTTTTTACTAGTTGCTCAGAATTCTCATGTCAGAACTTATACATCACTTTTTAGAAATATTATATACTTTTAAAATATTCTATTTTTTCATAAAATTTCCTATTTTTTAAATTTTGGCTTACTACGCTGCTTGTGTATTTGAGTAAATACAATTAATTATATACTTCTAGAGCTACAAGATCGAAACCGATTGTCATCATTTTTAATTTTTCATATGTTCATATTTAACATAACTTTAAATTATCTGAAATAATCTGTAATCAAGTATTTTTACTGAGTCATATAAGTAATTTTTTCGTATATCTAAAAATTTTAATATTTTAATATTCAACACTAACGAATAATTATGATAACATTTCCGAAAATTGGCTAATATTATAATCGCATGCCGTACATACATAATACACTGTTTACATGTGAATACCCATCAAACAGATAACAAACAAAAAAAAACATCAGCTGTACACGGTATTAATGACCTGCGAGTGATTCACGAGAAACTTTCCCGCTCACAAATGTATTTGTGCGTTGGAATCCCCGCAGTACAGAACTATATCAATATTCACTATATAAGATCGGAACAAGACATTCCAGACATCATACTGAGTTCAACAGAGTAAAGTAACAAATCCATAAAAAAAACAAAATGTTCAAAGTAACAATCGTAACCGTCGCTTGCTTAGCATCAGCACTGACCTACCCATTGGATGCTGATATTTTCGAGGATGAAGCTGGCCAACAGTATTATTTAGTGGGACCAATTAGTGGCATTGAACCTCATCGCGTTAGAAGGTAATAAAAAAAAAACTAGTTTTATTTATTCAATTTTCTAATTATATAATAATTGTTGTTCATTCATTTACAGGCAAACCGATTACGGAGTTGGATCGAATGGCGCGTTTATCTCACATAAACAGACTTTATTCAACAATGACAAGCATAAGGTCGATGGTTCGGTTTTTGCAGAAAGGCAATTTGCGCCTAAAGGACCATTAACTACTGGAAATCAAGTTGATTACATGCACAAACCATCAGGTATGTTTAATCTTTTTCTCCTACACTTGAGATCTCACTCAATTTTTGGAATGGTTAGAAAAAAAATAGTTTCATATTAAATGCTATGAGTAATTTACTCTCTTGTAGTAATAATAATAATAAGTTGCAATGGTTACATATTTTTGCTCTTTTTGATCAATTTTTTATCAGATAATATAAGATTGAAAATACTTTTTTTTTAATATCACACACTTTTTTTAACTTTATTAGCGATTATAGTTTCGATAGTTTTAGCCTGTCATTTTCAAAACGATACTTCAATTATTAATTAAGAATTAATTCAGATTAATTTATTAACATAAACCATATGAAAGTAATTATTTTTCTTTTGATTAACGCTATAATTTTTAATTTCAGCAAGTACTTTCTCTGTTGGCACATCAAACACCAGAGGCCAAGGCACTGATTTAACTGCATCTGGCCAGTACAATTTCTTCAAGTCCCAAGATGGTAAAGCGAAAATCGGTGCTTACGGTGAATACAACAGGCATTTCCATGGTCCCGCAGGAACCCAACACCCTCAATGGGAAGCTGGAGTTCGTGGCAGCGTAGATTTTTAAGCTAAACAAATGTATACTAACCATCGTTCCTTACTATATTTATTTATACATATTTATTAAAAGTAAAATAAAATAATTAAAAACAAATCAAAAAACACGTTTATTATTCGTGATAGGCAAATGAAATTTTGAATATCTAGTGCAGTATATAACTGCTAGCTGTCGTTATATGTCTGAAATCTTATTCAGCACAATGTAATATTTTTGTGGTGTTATCGTTTTTTAACTGCGTCGCAAAAAGTGTTTTGCAATGACTATCTGCAGACACGTGTTTCGCTGTATTAGAGCTCCTCAGTGCAGCTATGTCATAAATACGCGCGTATTTCCTAGTGGAAGGCCGCCGAGAATGAATTAGAATTGAATCGTTGAATCTAGCCTTTAATATGGTGGCGGCCTTCCACTAGAAAAGAGTTTTTTACATTATATAAAATGTAAAACATTAGTGCAGAAATGCTCATAGAAATTAACTTTTCTCATTATTAATTTTATCATTATTCGTGATACTTCAAAACTTAGGAAAAAAACAACATCTTAAGTAAGCTTGAATGATCCCTTTGATACACTTTATGGTTGTTAGATGATATAACTGCAAATTATTGCTGGATTACTGAACAGTTGTTAAATGACATTAAATAACCTTGGATTTCTTGAATGATTGTTGTAAAAAATAATCTTGAGTTATTTTACATCAGATGTGCTTGAATGAAGTTGAAAAATCTTAAATTATAACTCCTAACTTTGAAAGGCCCTTTATTTATTTTGCACTATCGTTAGATAACCTTAAATAATGGTCATACGATTTTCACTAAATCTTTGGATTATTTTAGATATCCCTGAATTACCAGTGGGTATCCTGTAGATCTTGGTTGATCATTAAATGACTTTAATTAATGGTTTAATAATCTTAAATAATTCTAAGTGATCGTTGGATGACCTAAATTTCCTTGAATAATCGTTTGTGGTTCTCTGTGGTCAATTTATTTCAAATGTTCTTGAATATTCGTTGAATGACCTAATTCAATCTATAATTACCTTTTAATGACTTTTAGATGACCAAATATAACATTGAATTATTAGAAAATTTAAATAAACTGCATTTTGTTGATATAACACGCAGGACTTTTTGGTGGCTATAATTTCAACTTCCACAAGGTCATTATTAAAAGTACGTTTGATATATGTAATTTCCATAGTTTCCTTAAAGTTCCTATTCTTCAAGCAAGGTAATTGCTTCCAATATAAATCAATCAATATTAATAATCAAATTATTGGTGTTAATAAAATCTTGAATAATGATTGAATAATGTTAGATATTCTTAAATGGTCGTTAAATAATCGTCTTTAGTGCAACTAACATTGATTGAATAATCGTTAAATAAACATAAGTAATCTTAAATGAACGTTGGATGATCTCAAAAAATCTTAAATGAACGATCATGTGATATTCTCTATAGTCATTAGATGATAACAAATTTCTTCAATGACCGTGTATTTACTTAAATACCCAACTAACCTTAAATGATCGTTGGATTTCTAACCGTCTAACCATCTAGCCTTTAATAATGATTATGTCATTTTAAACGAGTATTGGATAATCTTAAATATCTCTAAATAAATTAGGTAACAATTTTAGTAAAGAAAAACACTTGTTAAGTTCCATATTGTTTCTTTTATATATGATCGACACTTGTGTCAGGAAACTGAAAATAAAAGTAACAATATGGAACATAACAAGTGTTTTTCTTCACCAAAATTACATATCTGGTTCCATCAAGACGGTCGTTCAACAAGTATCAACTGAATTAGATAACTCACTGAAATTCTACTTATTTCGTTTGACTGTTAATTGACCTTGAATTACTACTCAATAATTATTGTTGGATAATCCGAAATAACCTTAAATTCTCGTTGATTTACCATGATATATGGTTTTAACTAGACTTAAATGACCATTTGATGTCTTTGTATAATTTGAACAATGGCCTTGAACTACAACTCAATCATGTTAAATAATCTTAAATAATAAACTTCCCACTACTTAAAATATTTACCCCTCCATAGTGCCAATAGTGTTAGTGTATATATATAGTTCTAAGTTTTTTCTAATTTTATTGTAAACTTTCATTCACCCGAAGAAACATAAACACACATTTTTGAAAATCTTAGTTATTTACAACTTTAATATACAAATCTTAAATAATAGCTGAAAGTCCTCAAATAACTTTATTTTACCGTTTGATGTTATTTATGGTTATTTGATGGTACCAAATGCCTTTCAGTGGTCGTTTGGCTACCTTAACTGACTAATTATGAATGACAGTTTTTCTGCAATGATCTTTAGGCGACTTTATGTTAAAGTTAAATGATCATAGATATGCTTGAATTACCATTGAGTAACCTACTGTAATGCTAATGACCTTTATTGAGTATAAAATGACCTCGAAAAACAGTTCAATAATGATAATAACTTATGAAGGATTGTTGGATGTATTTAAATGACTTTGAAAAATTATATATAATATTCTTTATGACGTAGATCTCTAGAAGTATCTTTGGATGACCTTAAATGATCTTCACTAACATGTAATGATCATTGGATTTCGTAAATCGGTCGTTGATGACCTTAAATGATTTTGAATGATGATTATAGGGTTTAGATTGGTTGAATGTTCTTAGATATTTTTTTAAAGGGACATTATCAAGTATTGAATTCAACACTTGATAATAATAATATTGGATAATATATTGCAAACTTTGTTTGTGTATATTATACAATAAATAGATTTAATTACCGCTAAATAATCCTAAACAACCTTGAACGATCATTGGATGACCTTAAATAAGCTAGAAAGATCGTATAATGAGCTTAAATTACCACTGATTTCATCCAACAAAAGAACTAATTATCAAGGACATCTAACACTAAAATAAAAAAGAAAAATAATCTAATAAAAACAAATATTCCACTAAAAATTAACAAACAAGTCAATGAATACAAAACAAGAAGAATATCTGACTTGCGAACAGAAAAATTCCAGACATCAACATTTTCACAAACTTTAACAACAGAATCCATAAAACAGTACAACAACTTAGAGAAATATAAAAAACCACTAAATTACGCCACTTTCAAACTAAAACTTAAAAATTTAATCCTAAACAAAGAAATATAAAACAGACATCACATTTCTATGAACAAAAAAAACACATTATCTCTTAATTCCAATAGCCTGAGATGGAACCAAACATCCGCCAATCTCGAGGTGAAGAAAAAGGGAAGAAGCCAGAGATATTTCTTAACTTTTTAAATTTGTAAAAACTTCTATAGTTTTAAACTCGCACCAATTGACTGTGGCTTGAATATAGAAAAACGGAGCTTTACTATGGAATTTGGAATGGGAATAAATAAATAAATATCATTTTTGACAGTCAAAATCCCATCTTCAAAAAGATGGAAAATAGGTCTAAATTAAGACAAAAATAATGGTAAATAGAAAAATTATCTACCAGAAACAAGGGTTAGAGTCGCAGAAGATCGCAGCTGCATGAACACTTCCCCGCCAGCTTCATCCATCAAAATTTTTTGTATATTTCATATAATATTTTTGTATTTGTATTCTGTTGGAAAGGAAGCTGAAGTATAATAAAGTATAAAGTATATGGACAGATATTCCATATTTCATGAAGTTTTGTAACTCCAACTTTGAAAGCGCTTGATCAAATGTCAAAATAATGTTCGGGTCCCATAATTTCGACACAGAGTGTATTCTTACAGAGTTGCCTTCTCGTAAATTTTCATTTTTTAAACACATCACGTAAACGCCAACCATCAATTGTAAATTTTCCTTATGGAAGAAAACAAAATCAAGCAAAGTATTTTTCCAAAATTCTGCTCACTTTAACAAACTAACTATAGTTGACGTACTTATCTGCCCTAATAATGGCTTAATGAAATATTGTTAAAGATTAGAAAATTAAAAAAAATTATACGTATAAAAAATGTAATTCCACTTATAAAAATCTTCCTTTTCTTCTCTTATATTTTAAAAAGATCACCTTATGTTAGTTTGTATATTATTAATTTTACTCTTGTCACGGAGAACACATGAAACTAAAACGGTTATGTAAGGAGAAAGACATAAAGTTTCTAGCGACTTTTAAGAGATCAAATTAAAAAAAAATGTTGAAAGATAAGTTAATACGAATCTATACCCCCAAAAACGGACGAAAGTTCAATATTCTAGGTCTGCAAGGTCCCATAGACGACTTACTTTGGTGAAATAAAAGTTTCTTAATAAATAAAAATAGCGAATCAACGATTGCTTGAAATTGATACACATCTACATCCAATATTTTTTTAGAAGTTTATAATTCTTAAAAAAAGTCTGGTTATTTTGGTATATAAGAAAGAAGATGGGAAGTAGCAGAAAATTAATGTCCATCATATGTGCATATCGTTAATGAAAAATTAATTACTAATTCTTTCTTTCTTAGAACGTTTGGCAAAAACGTAGAAAGTTTAATTTTTAGTAGTTCAATATCCAAATCCTCTTAAAAACTTCTGATATAGCTTCATGAAATATCCAGAAAATTGTTATTGCAACGTCTGTATGTTGCGGATTTGTCACATTAACATGCAGCCTGTTCTTAAATAGCCTCATGCAGTTTAAATTCCTTTTTTCTCTAGTTAGGGAGAACAGAGCTGTTCTTAAATAGTTTTTCTTCTGGTAGTTTATATTCACACCTTCCAACAAAAATTTGCGAAATGGAAACGTTTCAAAAATTCAAATGTAGAAAACAAAAACGGCGATTAAAATATTCACAAAAAATCAATCATTTGAGCAAATTTTTCCAGAATATAGTAATAGTATATTTAAAAATATTGATGAGAATTGATGCAACGAAATGACAACATGTAGAACTTTAATCAGAGGAAACGAAAAAAATCCCTTAAGCGATTGATACATTTATAAAAATTAATCACCTACGTAAATGGCTTAAAAATTTGTAAATCTAAGTGCTACCGGTGTATTTAAAAAAATTATAATCAATAATTGATTCAGGCTGTCTAGAAACAAAATGGCAAGGTTAGGGACGGTTAGGAACGGTAAATGCAATCAGCAATTAAAAAATTCACAAAAAAATTGTAAATCAGTAATCACCATGTAATAACCATGTATTTATAAAAAATAATAATAATAGTTAAACTATGGTATTTGACAATAAAATTGCAACACTTGAAACTTTAATCAAATGTAACGAAAAATGCAATCAACAAGTGATATATTCATAAAAAACCAACCACTAGTGTGATTGGTTTTAAAATTTGTCAATCTAAGTAGTAATAATGTTATTTAAAACAAATATAATAAACAATTGATACACACTACCTAGAAACAAAATGGCATGGTTTGTAACTTAGCGATAAAATAAAATTTTCTCATTTTGACATTGACAAATAAAACAAAACTGTCGATTAAGGTCATAATCAAAGAAGAAAAATTATATTTTCATAACAATTTCTCTTCTTATAATTTCCTTCGAGGGTTTTGAAATTTAAAGCATTTCCTCCTCCGAACTTCTAGAATTTTCTACCAATTAATTGTCTATGAGATTTCTAAAACTCCCTTCGAATTTTCTTAATTATTATTTCTTGCTTCGCCCTAGCTTGATTGATGATTACTTGAAGTTTATAAATAAAATTGTGTTTTATTCATCTTATTTAATTAATTAGACCATTTTTAATCCCTAATTACTTTTTAATTTTCCCTAAAATTTCTGCCTGTAAATTTCTTTATAAACTATATCAAAATGTTTCTTGTCTTCCGATAAAAATTTTGTTTTTCTTTTCCCAGTTTTTTTTTTAAATTATATCACTACTTATATGCGGGTGGCTTAAATAATAATTAGGATGGTGGAAAAGAGTTTAGAGAATTTTTATTTCCTATAATAAACCTGTGAAATAGTCAGTTTGGTTGCCTTTTATTTCTCGATTAAGAATGATTAAGAATTTTGAGTCTTCATCGAAAGAAACTAGATAAGAATCCATAGCTAGTTTATATTTTAAAAAAAATTAAGTAAAACATTGAGAATATGTTTAGCGCAAGGGACAAAAGATGGATTTAGGGTAAAGAAGTTGACCGTCAAAATGCCTTCTTATCTAAAGATGCGGATATAAAATTAAAAAAGATTTTTCAAAGAAACGTTTTAATTTAGTATTGAAGTTGATTTTATTTTAACCGAACGTATTGTAACTATATTGATAAATCGATACAAATACATATTATTTATTTTTGCGGCTTCTACTTCGTTATACATGTTGAGTATAAATAATAAACACTTTGTAACTTTGTTTGTATAACACAATTTATTTACTGCTGACTATAGTTTCGGCATCTCAACGTGCCATTATCAAAACATACAATGATTAAAAACTACAATTACAGGTATATATATGGAAACAAAATTTAACAAACAGCTGTGAAAATTGGAGTGTACATCAGGTCAACCTGGTCGTTAATTAGGGGTATTCCCGGATTAGCGCGAGCCTTATGAATTTCGATAGATTCTAGGAGGTCCATTTTTCGACCCTTTTCTACGTAATGGATTATGGATAGTACATCCTCGCCAAAAGAATGATTCTCCTCGATTATATGCTTCGCAAACGTTGATTTTTCAATTTGTTTTAGGCGGACAGAGCGTAGATGTTCTTTTAATCTAATACTAAAATTCCGACCAGATTGTCCTATGTACACACCTTGACATTGTTGACATGTTAATTTATAAATACCGGATTTGCTAAAATTATCTACTGAGGTTTTCGGATAGAAAATTAAATTTCTGATTTTTGAACTAGGTTTTAATGCTGCTGTGATGTTGTGTTTTTTTATTTTTTTAAAATATTTTTAATTTTAAGGCTAGCATTTCCAAAAAAGGTTAAAGGTATATATTTTTTGTTTTCTGGTGGTAAGTCACCTCCAAATAGGAATTTCTTAATTTTTCCCACTTCGTGTTTTTTTAATAATTTATCAATTATGTTGGCATTGTATCCATTATTTATTGCTATGTTCTTTATTAAGGAAATTTCGTTTTTTCTTGCAATGTCCGATAAGGGCAAACTCAATGCTCTGTGAATCATTGAATTGAACGCAGCCATTTTATGCTTTTGAGGATGTCTGGAATGGTTAGGGATAACGGTGTCAGTAAAGGATGGTTTTCTATAAATGTCAAATAAGAGATTGGTGTTAGTCTTAGTGATGGATAAATCTAAATATTTTATATTGTTATTGGTTTCTGACTCTACGGTGAATTTAATTTTAATCAACGTAACGATACCACATTTTAATGTGTTTTCTACCTAAAGGGGAATTTAAAATACTGTTGGTTAAATTATTCATGAATATTTCGGCTAACAGTGGGCTCAATGGTGAACCCATTGCTAAGCCTTCTGTTTGTTTATAAAACTTATTTTCAAAGGAAAAATAATTATTATCAAGAATTAGTTGTATTACGTTTAAAAATTCGGACTTTACGGTTATGTTAACATTATTTTTGTCAAAAGATTCTTCAATTAATTTAATGCAATCATGTGGAGGGATATTTGCAAACATGTTCGTTACGTCAAATGATACCAGTCTGTAGTTAGGTTCTAATTTAAATGATGTTAAATTGTTTGTTAGTTCAATAGAATTTTTAATTGCGCGAGGGTCTTTAAAATTTGTTAATTCTTTATACAATGAGTTTAAATGAGAGGAGATATTATGGGCTGGAGAGTTAGTGAATGAAACGACGGGACGGATAGGTTCTTCTTCCTTGTGTATTTTAACTAACCCGTATAAACTAGGGGAGGTTGGATTCATTGGAAATAGGTGAAATTGATTACTATCAGAGAAAATAAATTGACTATTTTTAACAGAAGATTTTAGCAGTTTTGTGAAATTGGGGGTAGGGTCTTTATTCAATTCAATGATCTCAGAATTATTTAAGAATGTATTTATCTTTGAGATGTAAGAAGATTTCTCTAGGATAACTACTGAATTGCCCTTATCGGCTTTAGTTATGGTTAAGTTGTTGTTTTTTATTTTTTGTTTAATGGATTTTACTATGTTATGATCTTTTGTATTATTGATAGCAGAATTTTTTTTTTAAAAAAAGCCGCAAACGTAAATATTATACCACCCCCCAACCGCCATATTTTTTACCCTAGAGTCATTAACAATAGCAACGTAATATTTTCAAAATCAGAATTAAATTTATTAGAGTCAGGCCCGAATTATTCACCGCATATTCTTGATAGAAATTTTAAAGAAACATTAATTGTTGAATCAGAGTTAGCTCTTAAAAGTATTTCGGATTGTGAATTAGACAAACATAAAATCGCAAAAATTATTAAAAATTCTGCTATCAATAATACAAAAGATCATAACATAGTAAAATCCATTAAACAAAAATAAAAAACAACAACTTAACCATAACTAAAGCCGATAAGGGCAATTCAGTAG
>CAXAKX010000037.1:39395-188836 GCA_963969525.1 Ontholestes murinus | reverse complement strand
TCATACATGTATTATATTTATTGTTATTGTACGCTTGTCTGTTAATAAAGATGTTGTATATATATATATACCGTGTGTCCCGTTTGAAGACGCATCATAGGGAATTCCCATGTAAAATTTTCAATTGCAGTTTGTATCTCTATTATTGAACGAAAATTATCAAAATAAAATTAGAATGGTTCCTTTATCTACTAAGATTATTTTAGAGGTTTTATTTTTGTTTCATCTTTAGTTTTTATCGAGATATAGCTTAAAAAGTATGAAGAAATATTCGATAATAAAATCCTCAAAATAGTAGTTGCTATGAAATGTCAGTGTTTGTCATCTAAATTTATTAAGCCACAAACAAATAATTCAATTCAAAATAAGTGCTTACACCACAAAAGAAAAAGTTCAGATCATCAAATTGAGTTTTGGCGGACATTTGAGACTTATTTAGTATAAATTTTGAAGCCTGTCCAGTGCCGTGTCAATCAACAATTATTAGAATTAATCAGAAATTTGAGGATAATGGTTGTGTAAACGATGAACATATTCTTAGGAATAAAGGAAGGAAATCTAAAGAAACTGTAACAAATGTGTTGCAAGGATAACACTACGTCTAACATCAAGTGTACGCTTATAGTTACCGACCCTATAAAAGCCAAAATCATAAAGAACTGAGCAGTGAATCCTGATTCAAGATCTAAATTTTGTTAAATTATTGTGAAAAAGTGAAACGAGAATAAGAGATTTCCAAATAGTGTGTGTTTTACAGATGAATGTACTTTCTATTTGGTGTCTGAAAATAACGAACAAAATAATCGTCAATGGTCTCAAAACATTTTTCATATTGTCCATCAAGAATTGAATATCCACAAAAACTCAATGTATGGACATGCATTTTAAAAATAGCGTTATTAGTTTTATTTTTACTGCAAGCAAATTAAAGTATTTATTGGTTTCACTTTATGTTTTTTTCTTTACATAAGTAATCTTTCTAAATTTGGAATATTGTAATAACTGGATGCGGTTTTGAAATTTTGTAGAAAATAGATGAGAAATACTAAAAATAGTTTTATTCTGTTTCGGGCAATTGTACCTTTGAGTTAACTCGTTTCAAGAAGAATAATGAATTTGTGCCTTTGAAGTCGCACTAAACTTTTCCTTCTGTGTTGTAAGCACTCATTTTGAATTGAATTATTTGTTTGTGGCTTAATCAATTTAGATGACAAACACTGACATTTCATAGCAACTACTATTTTGAGGATTTTATTATCGAATATTTCTTCACTTTTTTTAAGCTATATTTCCATTAAAACTAAAGTTGAAACAAAACTAAAACCTCCGAAATAATCTTAGTAGATAAAGGAATCATTCTAATTTTATTTTAATAATTTTCGTTCAATAATAGAGATACAAACTGTAATTGAAAATTTTACATGGGAATTCCCTATGATGCGTCTTCAAACGGGACACACGGTATATATATCACATATCTCCTGATACAGTCTCTGTCTATCGCCATACCCCCTTAAATATCAATTCTCTCTGTTTCAGTAAATAAAAAGGCCATGAAATATACATCTTTGTTTAATTTTGAAATTTAACTTTTAGATTATTTTCCAAGGCCATACCTAATTTTTGTTGGTCAGGTAACTACGTTTACGTTCGCATATCGCATTGTTATTATTTGAAACGTCCTAACCTAAGAAACGAATGGACTCGGAAATGGTAAAGTGCATAAGAGAAGAAAGTACGCAATGGTTATGGAAAATATATAGAGAGGCATGAATAAAGCAGGAAATCTAAAAAAATGGCAAAATAATTTAATTGTGCCAATATGCGAAAGAGGTCAACAAGTAAACTACAAAAATTACATAGCGATATGTTTATCACCAGTATGCTTCAAACTATGCACCACAATAATACAGAAAACAGGCAGGAAATAGAATAGATGCAGTGACAGTGATAAACAACTTATATTAGCATTTATTGACCTAAAGGCTGCATTTGATTCAATTGAAAGGGAAATAATATGAAAATGCTTGAAGAGAATTAAGTTGCCTAGAAACCTAATAAAAATAGTGGTTAGTGTCTATAAGACAGCAAAGGGAAGAGTACAAGAGAAGTACAGAAGAAAGATCGGAAGAATTCGACTGGAGGAAAGGTATCAAGCAAGGAGACAGACTGCCCGCTGCTGTTCATAATAGTTATGAATGAAGTAACTAGGAGCAAGAGCAGACCAATCACAAACAGTAATATGATACCACAGACTACAATCCGTAAGAATTGAAGCACAAATGTATGCGGATAATGTAGTATTAATAGCAGTTACACAGTGTATAATGCAAAAATTAGTTAATATATTGGTGATACAGATAGAACTAACAATGAAAATCAACACAAAATAGTAAAATAATGCACATAAACGGAAAAGAAGGCAATCATATCATTATAAAAAGCAAGGAAATAGAGCTGAAAACAATCTCAACATATGAGTATCTGGGAACCATTATAACAAATAATGGAAAAATTGATCTAGAACTGGAAAATAGAGCAAAAATCCAACAAACTATACTATGCACTATCTGCAGTATTAGGGAAGAAAGAAATTAGTCAACAAACAAAAGTAATTATACTATTAATAATATGCAGGTATATTTCAGTAAGATTACTACCATAATGTACAGCAAAATTACAGCAAAAAATGAAAATTTGTCTATTAAAGAAGAAAATAAAGATTATAATCAATGTTTACAGAATTGAATAAATTCATCTATGTTGTAGGGTTAACATGTTAAGATAAAGTAATAAATCTCACATTTGAATTGCTTAAAATTAGACATGATTTCATATTATTTGGCAGTACATTAAATATTCGTAATGCAGTATAAAGTGGAGAACATTTTGTAACAGTTAGTTTATAGTAGGGATATATATAAATATTTGATGTAGTATTGTGAGTATAGTTCCTCAGCACGACCGGGGCAATGCGAACAACACCCACTGACACCTCTCGACATATACGTAGAGGAGATGGCCACAGCAGCAGCACTGCGCCTAAACTCGGACTCTGGTACAGAGGAGGCAGGGCTGGTAGACGCTGTCACCTCTTAGAGGAGGCCTTCAAGAAGACACCCCTCCTTGGAAGGAATTTTCCACCCTGCTACGTCTTCAATAGACCCTATACTGTATCGACAAAAAGAGGAACCGTATAGAGGGTGAGAAACGCCTCCGAATTTACACCGATGGTTCTAGAATCAAAAGAGGATCCGGGGCGGGTATTTACTCGTAACAAATGGACCTATCACTAGCTATACCCCTAAAGAAGTACAAAAGTACTCTGCAAGCAGAGATCGTTGGCATCATCCATCGGGCAAAAGAAATCCTACACCGTGACATCCGTGATAGGAACAGCCAAATCCTTACAGACAGTAGGGCAGCAATATTAGCAGTGAGTGGGCACAAGATCACCTTAAGACTAGTAAAAGAATGTGAATACACTGAAACAAGCAGCACAATCAAACAGTATTGAGCTGCGCTGGGTCAAGGGACACAATGATGAAGAAGGCAACAGCAAGGCAGACGAGGTGGCGCGGGGTGGATCGGTTCTCAGTGATCCCACGGACCGACCTCCGATCGCGCCAACACCGAAATGCCTCACTGACATCCTCAAACAGAACACTCTCAAGATGCTAGAACAACGTTGGGACAGCACCTCGGCTGCAGACAGGAAGCAATGCGCTCACCCAATCTGAAAACAGCTGAATACTTTCTGCGACTGACACGGGGGAATCTGCGTCTTCTCACAGGTATCCTTACGGGTCACTGCCAGCTAAGGAAACACTTGTTTACTATGGGTCCCCATATGTAGAGCATGTGAAGAGGAGGACGAGACAGTGGAACATATGTTAACCACTTGCCCGGCTCTCGCCCACCTTAGAGAGTCCATGCTAGGGGAGCTCTGGCCGAACATGACCAAGGTTAGGGAAACCCCTCGAGGTGTTTTGTTGTCCTTTGCTCGAAACCTTGGGTGCTAAATGAGTGATAGAACAACGGAGGACCGTCCCAGCCAGGGGGCACAACGGGCCTTTGGCAAAGTCGATCCAGATCCAGAGTATCGTTTTTAGAATACGCAACGTACTACTCTTATGTTTGAAATTAAAAATAAAAATTTCATAAATATATAAACTTGCTAGGGTTAATATTTTATTTACTCTAAATTTGCCACGGCAAGATTGATTGAATGATAAAAGAAATATAGTTCTAAGTGCACTTTTTTGAAGTTCGACGACAGGAATTCTATATGACTTTTCCAGCATAAAACGTCATTTAAAATTAATCCTGTACATTATTTTTTGTTGCAAGGTATTTTAAGTGTGTTGTTTTGAAAATAATGCAATTTGTTATATTTAAATTAAAAAGTAATTTGTTGGAAGTTAGCCATTCTTGAATTTCTGCGATTAAAATTCTACCTTTAATTTCAATGATGTAATGCGTAATTTATTAACAAATGATTTCCATTGTTAAATACATTTTTAAATTCATATATATAAATGAGAAACAGAAGAGGGCCCAAAATACTGCCTTGTGGAAGACCCATTTTTATATTTTCTGTTTGTGATTTGACTATTGTACCATTTTGAATTAGTTGTACTAATTGCTTCCGATTAGTAAGGTAACTGGGTAACCACTCGTAAGCCTTACCTCTTATGCCACATTTATATAATTTATTCAGTAGTATTTCATTATCAACGCAGTCAATAGCGTTGGATAAGTCTAGAAAAAGTCCACATGAGATTTTCCCTCCTTGCAGCATCTGTAATATTTTGAATAAAGTCATAAAGGGCAGTATCGATACTACGCCCCTTCATAAATCCGTGTTGATTGTCACTGAGTATATTAAATTTTATTAGAAAATCATATATACGATCAAACATATTTTTTCATATATTTTAGAGTGTGTTTAACAAACTTATTAGTCTATAATTTCCTAATTCTGATTTGTCTCCTTTTTTATATAAAGATCCGGAAATATACCAAATTGCATTGATTTATTAATAATATCTGCTAAAGGAGTTGCTATGAAACTTATTACTTTTTTAAGTAGTGTCGCAGGAATTTCATCATTTCCTGCACTATCAGTACATTTTAAGTTTCTATATTTATAATTTCATATTCGGTTGTATCAGTTAGAATTGAATTGAATAGATTATTATTATTATTTAAAAAGTTGTAGTCGTAGCAGTAGATTTAGGCAGATCATAAATTATATTTGATGCGGCGTTTATAAAAAAAGAAATTTGAGGCAACACTATTTAAGTCTTTATTAATTTCAGAAAATCGGATTCAGTTTTGTCTGGTAGTAAATTTGTAATTTCTTTTACAATATTCCATATAGTTTTTATTTTATATGTTAATGCATTAGTGCGGGTCTCAAAATGGTTATATTTAGTCATTTTTAGTTTTAGCTTCATCACTATATTTAGATAATACATAAAATATGTCAAGTTGGGGTTTTAAATTGGAAATCTCCACTGTGTTGAGATATGACTTAGGTTTTTTGGCTTTGACGATGCCTGTGGAAAACACATATTAAAGTGTTTCAAAAATAGATTAATGAAAGAATCCCATATCAAATTTACGTTATTTTCTGGTATATTATAAACTATCTTCCAGTTTGTAGAATTTAAAATGTTAATAAATTTGTTTATATTTGCTTGATTTTTTGTTAAACGTAACGTATAATATTCTATATTATTATTTATTTCATATTGTTTAAATTCAATCAATTGCGCTGTATGAACAGACATTTGTATTTATAACAGTGGTAACACAATTTTTTATATTTGTTATTATATTGTCTATACATGTAGCGGACGTTTAAGTAACTCTGGTTGGTTTTAAAATTTAAATTCAATAATCATATGTACTTAGTAAATCTAGAAATGAAGTGCATTTGAATTTTTACATTCATTTTCTTCAGACTTCCAATGTTCGGATATTGCAAGCACATAACACTTATATATATCCATGATATGTTCCAAAGTGGGTATAGAGTTTTCTATGAATTGTACATTTTGGTAGAGAAAAGTTATTGTGTTGGTATCTTGTGAGTCGTTTAATTTTAAAATTAAACTTAACAAAGTGATCGTTGTGTCCGAAATACATATAACTGGATTTAAATAAAACTATGAATAAAGGTTCGTAGTGTTTTTTTATAAATACTTACGTTTTATTTTTAATATTTAAAAAAAAATTACAGTACAGGAAATTGACATAACTTAAATGTTAAACTTTCCTCCGTATTTTTATTAAAATAATACTCCTATCATTTAGTTATTGAATATTTATCAACGTGTTAATAACATTATTATTATCATCATTTACTTTCTACTTCAAAACTCAAAACTGACTATAGTTACCCACTTAAATTCTGATTTTACTTATATACCATGCTAGCATCAATTAATTTTATTATTTAATATAGTTTTACTAGGAATATATTATTAAAACATCTTTATAACATGAATATAAAGCATTAGTATTTGCATATAAGGCAGGAAAAATGAAAATGCAATAGATACAGTTGCCATATATTATATTTATTTCCACAAAATATTTAGAAAACAAATTTTTGAATTAGGAAATTACACTTGTCATGATAAAACATGTATATGTATATAGAAAACGGCACAATTCAGTCACAGAGATAGTCAAGGGATGACTTTCTTCAAAAGCGTTTTATGTGAGATATGTATGTATATTCTTTGTCGAAGATATTTTATAAAATACATTTGTTCCCACATGAAGAATTAACATTATGGAGTATCAGCACAGAGTACATTTAATATTTAGCGTTAACCTTTAAGCAGGCGCAAAGTTTTACTACAAATTTATTTTTTTGAAAAAAAAAAAACACAAATAAAATACTGCATACTGCAACATGTTTCGCCACGCAGTGGCTTCACCATGGATATACATTGTTGCAGTGTTCAACACTCAATATAGTGTGTTCTATTTGTGTTTTTTCAATTGGAGTTTCATACAATTTTCGCCTTATCCATTCAATTTAGATTTTTTGTTTTAATCACCTCAATGAGATCAGATTTAAATTGGAAAATATATTCTAGGAGTAAAAGGGCTACATATAAGGAACGTTTTTGAAGTATTTTGGTGATACTTAATGACCGAAACACTTTTTGAAAGTTGATTAAATAATACATATATTAATCTAGGCCGTCTATTTTACCATTATACCCAATTAGATTGAATAAAATATAACTATTAATAAAATATGGTCCTTAGGTAAAATATTTCTTGCATAAATTTGTGAATTTAACACTTTGTTACATATTTTATTATAGTTTGTTATGTTGTTATTTTTTCTTATGTTGATTTTAAAGATATATATTTTATTTCAGTTTCCTTTTATAAACGTTTAAAATATATTTTACTATTTTTGAAAATATTTAATTATATAAAAGCTCTAGATAAGTGAAATGATGTATGCTTAAAAATATATTTTAGTTACAAAAAGTATACATTCTAGTAGTAATTTCTAAATTATAATGAAATATTTAAAATACTGGTCGCAATTGATTAGTATTGACAATGTCTTTCATGTACATGGATTACTTATTCATATTTATTTGGGATATTTTACACTAGTTTATGTAGGTATTTCCAGTCTTAAAACAGAGCTGATAAATTGTTCCGGATTAAGGTAATTGCGAAGGTGACGGTTAAGCTGATCTTATGCATGTTTGTTAAGATTCAGATTAATGTTGGCCAATTCAAAACCTAAAACTAATCCTCTAGTAAATAATTTTTGCTGATAAAGGTTGCACATACCCTTGTACTAATTATCCTAGATTGGATCTATACCAAAATGCTTTTCCAAGAGATTACTAACGTGAGCGTAGATTTTACAAATTTGAACTAGTACTCTTCTGTCTTCTACATTGATTTTTCCAAAAGCATCACAGATACAATACCAATTATTATTCGCGTCTCTATTAGCATGTCCTATTACATTGAGTGATGCTTTAATTCATCGATTACATTGCCAAATTCTATGATCTCGAACAATTTGATTCTTAGTTTTTTATTATTTATACTATAATGTAATAGACATGTCCTAAGCTTGAGCAAAAATGTTTATTTTAAGTGCTTGTCTTATATCATTTACTGTGTATCTACACATGCAGTGGAGCAGAAGCTAATCAGATAGTGTCCAGTCTTTCGAAAAATTTCTTTTAGTCGTTGAATAATATTATTAAAGAGCATGTCTATCCTAATGTTGCGAATAGAAATAAACTTATCTGGAGCTTTTGTATAAGGAATTGCAAAATTAAAAAAAAAGGTGTTTATTTAATGATTTCAAGTGTATTACCTTACTATAGATGATTTGAAAGTATTGTTTTTAACTTGAAATGAAACAAAATAGTGCTTTTAAATTTTTTTGTGTTTAGAAAATTTAGTAAATAAATTAAATCTGTTCTATATGTATTTTTTAGAAAGGAATCCAAAGATAAATAAATAAGTAAATAAAAATGGTTTATTATAAATTAAATTAAATTTTGGTTAAAATGGAAGTTATCTGTAGCTTATGATCGTTTTACTTGAATTGGTGAAAACCAAATAATCATATTTGATTATAAGAAAATAGAATTTAGAAATATTTTCTCCACATAAATAATGTCGAAAAATGTATTAGGAACAATATTAGACAATTGATAGTATATATTTTTTATACAATCATACATTTTGTAGGTTATGAAGTTTTAGAAGTTACTACATTAATTAAGAGTTAGCTAATTTACGAAAACACAAACTCTCAAGTAGGTTAGAAGGAATTTATATGGCACTGTTTGTAACTGTTTTATAAAAAATAATCATAGCAAATCATTTTATGACTTTCGCTCACACTTTTTGTAAGACATGCATTAAACACTATACGATTCACATATCCATCGGCATTAAATACATATATGAGATTTTACATAAATATTTACATATATAAAAATATTACACACTATTAATGATAAACTCGAATTTGTTGCTATGACTTTAACACTGAATTAATTAGATATTTAATCGATATGCAACGTCTTTAGTAATATATTTTATTCATAAATGTTGATTTTAACTATATTTAAACTAAACAAATAATATTGATAAGACACCAAACAAATATTTAAATGTAATGGAAGAAATTAAATGCAATATTTGCTAAGGCGCTTGCTTAAAGGTTAATGGCAAATATATTTTTCCAGACACAAAACCAAATGTTTAATATCGATATATTTACATTATTTTATTAAACTACCATTTTTTTAAATATGTTTGTATTAAATTGTCTAGTACACATTATGCGCCATAGAATGTGATTTATTTGATTCATAGTAACAAATATATGTTTATATAGTAATATAATTTACCATTTATTAAATTAAGTAACAAATTTCCCATAACATAATGTAAAATGTTGCCTGTAACAAAAAAAAACCTCTAAGATTATTAAATACATTGATTTATGTGCAGATACTTACTAGGAAAATAGGAGAAGTCAGTCATTTAATGTTTTTATAGATTCAGTTTACAAGCTGGATTGGTCTCTTGTAATTTTTTCACGTCACTCAGCGTTGTGCATCCTTGTTCGTCGAACTCTTTCCATTTTGAATAATTCAGCCTCATGTTTGCAACCAGTTCGGGCATATCAATAAAAGCTGCAATTACAAAAGTATTATTTTATATAATCAATAGCATTTAACATTTAACACTAAAATGGAATAATTTTTTAATCCATTTACAATTACATCAATAGCATTACAAGTTAAAATTGTTGACTGGGTTGATAATGCAAAGAATGTAATGTGTACGTAATATATGGGGTAGGTAACAATAATAAGCTAATAAATAGTTTCATTATATAATAGTAGTAGTAGTATTTGTCTATCGATCACATGGTCCTTCAGTCGTGTTATATTTGTGTATTTGTATGTGTGTAGATGCGTTTGTTACTTTAAACCATTAAATGCGTTTTATAACATAAAATAAGGGTTGCCGTTTAAATTTTGGGAATGGACGGTCCAGGTGCTGCTATCTGACAATCAACGTCCCTAACGTAAAGTTCGTCAGTAGAATGACTAAGAATGTTTTGATATCCATGCGCCTTTTGTGTTGTTATCAGTGACATGAAAAATTGATGTTGACCAACAAATCGAATTAAGTCGTAATATTTTTTTTATCTTAACAACAGTGAACTAAATTTTGGTGATAAACACTATGAAAAACTATTGTATACCGATGGTAGTGTATTTAATTCAGTAGTGGCCTGAAGTTGTTCAAGAAATTATTGATGCTGTAATTGTACTGCAAGATTATCCTTGCGCATTAATGAAATCAGCATACATTCATTAATACATATCATAAAAAAATATACGCGTTGATCGAAAGAAACACTCAAGATTGAGCTATTTCAAAACAAGCCTATGATATAGTAACAGGCGATGAATCCTGCATATATGCATGAATTCGAAAGTAAACAGTAATCTTTCAAAATGAAGCAAATCCAATAAAAGTTGTTCGGGCATGAATCACAAAAATTGGTCGCCATTGAGTTCTTTATATTCCCGCAAATCTAACATACACTCACTTTCATATGAAATGCACCATCCAGAAAGAATAATACGATTGATGCGAAACTTGGCGAAAACAGTTGTTTTTCGTTGCTACAAAAGACTCAATAAAGAAGAATATTTACTTAGAATTTATCAGCATTTTTATTCTGAAGTTGTCACTGTGACATTTCATAGTGCTTAGAGTAAGACAACACCAAACTTCGGAGTTTGATAGGGGTCGAATTATCGACATGAAAAAAAGCACGTGTATCGTTTCGCGAAATTGACAGAAGTTAAACAAGATCACACAACTGTGGCGAGAATATGGTCTTCCTAGTCAGAAGAAGGTATACAGCGACATCGTCTGGCTAGAAAACCTCTCCCACGTTGTAACGCCAGTGAAGATCGACTTCTGACAGGAATGGACACACAAAACCGATTCCAAACAATGAGGTCTGTTGCCATGTATTGGGTAAGAGCTGTAAATTGCCAGATTTATCGACGAATTGCGTCCTTTGGCCTCCATTTTTACCGTTCATTTAGACGTCTTCCACTAACCACTTCTAAGAAAGCTGCTCTTCTGGCTTTGTGTCAAGAGCGGCAGGGTTGTGTTGAAGAATGGAACAACATTCAGCAATGAAAGACGCCATACAGCTCCAACACAGAGTGTCATGGTGTGGGGTGCAATAAGTTTGGGACGAAAATCACCTTTGGTGTTCATTACAGGTACATTAAACGCTCGTCGATACATTGATAATGTCTTGGATCGGTAGTGCAGTTTGCTCGCTCGTTGAGGATGAGTGACAGGTCAGTACAGCGAATTTACAAAGATAAAGCATTTTTGAGAGAACATTTTCCAGGAAGACTAATTTCGCTACGAGGAGACATCGAGTGGCCTCAATGATCACCTCATCCAATGCTATCACCCGAGAAATTTAAGTGATTCCGGCCAACATGTTGGAACTTCTCAACTCGACTTTAGAAGTGTGTGGAAAAGAACGGACATCACTTAGATGACATTATTTTTCGTATATGAGTATCAAATGGCAAATCCACACCTACCTATTAAACAAATAAAATTTTGATTTAATTGAAAATTCTCCGAGTTATGATTTTTTCAAAAACGTCATACTTATCTGCCGAACCCTGTATTTATGTTTGCCCGAATAAAGATGTTATTCTCTCTCTGATTTAAAAAATCGGAATTTAATTAACAAAGTCATGCTGAAATGGACATTAGAAGCTGTTTTTCAAGACCGAAAACAGGTATCGGAAATCTAAAGTACTTTTTGGATCACCACCTGAATAATAATCAACTGTCCATATGTACTGATACTTAGCAGAAATAGAAGAAAGCAAGCTTTCTTTAGATGTTCGTTTAGATTATCAATCTGCTACCCAAAAATAGCAATTATTGAATGCAAATAAGTGCAAGTCAACAAATATGTAACAAATTAATCAAATAAATCTTTTATCCACATTTATAATAAGCTTTATAGGATGGCAACATCGGTAACCAAATATACATTCGAGTCGACAAATTTGATTTACATAATTTTTTCTGCGGCCAACCAATCTTGTTGTAAGTACTTTCATAAAGTTTATTTTAAATTTCTTATAATTTTTGAATATCTTAGCTTTTTTTCCCTCATCAGGTGGTTTCGTTTAGCGTCTCTGCACTGCGGTCTCCGTGGTCCTTTTATGCGCCTCTGGATGTTTTACTCCCTGTGTACTCCTGTGTCTTCTATTAAGTCCAGAAGTTTTTGCAAGGGTATACTATTTAGCTGTTCTACAGGAAGCATAGGCTTCCCGAATTTCACCGTGCGTTTTCGTTTATAAAGAGTGATTTTTTAAGAGCTTTCGGATTTGATTTAAAAAAAAACATAAAATTTAGAGAAACGTATGAAATCTTTATTTGAGTCGATAGAACGATCTATATAATTCAATGTTTAAAGATGATTTCATGTAAATGTTGATCGCGGCTACGCCTCAAATGATTCATACGTTGAGTCCAATGTTGGCATACTCTCTCTAACATATCGGCCGGTATCTCACGAATAAATTTTTCAATATTGGCTTCCAGTGCGTCAACCATTACGGGCTTATCCCTATAGACATGAGCCTTAACATAGCCCCACAAAAAATAGTCCAAAGGCGTTAAATCGCACGATCTAGGCGGCCAATGGACCGGCCCCTAACGTGAAATAAACTGTTCACCGAACTCGCCACTTAATTGGGCCATTGTTTCGCGTGTTGTGTGGCAGGTGGCACCGTCTTGCTGAAACCACATGTCAGACAAGTCCAGCTCTTCCATTTTGGGCAAAAAAAAATTTGTAATCATCGCACGGTAACGCTCGCCATTCACAACAACACTGGCGGATACAGCTGAGATATTTTCCTCTGTCCGCACTCTACGTATGCGTGTTGGTGGTTTAATGTCCAATAATGTAAATTTGGTGCGAAATTTAGTCACAAGATTCCGAATAGCCGCCTCAGAAGGTCGCCCAAACTGACCATAAAGTGGAATAAGTGCACGATGCACTTTCTTAACCGAGCAAAAATCTGCAAACGTTGTTCGTTTGTAAGTCGATTCATAGTTAAATTATAGACCAAACTGAACATGTTTGACAGTTGACATGTTACATGAAAACAGCTGAGCTGCCAAAAACAGTGTTGCCAAAAAGAAAGTTGCTAAAAAATCACCCATTATGATTCGCAAGTACACAGTAGGTGTTGGGAAGTTTCCTCGCCTTTCAGGCACCCATGGCTTTTCTCAATCCCTATACTTTGTTTGTTCTTATTCAGGTCCCAGTGTCTAGTCCTGTTTCTTAGTTTTAACCTGCTCAGTCTTGATAGCATCAGCATGCTGTCAGGTAGCGGACCATCTAGGAAGAATCTTGTATGCCTCATTCCGTTTTGGTTATGCCATGCCATTTTGTGCTAGATTGCGTCGAATTATTTCTTTGCCAGTTTCATGGGGTATACCGAAAGCGGGTTCAGGTTCTAGGAATTCACCTGCTGCCCCGTGTTTGGCCAGCAAGTCCAATAATTCTTTGGTCATTAATAGCTGTATTGTTCTTATTGTTGCAAGTGCGTCCAGCCTGTTTATGCAGGTCATGACTAGTTTGGACTGCATTATCGGCGAGGCTAGCGTTTTATGGCTGCCTGGCTGTCCGCAATAATGGTAATTGGTCCTTTGTTATGTTACAACTCCATTACGTAATGAGCACACTAGGCAATAGCGGTTATTTTGGCCTGGAAGATGGTGGCTCCCAAAGCAATCGCGAATTGTTTGCTCCGGTTGCACCCTCCATAGATACCAGCCCCGGTTGTTGGCCCCATCTGTGTATCAGATGGTTTCTTTACACGTTCCTCGGTTTGTTCCATTTGTCCATTCATTCCGCTGTGGTATGATTGTTTTAAATTAGCGGTATGGGTGTATGATTTTAGTGAAATCGAACCTCAGTTTTAGGGTGTCTTCTTCTTGTAGTACTTTAAATGTTGCTGTTCTTGATGACCCCACATTTAAAGTGTGTTCATTAATGTGCATCCTATAGGCTGTCTGTCTGGCTTTCGTCATAAAAAAAAATGTGGTGGTAGCGGTAATATAGGGTCCGCCAATAAGGGCGCGTGAACTTTAAAATTGAATAAAACAAGTTGTGTGTGAGGTAGAAACGAAATTTATTTTTCATTCGAAAGGGTATTCGACCCCATTAAGTATGGAAGATAACATCGTTCAAATGACCATCGCGGCTCCGTTTGGTAGCCCGGATCCGGGAGGTCCAATTTTCGATGACTCTGGAGCACATATCGGCCTCAATTTGAGCGATGGCGTTGCGTATGTTGACTTTGAGGTCATCGGTGTTTAGAGGCTTGGCGTAGACCAGCGACTTGAGATAGCCCCAGAGAAAAAAGTCTAAAGGCGTTAAATCGCACGATCTCGGTGGCCAGTTGATATCGCCTCCGCGCGAGATGACCATGTCTGGAAATCGCTCGTGCAGAATGTCCATTGTGGCATGGGCTGTGTGGCACGTGGCGCCGTCCTGCTGGAACCACATGTCGTCCGTGTCCATATCATCCAGTTTAGGCCAAAAGAAGTTGGTTATCATCGACCTGTAGCGCTCCCCATTGATGGTTATGGCCGCCCCAGCTTCGTTCTCAAAAAAGTACGGACCGATGATGCCGCCGGCCCAAAATCCACACCAAACAGTGACTTTCTGGGGATGGATTGCCACTTGGTGGACCTCGTGTGGGTTGTTCTCACTCCAAATGCGGCAATTTTGTTTGTTCACATACCCGTTCATCCAGAAATGAGCCTCGTCGCTGAAGATGATTTTTCGACTAAAATGGGGGTCTGCTTCCAACTGCTCCAGAGCCCAGTCAGCGAACGCCCGACGCTGTCTGTGGTCGTTTATCTTGAGCTCCTAGGTCAATTGGATTTTGTACGGGTGCAGACCCAAATCCAGATGCAAAATTCTGCGAGTTGATGTCTCCGAAAGGCCAAGTTCCTGTGCACGACAAAAAATGGACTGCCTCGGGTTCTCGCGCACACTCTCACGGACAGCAGCGATATTTTCGTTCGATCGGGCGTTTCGTCGACGTGTCAGTGTTGGCTGGTTGTTTACTGAACCAGTCGACTCGAATTTGCCCACCAATCGACGGATAGTCGACTCTACAGGCCGATCATCGCGACCGTAAAATGGGCGAAGTGCGCGGAACGTTGCTCGAACTGATGACCCATTTTCGTAAAACAATTTAATAATTTGCACGTGCTGCTCGACACTCAAACTTGCCATGGTGATTTGGGGTTATATACTGAACAAATGACAGCAACTTTGACAGTTCTACCTCGAACAACATGGCCGCACCCTTCCGGCAAACTTCGCGCGTCCCTATTGGCGGACCCTTTATGTATTCCATAGCTTCTATGGGCGTTGTTCTCATTGCCCCAGTGATCAGCAGACACGCCTGTCTTTGAACTCCTTCAAGTTTTACGAGCGCCGCGTATATCACTATAGGTCTTATGACCAGAGTGCTCACCATTTGATCATACTGGGTCTCAGTCCACAAGTGCGTCCTACTATTTTTCTGGTCCCTAGGTGGAATTGAAGTTCGATCTGGTATCAAGTATTTTACTATTTTTGATTGGGACTTCCATTTCATACATACGTAGTCTTTTTGCAAGTAAATGATTGAGTATGACTTATATTTCTTATTATATATAATTTTTGTAGAGTTTGCGTAATAGTTTGGTTAGAACAAAATCGTTTTTACTTTATTCAATGTTAGGTTATGTTTACTTTTATATTTAACTTGTGCAATGTCTTAAGTCGCACCTTTGTTGTACAAAGGAACAAATTATTTGAGAATTTACATTTTAATTAAAGGATAATTATTAACTTCTATTTGATCATTTAATAGAATACCTTTTTTATTATATTTATTAATTTCTAGTTCTTCCAATAAATTTAACTTTCCCCTTCCTCCCCATAGTTCTAACAGTATACAAGCTTTTACCTGTAATTTGTTAAATTAGTATTCATCTGCCTGATGAAACCCATGTGTGGCGAAACCTGTTTCAGTGTTCAACAATAAATGTGAAACCATCCCAACTGTGTTGTTTTATTTTAATTTAATAGAATACTAACATAGTATTTGCTTTCAAAAACGTTTTTATTATTCTAAATCAATGTTTCACTACATAGTCGCTTTGTCATTTTTCATATACCTGACGAAGCTACTGTGTGGTGAAACATTATTGTAGAATAATAAAAACCTTTTTGAAACCATATACTTTATCAGTATTTTATTAAGTCATATGGATTTTCAACAAATAACATCCATATCAATCCAGAAGACTAATACTCATATAGGTGGAAAACTCAGAAGTATGAACTGCTAATAGACAACGCATACAACTTCACTGTCGACAAAAGATCCAATACACTAACTCTATAAAAATTATTATAAAACCCAACGATACTCATCATAAACTTAAATAATCCCCATGGTACATAAAATATGCATAACTGAAGTAATTTTTAAGCCTATTAACTAACATGTAACCTTCAAAAAACATCCGCTATAGATAACAAGCCTGCTGTAACCCTGCCACTTACAGAAAACAGTGAAATGTGGATCTGAATAATTAGTAACAATGATATGCAACTAACAACTAGCAAAACAGATTTAAATAGTTTACACTCAGAAATTATGTACTCACTGAGTAAAGAAAATTCGTTCATAACTGTTTCATTTTGAATTTTGGTTAATTTGAAATACTACATTTATTTCATTGTCTTATATTTTTATTGTGATTGAACAATCCGAATGAATTTGTTTGTAAGAAAGTTTAGGTATTCTACTTTTCATGAATCAACCACCATATAAATTAAGCATATACAAGAATTTTGTAATTAATTGTAATAATTTGTTAATCACACAATCTTCTCTTGATTGCCCGACTTAGAGAATGCCTAAAAGAAAGTTTTAAGCCTACGTATGCCTTATTAAAGGGCCACAATATATGATCGTATAATTTCAAAGCTGGATCAAAAGTTTCCTCTAATTGTTTTGCTTTCATAACAATGACAATGGCCTATTGTTTTAAGATGAATTAAATTCTCACTTAACCCGTGGTGAAACATTTTTATGTTGATTAGGAACTTAATTAGTTTTGTTTCACTATATTTTGATATTGTTATTATTTACTATTAAATAATGATTATCTAGATCAAAACTAATATCAATCAATGCCTATCTATAGTCTTTTAAATAACAACAGTTAGAAATTTGTGCATATTCTGCATACATCCTCACATTATATTGATTTATAAAATCGACTAGTATATAAAGTAAATATTAGAGGTCCTGGGATCCTATCCTAGGAAACACCAGTTTCCTTTCGTTTGGGTAATTTGATGAAATACAAACTGGGTTATTAGAAAACCCAATATGTGCACAAACGGATAAAAATATGTCATTCTTAATTATGCTAAGAGCATGACTATGATCTAATAATATTAATAATGTTATTTTTCCATTATCCGTAGCTCAAATATGTCAACAGTAATAATAATTTCGCCTAGAAAATTATGTAGAAAGATCCGAATGAGCGAGCAAGTGAAGGAATTGATACCAAAGCTATATTAATTTGCCTAAACACATTTCCGTTATATTATTATGTAAAACATATTATTATTGAAACATTGACATATTGTGTTTTGTTTTTATCCTAATTTATATCCTCTGAAATTAATTTTGTTCGAGCTCATTTATCCTAGTATTAATTAATTAATTTACATAATTAAAATTAATAATATGTTCATGAAATGTAATTGTTGCAATGCACCCAATAACAGCGAGGTGACTCTGCAATACTTTGTGTGTAAAAACATTTATAATAACAAATTGCGTTTTTTTATTTTTGTGAGTTACGTGAAGATAAATTTGATTAAATTAATAAGCACTAAAAACCTTTCTTCACAATTTTACTTAAATTCACAGATATATATTTCGGACAGAAAGTGACCATTATCAATGTTTTAATAGTATTAGTTAGTGCTTATTAATTTAATGCGTTAAGTTTAATGACAAAGACACGAAGTTCTTAAGATATAAGAAATATATTTAATTTCTTATTGTTCGTTTGATATCATTGAGCATATTAACTCCCGGAAAATATTAATTTTGAGACATGCAAGCGCAGATATTAAATTTAAGCAAGACTCACGGTACATAAAATGTATATAAAAGTATTGACGATACAATTATTTCCGAAGTTCTTGTCGAAATTGACGAAAGAGCAAAACGCGACAAAAACGTGATTATTAATAATGTTACCAAATCCAATCAGGATGTTAGACAACACGCGTTAAAGATAATAAGCAGTTTATTCGATGCACCGTCCGATATTCGGAAAGATGTGAATAATTTTCGTCTCGGACAACCACGACCAGATAATAAACCCCGACTTCTTAAAGTGTGCCTTAAATCAAGGGATATCGCTTAAGCAATACTTAAGAACGCTATAAATCTAAGAAAATCGTCATAATTCACAAACATCTTCATTAATAAAGATCTAACTCCACGTGAATTTAACCTATCTAATCACAAGAAAAAGATTTTACAGGAATTTTGAGGGCGCCGTGAGTCCGGTGAAGACATCTAGGTTAAATACCGACAGGGATTACCTAATATTATAACTAAAAAACATTTAAATGTCCAACAGTCCCCAAATGGCACATAACTATTCAAGTTTTAATTTATATTATCAAAATGCTCGGGGTGTCACTACCAAAACATCTCAGTTTTATAATAACGTCCTTGCTGAATATTACGACGTTCAATTCTCCAACAACTACATAGTCTATCGAACAGATCGCCAATTTTGAAAGGGTGGAGGAGTTCTTGCTGCTATTCGTTCTACATATTCAACTGAAGAAATACGAGGGCAGATTGAAAAGTTTTCGGAATGGGCAAGAAAACGCAGTAATTAAACAGGTTTTTATTTTTATTTTTCAACATAGTATCCTTGCAGGGCGATACACTTTTCCCAGCGGTGCTCCAACTTTTTTAAGCCTTCAGAAAAATATGATTTCGGGAACTCTGCAAAATAAGCTTTAGTGGCGTCGATGACCTCCTCATTTGACGTAAAGCGCTTGCCTCCGAGCCAAGTCTTCATGTCTGAACAAAAAGAAGTCGCACGGGGCCAGGTTTGGTCGTAGCCCAATTCAACCAATTTAGCATTGGCGATTCGGGATGAATGGGCCGGCGCGTTGTCGTGGTGGTGGAAGAGCACTTTTTTCCGCTGCAAATGAGGCCGTTTCTCCTTCAATATGCCGTTGAATTGATCCAATAAATCGCTGTAGTATTGTCCCGTGATAGTTCTTCCGTTCTGCAAAAAGTCGATGTGTATCACACCTTGCGAATCCCAAAAAACGGTGGCCATGACCTTTCCAACCGATGGGACAGTATTTGCCTTCTTCGGAGCAGATTCGCCTGGAGAAATCCACTGTTTCGACTGCTGCTTGGTTTCTGGTGGTTAGTTGTGGATCCATGTTTCGTCCACGGTCACGAATCGGCGAAAAAATCCGTTGGATTACGCTTTAACAAAGCCAAACACTCTTTCGAAGTGGTCACACGATTGCCCAAATGTTCGTGCACGATATTTTGCACACGTTCATATGAGATGCCCGTGGTCTCTACTATTTCGCGCAACTTCACTCGTCGATCGGCTAACACGAGATCATGGATTTTGTCGACCATTTCTTCATTTGTGGTCGTTTTTGGACGTCCACTGCGTGGTTCATCCTTGGTGCTCGTACGGCCACGTTTGTACTCGCTCACCCAGAAACTAATAGTCGAAAATGAAGGTGTGGATGTGCCATGAACTTTCTGCAAAATATCTCGTATCTCCGTCGCCTTTTTCCCATCCATCCAGAAATGTTTGATGGCTGCACGAAATTCGTTTTTATCCATTTTTGCAAAAGTGCCTGACTTGCTTCACAAGATATCCTAGTAAACAAAAACGGAACGACGCACGTGTCTGAAAATTTGACAGCTTACCTAAAATAGGTTAGCCTTGACAACTATCATAACAATTTCACGTTACGCGCGCCATCTTTTGCTCATTCCGGAAACTTTTCAATCTACCCTCGTAATAGCCTACGATCGTGAATTAACTTAATTAAATGTTGACATTGTATGCTTAAAAGTAGGATGTTGTTTTTAAATTAGCTAACTTTTATATATTCCTCCGGCTAGTCCAGTCGAAACGTATGTAATACTCTTCCACAAACTAGAACAATGTTCTATCTGTGATGATGGATTTATAATGATTGGCGATTTTATTGTACCATAATGTCCATTGTAATAAATCTGATACTGTAACTAATTTTAGATATTTTAATGCGGCTATTCAGGCGAATAATATTATCAATGGTAGATTACTTGACCCTATTTTGCGCCAGAGCAATTATCATTTATATATTTGTAATTCGCAGTGATTTCGATTTGGTCCCCGAGGATGTACATCATCCCGCATTATCGATGAATTTTCCTATTTGTCAACAACCTTTAAAACCAGTTATATCTTATAAGAGGAAATATGACTTCAGAAAAAAAGACTGGAGTAAACTATACGATCTTGTTATTAGCACCAACTGAGACTCGGTCTTGGCTTGTTCCGACACAGACCATGCTTGCAATACATTTTATTCCATCTTGTATGAATATTGTCGAAACTGTTCCTAAAAATCTGCACAAAAAAATTCGATATCCTTCATGGTTTACAATATTCGCCGTAAAATCCACTATCGTAAATTATCTTTATACAAAAATAATATCTATAGCAAAGAACGCTTCAAATGATTTAGATTGTTAGTGAAATAAAATATCGATGATGACCACAAATCATATATATCTAAAAGTAGTATATAGTAAAAATAACGTGGTAAGAGATCCCAAATTGTTATGGTCATTTATTAACAATAAACAGGGATACAATTTTCCAAGTTCAATGGTCTTTGAAAACACAACTTGTGACTGTCCTGATAGCATTACCAATACATTTGCCTCATACTTATCGTACACCTTCTCTAATAAATCATATAACATTTCGCCTACCGTTCGAGTCCAATGTCTATGGAAGCACCTACGTTCTCGATAACTCATTTCTGCGAAACTGATATAATATCAGCAGTAAAGAGTATTAAACCTTGTCTTACATCGGCCCGGATAATGTTCCCGCTATCATTTTAAAAGATTGTTATGCAGTGCTTATAACGCCTTTACTATATATTTTCAATTTAATAATTTCTACAAAGACTTTTCCAGCATGTTAGAAACGTTCTAAAATTGTTCCAGTTTTTAAAATTGGTGATCGTAAACAAATCCGGAACTATTCTAAACTTTTTGAATTAATGTTATTTTAGGTTTCAGCTTCATATTTTACTAATCAACTCCTATCCAATTAACATGGTTTTGTTTCTGATAGATCCACAATTATGAATCTGTTTCGTAGATATAGTTTCCGACGAATTGGACCACATAATTCAAACCGATGTTCTATATATACAGATTTCGCCAAGGCGTTCGATAAGGTTCCCCATGATATTCTACTGCAAAAATTGCACAGTTTTGGCCCTAGTTTGGATCTAATAGAATTATTTAAGTTCTGTTTAACCCTGCGCTCTAACTATGCTGATCTACGTGGCTATAAATGTGGAGACTACTTTTCAACCAGTAGTGTTACTCGAGGATCCATTCTGGGACCACTGCTCTCTATTGTGTTCATAAATGATGTGGAGAAACATCTTAAATGTAAATATAAATTATATACTGACGATCTGGAAATCTATAACAAGGTAAAGGAATGTCGTGACTGCACCAACCTACAAAATGATCTAAATATGTTGTGTAAATGGAGTAAAGAAAACGGTTTAAAGCTGAATACTAATAAATTCAAAATTCTGCCGTTCTACAGAAGTTTAATCCCTATTAGAGTGGACTATCATGGACGGAGAGGTTCTGTCGTGTTTTTGAATTTTGTGATTTAGGTATACTAATGATTCTAAGCTAGACTTTAGTAATCACATAAGAAAAATTTGCAACGACAGCTATAAAACTTAGATATCTTCTTCGCAATACCAAGTCTTTCCAGCATCAGGCAGCTCTTATTAAATTCTACGGGGCTTTCATTAGAAGCAAACTTGAATACGGTTCCATAATTTCGTCCTCATAACAAAAAACTGCATTGATATGCTCGATAAGGTACAAAGAAAATTACTAAACATTTTATATTTTCGAAAATTTGGTACCTATCTGGATATCCCGAACGAGGCTTTCCACATGAAATTCTTCTCTCGGAATTTAACTTTCCACCTCCTTATTTCTGGCGAGTTATTGCACAAATAATGTTTATTTTGGATACTTCAATGACCCGATTCTGCTATATAAGTGTTTCTTTCGAGTCCCACGAATTAATTCTAGGATCAACAACCTGTTCTATATTCCCTTTCCAAACACCAGCCATAGAGCCTCTAGTCCATTATTATTACTATCTAGGAATTTGAACTTACATTGTAAGAATGTTGACTTATTCAATAATACCTCATGCTCTAGTTAAGCAACTTGTACAAATTATTAGTTAATAGTGTAAGTTCTATTTGCGCAATTTGCTTTTTATTTTAATTTAACAGTTTTTAATATAATGTAGTCTTATTATGTATATATAATATTGTTCTGAGGTTGGTCTTTTGACTATTGGACAATAAAGATATTATTATTAATTGGCTCAATAATAGTCGAAATGTTGAAAAAACGCTTATTTCAACTAAAGATTCCCAAGTATAGCTAAATTCCTTTTCGAACCTGTGAAGTCTAGTATGATATCGACTTTTCATATTTATTATCCGTAAGAAATATTGTCTGTACGGACGACAAAATTAATATCTGAATTATTAATTATCAATTGAACCTACTTAAATATCTTGAGATACTCATTAAATGTTGTTCGTCATACTATATAAACACGCAGAAGAGTTAGTATCAAGGGTAGACTATAAAAACTTGGGAGCATTGGTGAGGCTACAAATTATTACATGAAAATCGAAAAATATCTAGAAATTGCAAAATAATTAAGATATGGTCTATGCGGGACAAGGGATAATCAAGAGATTCTGATAAGGAATTAAATCTGTGGCAAACAAACGGTTTTTCATTTTTTTCTTTACAATCAGTTAATCAGAACAATTAGATGACTTCACAAAACCACCTAATTCAATATGTAAACATTAAGATTTCGATTTCTATTTTATACCCATTGACTATGGAGGCTTCTACTTCGTTATACATATTAAATCACAAATTAGGTACAATAATCACTTTGTTTTGTATAACATTTATTTATTTATATGGTGACCAATGGTTTCGGTTTGAAAATGATACGTGAATGTATTGAAACCATATAAATAAATAACTGTTATACAAAACAAAGTAATTATTGTGTCTAATTTGTTTCTATTTTATAGCAAAAAATGATCAAACGACGTAATTTCTTTCTTTCGTTTTCGTCCACGAAATTTTAGTAAATTTGTCCATAATTATCCTTAATTCAGATATTAAGTGTTGAATATAATATTGCTTGAATATATAATTTTGAAGATACACTTAGGCAATTAATGTATTTCATTGTATGTAACTCTCATGCCTTACCATTCATTGAGTTAAGTAGCAATTGTCTAGCACTTTTTCTAAATGAAGATCGTTTGTTTCAAAATTGAAGGGAGTCTTAAAAATTACAAATACACTGCCGAGTATAAAACTAAGGTCAATCCGTTGTTTCAAGTTATTTTAGAAATTTTTTGGTTTTTAAGTGTTTTTTTAGGTTGTAAAAGTTTACTAACTGATTGCTTGAATAAAATTTTTTTGTTGTTCAAAGTTTATTGAAAGTAATGAAAATGAACAATTTTAATTTGATATTCTAAGTAATGAAAATGAACAAGCTAACTTTGATATGTTTTTTTGAAACAAAAGAAAGTTTAAGGACTTCAGTAGTCCTTCTGGATCAGATTTTGGATCACATTCTACGGAAGATTGTCCCATTCCTGCAATACTATGTCCCAAATCTCTCTAAAATTTCTGGGAGCCGATACATGTCTCCGTAAAAATTGACCCATCTCATCCCAATCGGATTTAAACCTGGACTGCGATCAGGCCAAACAAATCGCCTGATTTACCACTGGTCAAGATACTCAGTAACTATCCGAGCAGTGTGGGTTCGTGCGTTATCATTCATAAATGTTGCGTCGTCTCAAAAAACGTCAAAACAAAAACATTGGTGTCCTTAAACTTGCTTTTGTTAAAAAAAAAGATGTCAAAGTAATCTTGTTCATTTTAATTTCTGAGACTGAATCAAAAAACACATAAAAAACTAAACATTTCTAAATTAACTAAAACAAAATTTATTAATTGTCAGTAATTATTTCTTTCCAATAGTAAGGACACATCTAGAAATTATCGAAGCAGGATATTTCGCGACATATAACGTAGAAACCAAGCCAAAATATTCCCATTTCTACAAAAACTAATTTGATTTAACAACGAAAAGGTATCTACCTCAGTAGAAAAAAATTGTCTAGTAATCTCGGTTGGATCTGTTTTCCAGCAAATTGCAATGCATACATATTATGATATAACTAACATATCTTGATTATACCCTAATAATTTCCTTATCCTGAGCAGTACACTATTCTTAACATTCCAACAATCGATCGATCTTTGTATAGTTTCGATAAGTCAATAAAAGCAGTACACGTTGCTTGTTGTGTTCCATATTTTTATTTGTAGTTTCCTAACATATGTTGAGAATCTCTCAATTCATTAACAAATGATAATAAGTTTGAACTAAGTAAAAAGTGCAATTTTATGGGTTTAATACAAAGTATGTAGAAAAAAAGGGTAACTGAAGACGGCAAATCCATAGTCAACAACTATGAAAAATCTCTATAGGAGTCAGCTCATGATGTAGAATTTAATTATATGTATTTTGCCATATATCATGATCTGACTCCTATAGAGATTTTTCATAGTTGTTGACTATGGATTTGCTGTCTTCAATTACCCTTGTTTCTACATACTTTGAATTAAATTTAATCTTTATCCTTAGAAGTAGCTTCATCTCTCCCAGTTGATAGTGATACAGTAATTGGTAATTTCAGTATGACGTAAATTGTTTAAAATGGCATTTACTGTGTTCTTTTATTCTTGTGAAGAAATTATTTGCTCCTTTGAGCGATATATTTAGAATCGCAATTTTGATAAGTCAGTTGATATACTCTACATTTAGACATCGGTCTATTTCTTGTTATTTATTGTTTACTAGTAGCCATCCTAATTTTGTGTTCCATTTATTTTAGTAGCCAAAATATAATTTTTGAGCTGTTTGCACGGTTACTTATTCATCCTATAATATAATTAGTAACGCGGTAACGTGTCTATTCCTGAGCCTGTTTTTATTTAACCATCATTCTGTGAAGATTAATTAATTTTTGCATTGGAAAACTCTGTATAACTGTTATTTATCGCTATTGCTTTTAATTATTTTAGTTCCTCTTCATAATCTATGTTTAGTCGAATTTTGATTAGACGGTGAATACAGGGTATGCCACGAATAATGTCCATTAAAAGTTTACGACCCTACAAGAGGAAGAATATAAAAAATCAACATTGCACGATTGATTGCGATCTCCTCATGGAAAATATTTCAACTTTCTATCACTTCCGGTTGTACCAGAAACGGCTACCGACTTTTATTTTAAATGGAACATATTGTATATTATTTATTATTCTTTCTTTGATTGCATACCTCTCTGGGTTTATGTTCACTTAACATTTACAGTTTTAGATTTAAAAATTTATTTGTCAAATATTGACCTCAAATTGACGTTTAGAAATATGCATTAACTTCTAGTAGGTGCAAGATAGATACACTCTACAATCAAAAAACAGACTTGTCAATTTTGACAATTAGTATTTCAAAAATATCAATATTTCAGCGCTCACTTAAAAACAGCATATTTCAAGTTTTTCAAATGGAATGATCAATATTCTATCTTATAGTGTGATTCACAAGATAATTTGATACAAAAAGTTTTATACATCCCTATATCTAGAGCCAGCAGTTTTTGAGTTATTTCGAAATTTATTTACTCTCACATTTGAATAATTTCTGTTCTATTCACACGGGGACCATAGTAGGCTTCTGTCAATATTTATTGAATCTAATTTGAAAAAATTCGTCCGAATAATATTAGAATTAATAACTATTCCAATCAAGAAATTATGTATTTATTCGTGATACATAGCCAGTGCGACTGAATTGTTGAGAGAACTTGCAGAACATTCAACGAAACTTATCCCCAGTTACAACTTATAAATAAAACGGAAGCAAGAAGACTGGAAAATAATTTTCAAATAAGTAATTAAATGCAAGAACTGAAAAAAAAATTGACAGAAAAAAATTATAAAAATTGTTCGAAATGATGACCATTAACTTGTAGTAAGCACTGTGCAGCACCTGTTGCGACACTCTCTGATGTTGATAGTCTAATTTATTCTGCGCTTAATTCCGCGGATGCAGCTCGCACCCTTGTTTCTCTGATATCGACTGCAGTTGCATAAACTTTATTTTTTATACGACCCCAAAAAAATCGAGTGGAGTAAGATCTAGCATTCTAGTTCTATTGAGTAAGATCTGGAGATCTAGCGGGCCAGTTCCATGGACCTAACATTCGAATCCATCTATCCTCGAACATATTCGTTAGTTACTGTAATATTTCGTCTGTGCAATGAGTTGGGGGTTTGATATCACGAACGTATTCTTTAATTCAAGGGCAACTCATCCAAAAAATTCTCTACAACATTACTTAAAATTTGTAAATATTTGCCACTATTTAATCTTTGGTGGTACAAATAAAAAGTAACACGCTTGTCCATCAATAGGCAAAATACATTGAAATTAAATTTGTATTGGTATTTATGTACATGCTTTATATGTGGATTTTCAATTGACCACATGTGATTGATTTCTCTATTGAAAATACCTTCACGAGAGAAATTTGATTCGTCCGTCCAAATATTTTTTTTCAAAAAGTCATTGTCTTCTTGAATTTTAAATAACAACAACTCACCAAAATCAATCTAAAATGTTTAATACACCTGCTTCTTCTACATCCATTGTGAATTTTATTTTATGTAGTTGAGGGTGTTTAAAAATGGATCTAGTTGTCTTTTCGTACCATAAAACATAGTTTCACCAGAAATATATGTTGGATAAAAGATTGTTTTTAGTTGTAAAAAGTTGTTCTTCGAAATATATAATTCTACAGTTAAAGGCGATAGTAGTGAATCCATGAATAGTCCTTTCTTCTGAAGATAGTGTTCGTTATCGAATGCGAAGTAATTTTGATTGGGACAGGTATATAATAGAGATAATATTTCTTCGTGATGTTATGTAGGGGATTCTATTAACTTTTGTTGAATGATGGTTTTTAGCCTTTCACCCGGTATTGAAGGGAACAAGGTTATTTATACTCTAGGAATGTGTGTACCTTTTACCTTTTTCCATGATTGTGATTATATTTCTTTTATCTGCCTTGGAAATAATGAGGTAATTGGATTTACATTTTGTTAATATGGATTTGATGGTTTTCGTCTTCCAATCTTTCGATTTTGGTAATTAAGAATGGAAAATCTATAGTCAGCAACTACCACGAATTGTGTAGGATTTTATTTTGCCATATCTATACTTGTAAAACGGCTTACTTAATCCAAACTTATACTTCGTTGATAATGATTCAAAACAAATGTCAGGAAATAGCAAATAAATATGTAGAACAAAAGAAGTATATTAATCTAATAAAACCTCTTAGAGATCATTTATGTATAAGTGGAAATAATTTGGAGGGCGTATTAAGAAAATGGAAAATGTGCCCATTATTTAATTGAAGCACTTCGAAACCGTCAAATCAATTGAATTGACGAGGAGGATACATGATGAAACTCTATAACACATTTAAATAAAACAACACAGTTGAGAGTGTTATATTTATTGTTGAACACCCCAACAGGTTTCGCCACACAGTGGATTCATCTGGCAGACCAATACTGTATACTATGTGCGAAACATATTGCAGTGTTTAACAATAAATGTAAAACACTCTCAACTGTGTTATTTTATATCAATGTAAAATAAAATTGTTTAAACAAACATAAAATCAAATTAGTTCCGTGTCAACAACAGCCTCGGTACGATTTGTGGTAATACTACGCAAAAACATTTTTAAGGTGCGCCTATAAAAAAAATATTTTTTTAGGTTGTAATGCTACTGTTTTTAATACGATGAATTAAATTCTCACTTAATCCGCGGTGAAACATTTTTTTATATTAATTAGAGGTTAATTAAACTCTTGGTGTTGTTTCACAATTTTTACTTACTTTACATATTTCTCCGACTAGTTTCGACCGTTGGTCATTCTCATATCTCCCCTAGAATCACCAACGGTCGAAACTAGTCGGAGAAATATATACAAATTCTGAAACAACATCAAGAGTTTAATTAACCTCTAACTACTGCAGTTTTTTTGTATTTATTGTCAATCCCGAATTATATTATGATAACTTTCAATAAATAAAAAAAATAATAATTTTTTGGAACTATAAAGACTAATTGTAGCTTAACCGTTAACGTTTTGGATATAGATACGTTGTTTTGATCCCAGGAACCTATGGTCCAGCCATTTTCTCACATTAACGGGACACCCTGTATATACCAAATATGTCGCTTAGATTGCTTCCTATAGATCTAATTTTGCTACAAACAGTATCTTTGCTGTTACTTACATTACAGAATGCTTAATTTTTACATGCAAATGAAATATTACTTGATGGAACATTCTAATCGGGGCGTAGTATACACATTGCAGATTATGACACTCCAAAACATAAATATGCCTTTGGAGAAAGAGGTTGAATATATATGTTTATAATTATATAACAAACTTTAGTTCACTTTGGGTTAGACATAAATCTAAAATTCAACAATTTTTGTAATAATGCCAAAACCCATATTCTAAGGCCGATCACAGAGTTTGGTAGACATGACTTGTATAATTTAGTGATTAACTGTTATTCTGAAATAACTCTGAAATAACAACATAGTATAGTTTAACATTTCTTTTTCAATGTAAGTATTGCGAAATCTATACTATTTTACTATTTTTTATACAATTTCTACCTAACAACATGCCAATTCTTAATGATTAGGAATCTAAAGCAGAACTTTCCCAGTAGATACCGCGAAGATCAATTAACGAACATTTGAACACAGAAATCACAGAATAAATCCATGACCATTTAAATTAATCATCTTTAAAATACTTATGGAATGCTAGTGTGAAAAATCCATATATTAGAATATCATATACAGAAAACTCATGAACAGGCGAAAAAATCAGGTTATTACTAAAAAATACCAATTATTGTTTTCCTTTTCAATTTTGAATCCTCAGAAATAATTGTTTCCATGAAAAATTTCTGATTACGGCCTAAAATATGGTTTATATCTGATAGCAACACTTTTGCCAAGGTTTACGTTATTTTGCATTATCTGAAGAAAAACTCCCATGCTTTGTAATATATTCAAACGTATGTAATGCCTATTATTTTAAAATTCATTATAAATATTGATAATAAGAAAAATTATATGCGAGGCTTCCCAAATTTTTACACAATGCGGCCAAATATTTATATACTCAATGACATTAGAAGCATTACACTAAGAAGGAATGATTTTTTGGAATATATTTTTTTGGCAACAGATTCACTATAAATCCCATTGAACATGTATGGGATATCATGGGACTATTCTCTTTACACCGTCCTCCACAGACTCTAAAGTTGATCCATGAAATACAAGTTTCTTGGAACGAGATGCCACAAGAAGACATCGACTATCTCATTTTGTCGATGCGCAGACGTCTACAGGGGTGTATACAGCAAAGGGGTCGCCAAACACATTATTATTTTTTTAGTTTGTTAATAAAATTTCTTGATGGTGGCAAAAAATCAAGTAATATAAATAAATCCTTCTGAGTATAATGCTTCTAATGCCATTGAGTATACTTTACAATTCCATTTATAATTAATTTAAGGCACTCGTTTAAAAATTAATAACAACTTAGTACAATCATATAATTACTCACCATTCCAGGCATCAATCATGTCGTTTATGATGAAATCAATAAAACCAACTTGCGACTTTGGTATCGAACACGTGGCCCTGTCGAACATGGGCATAACTACCGGAAGACCTTTTAGTTTCTCGTCATCGGTTTGTTGGAAGTACTCTTCTGCTATCCTCCGGGCCCACTCTATGCATATTGAAAGTGGTCGCGTGGGATTTGAGACGTCCGCACACTTAATCATTATGCGTTTCACCAACGTGGTGTTTTCTGGTAGAGTCATATGGATATCTGTGTTGGTGATATCCTAAAAATGAAGATACATTTCTTACAGCCAATATTTTATACATATAAGCATTAGAATTCTGTATGATATATCAAAGAACATATCTTCAGAAATAAAATGCTCTAAAGTAGATAATTATACTGTTCAAATCAAAATATTTAAAAGATTCTATCAAAATTGTCTTACATTCAGTTTTAGTCGAATTTTTATAAATATTACATAAAGATACAAGGGGAATAAAAGGATTAGCTTATCAAACCATATGATATTGGAATACTACACAATAAATAAATTGTATACCTGGTCTATCTTAAGATCTGTAGATAAAGGGTTTTCAGGATAAACCCGGAGCAATCTTAGGTTTAAAAAAGTACATTTATACTACTTACCTCAAAGTCAGATGATGTTTTCGGACAAAAAACATTTACAAATTTCGCTAAGTGTTCAAAATGTTTGGTCATTTCCGTAGCCAAAATCATATCTATCACATTGTACCTTGCAATTTTATAGGATTCTTTATCTAAATTTTTAAATATATTACACCGTTCATCGCCTGAAATAAAACGAAAGGAAAACTATGTAGGGCTGTGATTAAATTGATTACGCACCTAAAGTTATTTTAAAAGTAAGCGCCGCATGGTGCGATTCTAAAATTGTAATATCGTTATAAAGTATAGCTAATGGATTATCGGAGTTTGCCAGAAAAGCGCTCGATTTTCCTGGATGGTCAATGTCGTGAGCAGCAGCAGCTAATAAAGCCGTAGTTTCATCCATTGGATCCATTATGGCTTTCATTCTTTCTTTCTCCAGAAATCCACCAACGGCCTAAAAATTTATAATTTGGTGTCTTTATTCTTTATTAGTATAACTCTAACTTTTTTATGTACCTGCATTACGTCTGCAGCATGGGTGGAATTGTGATAGGTATTTTGCATGTGATAGTTAGCTTCAACTTTCAACAGCCAGTTGTACAATGTACCAACTTCACAATTTAGCGTGGTAGCCACATCAAAGTGCGAGAATAAATTATAACCTAAATATAAAAGTGGTCTTTTATCAGTTATTAATTCTAATTTAAAAATGTTAAAATCCCATTGCAGAGAACTGTCCAATAATTTATCGATATGACCCGATGGTGAATTCTAAAATAATTCGATGTAATAAAATAAAACTCAATCAAAAATATGATTACCTTCATTCGAATCCCTGCTTTCGATACTCGGAATATATTTGAATCGTTACTACTTCGCCTAGAATTTATGGTATGTGAAGGTATGTTATTGTTCTAAAACAAAAATACTTTTAATCATATTCTGCAATTGAAAATAGAGAAATTAGTGCGTACAGATAGCAATGCACCAATAAGATCGGATGCCACTGGTTCCTCGTGTCTCGCTTCTTCTTTGACCGTTGGCGAGTATAGTTCTGTACATTTTAACATCTCCACTGCTTTCTCCAGCACTAGCGCCGCCTGAGCGTTGTTTGTTTGCAATCCTTGTGCTTCATAGATAAGACCAATAATCTAAATTATAAGTAGTTAGAATCTGCGTACGTAATAACTATTTATATTACCTTAGTAATAGGTGCCTCTAATGGAAGTTTAGCTAAAGACGTCCGTCGATAATAATCACTAGTAATACTTTTAACATCTAAAGAACCCTTACGCAACGAATGGATGCTACCACGAGGTTGTGAAAAAGGCGTATCTGTCGGGATTTCTATCACCATGAGAAAATGCGTTGGGTTGCTAAAAACATGTCAATTATCATATTATTAAATACATATTAAATTATCTTACCGTCCAGCACAAACGATCGGCAAAGCTTTACAAGTAGCATTTATTGTATCCATAGACTTTCTCTTAAATGTGATAGTTCCTTGCCAGTTTTTTCCGCGCGTCAGTTGATTGATCATCCCAGTCGTCTGTACGATATCATGCGCCAACTGTTCATTAATGGTACGCCCTAAAGTTTCATCTTGTCGAAAACCTAACATCCTTTCACTAGCCCCGTTCAAAAACTACAATAATAAACTATAATTTTAATGTATTGACAGCTTAAAATTGCTTTGGATATTACCTGCATTCTCCCAATATCGTCGGTCACTATAACGGGATCCTTGCAAATATTAATGGCCGCATAGAGGATTTGCATAGTACCAATTTGTGCTGTTGATCGGCAATCACTGTTTTTCAGCTGCGTCAGTTCGTTTATCCACGTAATGGTATTTGTTGATTCTACCAGACACTAGGTTTTGAAATAGTGTTGAATATACAGAAAAAAAAACGTATTTTGTTTATGTGGTCTCACCCTATTAAATCCTGATTCTAATATGGAAGTGATGAATATATCATCCTTTTCGAATGCACTTAAAGTAAAAAATAATATTTTATAACAAGTTATAAGTTTAAGTCTATTTAATTACCTTTTCTTCGTTATTGCAACAATGACTATATGCTGACATCCTTTTGTGTTACGAATTGATCTACAAATAATTTAAATTTAATATAAAATAATTATGATATATTTAAAATTTAAAAAACGTAGATATTAAATTCACAAAATTTATACCTGCACAATGTATCATAATCGAGTGACTTAGACGATCGGCAATCTATAATTATGAGATCATGATGTATGATTTGAAACTCTTCCAGCGCCTTGTCATAGGTTGAAGAACAAGTGATTTCAAAAGCGATCTTCTCGGCGGCACGTTTTAGGGCTTCGGCTGTAGCGTCTACGGTCGGAAAGACCAACATCAGCTGAAGCCAATGATTAGCGTTACTGGATTTAAATACAGATTTGCTTATTTACCTTAAGAGGATTCCGACTAGGGGGTATTATAAATCCGTGTTTTTCCTCTTGTACACTTTTCTGCAACAAAACAGATGTTCAAAATTAGAACATTGCGATACTAGAATACTGATTCAGTTAAAATTACAAGTTTGTCCTCTATTGTTCTACTGGCACATTTGCACTTATTATCTGCGTTTAGCACCGTCGTGGCTTTGATATTAACTGGCACGTGCCCCGTGAAATACTGTTTCTGTCTTGGCAACAAAATGTCAGTATTGATAGAAGTGGACTTATCTTCGCTTGAAACTACATATCTCTTACGGACATAACGCGTTCTATTATCTTCCATTCACAAATGTAAAATTATGACTAAAACCATTTACTTTACGCCTATACTTAATAATAGAAACTAACGACAACTCTATAACCTACAATTCGAAAAATTGATGACATGTGTACTAAAACGTCAATCAATAAAAATATAAAAACATACAAATATCACTATAGGAGCTCCTATACGGCATTTATATAAAATCTTAGATCCTAATTTTGTATACGATTTACATGAAATTATTTTACGATTATAACAGAATGCAAGCTATGAAATCCCTAAAAAATTGGTCATCACTCCTTCATCCTTTAAGAATAGTGCAAAAAACTTTAAATAATTTCTTTAAATGTAAATAACAAGAAACACAATATTGAAATTCTAAAATATAAATTTGAAGACTATGATAAAGAACAATAAGATAATATGATAGATAAACTTTTAGAGAAATTTAGTGTCTAATTTGTTTTTGCTTTTTCTGTTTACAAAATTAAAAAAATACGCGATATACATACATTTTATATAAAATATACAAAAATTACACGCCGGTGGTGGCTCATTGCGACCGAACTAGCGTTTGCGAGAGTGCAGAAACGTTTGTTCGGGTCAGCAGTTGGATGGATGACCGGTACCATTCACCATTGGGATACAATTATTGGTGCTTTAGAGTGACGGGGAAATCCTTTAAAGTAACAAGCTCATCTACACACACAAATACACAATTAAAACATGGCGGAAGGACCACGTGGTCGATACCCTAACACTATTACTACTATACAAAAATTAAAGTTACTCCATTTTGCTCCATTTTGTTCCTTTTGTGGAATAAGTCAAAAATTATCTCCATAAAAGGGGACTAAAAACTGAACAAAAGCAAGTATAGAAGGTTGTGGATGTCGAGGAGAATACTATCTCTTTCATCATGATCAAGAAAGGGTTTGAGTGGAAGAACATATTTAATTATGAACTCCGCCCGTGCTTCTTTTGGCCAAAATTTTATGTATGCTTTTTATTTTTATTAATTTGTTAATATGTATTATGTATTTTAAAAAGGAGACCGAAGATAAATAAATAAATAAAACTAACAACTAGTTAAAAGAAACTGTTAATAATTAATATTATACTTGTTAAAACTAAAAGACAATTAATAAATTTAAAAATACGAAAATATTTCGTGTTTCTACAACAGTGAGTCTTACTAAGACTACAAAACAAATTAATTTGAAACAACTACTTCTCTGGCTAATACCTCGACATTAAATAAAACAAAATTAATTTGCGTGTTACGAATAGTAGTATCAAAGCAACACTAATTTGAATGAAATTATTTCTGTTGAATAATAGATTTTAATACATTTTATTAAAAAATAATTTGCTGTATAAATTGAAATTCATAAATGCCGACAGTTGTTAAATGCTCATTTTCTTTATCACTTTTATATTACTAAATAATACTCGATGATACTTTCAAATAATTTTATACTATTTTTATACAAAGAAATCATAAAAAATAAAAAAACTCAAAATTACCAAGGAAGCATGACAAAAATGGGTAGATGAGAACTATATATGACTGGTGAAGTCATACAGTATCAATAAAAATAGAAATAACAGAAAAGAGAAAAAAGGGGATATGCTAAGAAACAAAGTAAATAAAAGAAAATAAATAATTCTTATGAATTTGAAAATGTAATTGTTTTCAAACATATGTCTGGCAAAGATGACTTATCAATTAAATTAAGCCGAAAAGAACGAAGATGTTTCTTTTAGTTTTGTATTCAAATTACGACCAGATTGCCCTATATAAATTCCCTTACAATTTTCGCAAGTGGGTTTGTATATCCCTGATCTGTGAGTATTTTTTATTGATGTTTTCTGATTAAAAATTGTGTTACGTATTTTCATAAATTGTTTTAAAGCTACTATTACATTATGTTTCGACAAAATATGTTTAATTTTTAATGAAATGCTTCTAAATTAAATGTTTTTTTGATACCTGGCTTGCATATATATGTATTTACATAGGTTTTTCATTTTGTATTTATTAATTCATTTATCAATTATTAATGAAGAATAACCATTTGAAGTAGCTATTGTTTCAATGACACTAATTTCTGAATTAAACGCTTGTTTTGATAGTGAAATATTAAGAGCTCGAAAAATCATAGAATTAAACGCAGGCAATTTATGTTTTAGTGGATGGTTAGAACAGTTAGGCATTACTCGATCAGTATAAGTAGGTTTACGGTATATGCAAATGTTAATGATTGATTAATTTTTGTTATTGAAAGATCTAGAAATTTAATATTATTGTTAATTTCGGATTCTACTGTTCAACAGTTTTAAGCAATTTTGTGGTTACTAAAACAAACTAATTATGGTATTTGTAAATGGCGAGTCATGGATTTAAATATATCAATGGAGTCTTGCATGTTAGTATGCGTTCGAATCATTGTATTTATTGGCGAGTTAAAATATAAATTAGTAAAACTTCGCTTACATATGAACGTATTAACATTTCTACTACCACACCGCGGCACATATATGTTAATCAGGGAAAGAATATTCGAATCGTCAATTTCTCCATGAAATATTTGATACAGCCATCTCATAGAAGTTATCTTTCTGCGTGATGCTAAAGATTTTAGTTCAAAGATTCACAAAATATGCTATGTTACCGACTCATCTGGATAAATTGACAGCACTTTGTAATACAAAAAATTTAATTTTTTTTTGTATACATTCTAATAAATTGCAAATGGACGTTCTAGGACCAAACAAACTGCGCAGTACTACACTTTCGAAGGAATGTAGACGTAATACAGTTTCAATATGGTACGATGATTTTCAAACGGTTCAGTTATGCGACGTATAAAACCTAACATTCTATAAGACGCATTTGTTACATTGTTATAATGCAGAATAAAAGTCAGTTCACCCAAATTGCGAATCTGGTTAACTTTTTCTATAGATATATTATCTATAGAGTAGTCGATCATAATCGGCTGTGCTGTACGATAGAAAGACATACATTTGCATTTATAGTCTGTTCGTTGGATCTTCCGTCGTACGTCACAAACTATCGCTTCGAGAAACGACGCAAAAACATTCAGTCTGATAAAGTAAACCAAATGCGTTAGAAAAAGAACGCACTGTAAAACTTTCGTCGTTTTTTGAAGCCATAGTTTGTGACGTACGACGGAAGATCCAACGAACAGACTATAGATATATTTAACTCAATATCTTTAACAAAACTCCAACATTTTATTTTATTTAGATCGTTCTGAAGAACCTTACAATCATCTGCAGTGTTTATATTATAGAAAAGTTTAACGTCATCTGCATAAATGAGCGTACAAGAATCTATATTATCCACTATATCGCTAACGAATAGCAGAACTAACGTCAGGTTGAAACCTTGTGGCACCCCGCTGGAAGGATGGAAATACTTGGACCGGTAATTCATATATTCAACTTACTGTTGTCTATTTGTTGTATAAGAAGAAATTAAGAGTAGCAAGTTATTATCAAGACCCCAGAATTTCAGTTTATCTAAAAGAATATTGTGATTGATGGAATCAAAGGCTTTGCTAAAATCGGTGTGTATAGTATCAACTTGCTCACGCCGATCTAAATGATACGATGTATGTTTAACAAAATTAAGCAGATTAAATGCCGTTGATCTCTGTTTCAAAAAAGTGTGCTGTCGAGTAGTGAAACCAGATTCCACATGATTGTAAAGTTTACTAGCCATGATCGATTCCATGATCGTAGCAAAGTTGTCGATTATTGAAATTGGGCGGTAGTTTCTAAATTCTTGTTTGTTAACTTTCTTATATACCGGTGTCACACGAGAGGTTTTCCAATGAGTTGGGAAGCGAAATAATTTGAAGATAAGCTGAAGTTAATGGCTTAGTAAATGCATAGATACAATCGCGTACTAAGAAAGAAGGAATTAGGTCTGGCCCAGTTGTGAAGTTGTTGCTTAGTTTTTTAGTTGCAGATAAAATATCATTTTCGCTAACCTCATCAACACATAGTAAACCGTTGTGATCAGCTCATGTTTTTACAGAATAGGTTGATTTGACATTATTCTTGTAGTTTGATGTAAAATGATCCTTAAAACAATTTACAATATCAAGCGGGTTATCGACATCAGTACCATCAACAGTCAGAGAACCTGGAATACGAGTTTGAGATTTTTTGGAGTTTACGTAGCTCCATATTTTTTTTGGGATAATTACTTACCGTTTGTTCTGCATTATTGATATATGCATCCTAATCCAATTTAATTTGTACACATATATCCTTACGTAGTTTAGACATGCGTTCATAGTAATTACGAAGATTAAATTTTTTATATAATTTTCGAAAATGTTCCTTACGTTTAATAAGCTTAATAGTATCTGATCGTCTGATCGTACCCACCAAGGTTAACGTGTGGACTTATTCGCACACGACTCATGTGGTACAAATTCATTAAACAGACTGTATATTTTATTATAAAGTGCATCCCACGCTGAATCGACATCACATTTATTGATCACATCATCCCACTCACAATTAGATTTTTGCGAAAATTATATTTCTTGAGAGAATAATTAGGATGAAATTTAGTATGCTCATAATTTCAAGAACTAAGAGAAAAACTTAGTATGTAATGGGCGGGTCGTCAGTAAAGCTACATTGTATATTATCGGAAATAAAAAGCAAGTCTAGAATCCTATTATTTATATTAAGTTTGCTGTTATGTTGAATTCATTTATTAATGCAGATAAACGAATATACAGATAACAATGAAGAAAAGATTGATGAAATATATATCCAAAAAGTGTTAGAGATTAAACTGAAAATATTGTCCTTCAATTTTAATAAACAAAATTTACTTATTGCTTTAAGAAGCTATCAAGCGCAAAACTGTGAAACACGTCAAAAAACGGAAAAGGTCCGCCAAGAAATTGGAGTTTTAGGTATTTATTAAATTCTAATAAAGGAAAAGTTCCCGTCTGGAATTTTTTTTTGGGTACCTTTAAAGTAAGTGAAAACGGGCATTAACCCTACAAATGTAGGAAATGATTTACGTGGGCGTATGGTTGGATCATCAAGAAAAAATTCTGATCAAGACTAAGAAAATATTCAAAGTCATATAAAAAGTTTTCCTAAATTCCAATCCCATTATACTAGATCTCATAATCCTAATAGAAGATATCTACATCCTGATCTAACCCTTAGGAAAATGTTTAATTTATATGAGCTTCATTTTAAGGAAAATAAAATAGAAGCCGTTAATGATTGAACTTACAGAAAAATATTTGAAAAGGATTTTGATTTACATTTCCATCAACCGCGCAAAGATACATCTCAAAAATGCGACCTATTAAACATAAAATTTAAAGCATCGAATGATGATGAAGAAAAGAATACCTTACAAAAGAACATGATGCCCATTTAAGAGTAGCACGGAAATCACTAGAACAAGATCTGGAACAAGTATCATGCAATTCAGATCATTATTTCGCTTCTTCGTTCGATTTGCAAAAAGCATAACCTAATTCAAAGTTGACTACTTCAGTAGCATATTATAAACGCAAAATGAACGTTCTAAATTTGGGTATTCGCAATTATCATGCCCATAATGTTCACATGTAAGTTTGGGATGAAACTATTGCATCAGGAGGTACTCAAGAAATATCTTTATGCATCCTAAAACTTTTGCATCAAGAAGTACTCAAGAAATATCTTCATACATCCTAAAACAAAACAAAAAATTAAGAAGTGAAAAACACATTATAGCTTACAGTGGCATGTGTGGGGGACAAAATAGAAACTTTAAAGTAGCTTTAATGTGACTAAAAATTGTCCAAACTGTTGAAAATAATGTGGAAATCATAGATCACAAATTTTTGAAATCAGGATATTCGTTTGAATGATAGAGAATTTGGTGTATTAATAATGTCAATACAAAAATTTACTATTTGACCACCGAGATTATTACGATATTATCAAGAAGATTTTGTATCAACAAAATTATTAGAAGCAATTTTTAAAAAGATAAAGATTTCTAACGAAGACCAAGGGACAAACCAAGACCAAGGGACAAACCAAGACCAAGTTAGAAAATATTATATTGACACTACTATATAAAAATATCAGATAAATTACAACAGCAAAATCCAAGGACATAATTCATCTATTATTCATCTATTACGATATGTATTTTTGCAAAAAAAGGAATCGACAATCGATAAAAGCAGTTGAAAAGCGTGACCAATGCAAACACTTAAAAATTATAATTGAGCCAAGTGTTACAATAGAGTTAATTCAATTTCACCTATTGTTAATTAAATATAACTTTAGAAAACCATTTAAGGTTTTAAAAACTTGAAATATTAACAATTGATAAAAGCATTTGAGTATTAACGAAGATATTGAAAACTATAAAGAAACAGATGAATTGTCTAAAACTTTAAAAATTAATTAGATATTTGCCTGAAACAATTTATATTATTGGAATGTTATTAAAAAATAAAAAGTAGAATTATGCAACAGCTAATTTTTCCTTTAAAACTAATTTTTATGAAAATCTATTTATAAGTTATTCAGTGGTTTATTATTTATAACTTTCATTTCTGTTTTTTCTAAAAAAAAATCCGAAAAAAAAAACAAAAACGACATCGAGTAAACATCCACTTTTGGTTAACGAATTTTTATCAAAAGCTATTCAGCTCTCCCAATAAAGAATAAAAGTGTAATGTTTTTCTTCAACATCGTTATTGGTTCTTATGATACTGCGCCCATAGATAGCCACAGTCAAAGATACATTATTTTTCCTGAAAATTATTAATACGGTATATACAATGTATAATTAAATTCAACCGTCAGATATAAATTTAATATTTAAATTATTTCACACTTTACTTTCTGAATGAATGAATTAAATAAACATAACAAACATTATTTTTTATATTATTATTAATTTCGCGGGTAGGGTGGTGTGTTGCTGACGGATTTCAGGTTGTACCCCTCGTAGTTTATAAATTGTTTTCACATCGTTTCATAGACTCTCTGTCATCTTTTCATTTGTAAATATTATTTTACCAACACTGCATTAAAAGTATTAATTAGAAAAATTAATTTCTTCAAGCATTACTGCACCGTTATCTTTCAACAAATATACAAGAAGTAACAGCTAATAGTTAAAACAATTACTAAAGAACTAAATCACCGCCAGGTATTGAAGTACAGAACTAATAACTGCTGCCACATGACTTAAATCACATTAAGTACAAAGCAATATTTTTTTAAAATACGTCACAGCTGTTACGTGATGACAATCTCCAGATACTAGCTTCCCTGTATCTCTGATACGTTTTACGATATAATTGATATATTTACAGATACCCTATCACCATCACATATTTGGTAGAGAATGTAAACACTTTACCAGTATCACGTGTCTTAACTCTCAACTTACTTCCTAACAAATATATATGAAAAAGTAATGGCTTTAATAATCATACTATTATCATCAATTATTGTGTAATAATTTAGAATTATAAAAACTTGTCGTAAATCTTTAAGGACTGCAAAACAACTTCTTCCCTAGCTACTACTTCGACAGATGTTGAAATATACAAAAGAAATTTACGTGTTACCAAACAGTAGACACCAGCGACACCAGTTTGAATGTATTAATTATTATGTAATCACTTACAAAAAGTACTATCATTTTCCTTTGCCCTTTTATAATATTTCCATGTTAAAATTAAATTGAAAGTTATACAGGGTCTTTTAATCATTAAAACCATCCCTAAACAAAATATAGGGTATTTCATTAAGCGCATCCTATCTTTAGATTTAAATAAAACAAAGTGTGTGTGAGATGTCATCGACATTTTTTATTAGTTTGAAAGGCCTATAGATGCCATTATGTATGGAATATAAAATCATGCAAATGTTCGCTAAGCTTTGCTGAAAATTTTCCATAACTCTGGTGCATAAATCAGGCTGAATCTGACCGATGGCATGAATTATGTTGGCTTTAAGGATCACTTAAAAAAAACCCACAAAAAAAATCTAACGGGCCAAATCACATTATACTGTTGATACCATATTTCGTTGGTATCCATGATATGATATACACGTCAAAATCGCAAAAAATACTTACATAAATACACATAAAAAGTAATAAAAAGCAATGTTATATTATCTAATTCAAAATTAGTTAGAAATAATCGACCTATAGAGCTAGAAGTTGACGGTGATCGTCAATTTATTTGCAATCAACGGTTAAACTTGATCGATTTAAATAACTTCAATTTTACGCCATTTCACGCGCTAGGTTAAATAATGTATTACATGAATTGTAGGTATACTATCAATATAATATTATACAAAATTGTTTATAATATAATACTGTACGTTATGGTTAAAATCTCGAAATATTTTAGAACAAAAATTAATTTTTTTAAAATATGAATAATATTTTATATATAAATTTTAATTAAATAAAGAGTTATATAAAAAATTCCAACTCGATGAAGTCTAGGGATATCACCAAAATTTTTGAAAAATAATGTACAAGTTAAGTTTTGTCAAAATTAGACAAACAATCAAAATTTCATGGCTTTTTTACTTACTGAAACAGAGAGAATTGATATTTTAATTTTGAGGGGGTATGGCGATAAATAGAGATCATATCAGATAAATTAAAAAAAAATCAGAATAACTATGTTTGTAAAAAACCGACCTGAAAGATGAAAAAAAAGATCTGAAAGACCTGAGAGTGCTACTATCAATGATAAAAAAGGACATTCTGCTTTCAATACAATAAAATGCCAATTCACCATCACCTTGCTTTGGATAATGAAATAGAATAAAAAAATTTAAGAACCATTCTTCAAGAACTTTGTTACGTTGATAATGATTGAAGACTACAATTTTTTGAAATAATTACGAGAAAGATTGAAGAGAACCCGCATTTTTCAAACCATATTGTTCTTTCGGATGAAGGGACCTTACACTACACGGAATGGTACATAAACAAAATTACTATTACTGGGAGTGAAATAACCCAAACAGGTATTAAGAATTGTATAGGCAGTTCCCAGAAGAAGATGTTAATGTCTCGGCTGGATTGTTTGAAGTACATGTAACTTGACCCTTTTTTATTGAGACAAATTTAACAGGTGAACGATATCTTCAACTATTTCGGTAAGAAATAGTTCTAACTACAAACAATTTAACTCCCTATATTAACTTAACCTAATATCAGCAAGATAGAGCTCCTCCGCAGTTTTCTCGGAAAGTTTGAGATTTTGGATCTGATGTTCCCAAATAGATGGATAGAAAGAGGAGGGTTTATTAAATGGCCTTCATGGTCTCTCGATCTTTCGCCCTTAGATTTCTTTTATTGGAGTTATTTAAAAAATAATGTTTAAGGGAACAAATCCAATAATTTCGAAGAAAATTTTAAATGAAAATGAGAACAAGGAAAATTGTTTTACACACCCAACAACATTTTTGCGAAAATTTATATTATTGTCAGTCAATGGGGGCCATTTTCAACATTTATAAAAAATAAAGCCGTTTTTCCATAACTTGTTATACCTATTGTTTTATGTTAACTAATTAAATTGTTTATTGGAATTTATTTTGAGTTTTGTAACTGATTAAAATGTCCTGATATCTAGGAAATTAATGAATTTAGGTGGAACGTAAGGTTAATAAATTTTCCGTGTGTGTTTAATTTTGAAAGAACTTGATTTTTAGATTATTAGACCAACATAAATTAGGCCATATCTAGTTTGTGTTGGTCAGGTAACTACGATCACTTTCTAATATCGCATTGTTATTCGTTTTTATTTAAAACGTCGATATCTGGGAAACTAATGAATTTAGGTGTTCAAAATTAATAGGACTATCAATAGTTATTTGTACAACAAGTGTGGAAATGCTATGCTTTTCCGCACGAGAGTAGGATGTTATCAATTATAAAGGTGTTTGTGATTTCCGTTTTGACACTGACATATAAAAATTAGGTTATAATTACCGATAGTACGTGTGTTGTATATATCACTCCATGTATGTAACTGACACTGACATTGATTAATAGTAAATAGAAGTAGTACGAAAAAGTGTATCCATGCTAAAAAGTGTTGCTATGCGGAAAAGTGTTACTTTTGTCAACGATTTTGGATGCGGAAATGTAAGGTATTTCTATTCAGTATGTGAAAAAATAAATAATAATATACTGGATATTCCATTTGCAAAAATATAACCTTAATTCACAACAATTTTGTGGGCCAACTTGTATATCCCAATTTATTACAGCTAAGTAGATCTTTTAAAGTCTTATAAATTCTATATAAGACATTTTTTGCCAACTCCTGCATCTTTTGAAATAATCTACCGTCCTGGTAATTTCTTCTAACCCTCATAATGACTCTAAATATGAAACTAACAATTGAGTTGAAGGGTGCGATGTAATTAATAACACGCGTGAACAAAAAAATCAAATATCAAAAAAGTAAAGTTAAAAAGAACGAATATTTTAGCGTAGTAATTATACCTGGCTGTAATATGTAATTAATTTTGAAAAGTGGAAACAGAGTGTCTTAATATCGTTTCCTAAACTCGACAATGGTAATTATAATTGTATAAATTAAAACAATTTACTAGTTGATTTTCTATCCAATCTTTCAACAATTCACAACTTCGTAATTCCTAGCTATATAAAAAATAATCATAGCGCAATATTATTTATCGATATACCTACATAAAGTCTTTGATAATATGTAGTACATACGATTATTATAAGAATACACGAAATAAAATACTTCAAGTATCTTATTACCATAAGCAATTATTCCTTATTAAATTGCAAGTTAAACATGCATGAAAATGATAATATTTCAAAGATATTTATCACCACATTTATTTTTCCTCAGGGTACACATACTTTTATAAGGTCCACTAATAAAAAATAATGTAATTTTCATGTTGGGGTATTACTGTTTTTTATACTTCTTGAAAACCATAATAACTAAAATGATGTGCTACATTATGACAATCAGCAATAACGAATTTCAGCTAGATCGATTAAAGCGTTCAATTGTTATAAATAATGTTACTTAACCGTAAACTTTTATATATAGATAAGTCGTGTTAAGTCATCATATTTTGATCTTAGAAATCTACGGTCCAGCAATTTTTTACAATACGCAGGTGATGTGAAAAATATTAACTTGAAATATTATAAATCAGTACAGATAAAACTTATAAATGGTACATTGATTATTTCTTCTATAAAATCAGGTAAATGAAAATTAATAAATGAAAGAGTGTTGACAATAGAAATTAAAATAACAGAGGAAGGAAGGTGGACGAAGATGCAAAGAAAGATGATAAGGATAAATTTTACAAACAGAATCAATGAGAGAACAGACAACATAATGATCTTAGAAATTTTAAAAGGAAGGGTAGGAAACCAAAACAGTGGATTAGAAGTTACTCTGAAAGAAAAGGGAATATATGAAAAAAAGAAAGAAGATTACTAAAATTAGAAAGAAATGAAGGGAATATTACTCAAACATTTAGTAAATATCTGTTTGTTTTTCCTTTCGTTTTCGTTTAAAAACAAACAGATATTTACTAAATGTATACATTGTGTCCCAATTTCGTTGCTTACCATTGGTATCTCTGTTATTCCGAGAGATAGAGCAACGGTTAGATGGGGAATATTTTGCACAAATCAGTGCTCAAAACAAATCTCATTTCAAATTCACTTTAACTTTTTTAATTTTCCTCAATAACTCGATAATGCCTAATGCGACCTTTATTAAACCTTGAATTATTCAGACACTTGCGTAAGACTTTTTTTTTGGTGTAAATAGAAACCCCTGATTCGCATTTGTTTCCTGGTTATTAGCTGTGTCTTTTGTTTTTGTCTTATGGTGGCCATATTATATTTGGTTTTTAACGATGTGTAACATGCCTGAAAATGTTTAGTTACAAGCAAAATATTAATAAAAACGTAAATTAATCTTTAATATGACAACTGAAAGTGAAAAGGTATTTGTAAGTAATACTGTAATCTAACGAAATGTTAACAATATCATAGAAATAAAAAGTATAGAAATAGAGCTTAAATTTCATATTCACTTAAAAAATTGTTCAATATGACGACCATTTTGTTCCGCAAACTTTTGACAGGTTATTCTAACAGAGTTAAAAACTCTACGTAGCATGTTTCCGTTTACTAATCGTATCACATCTATTACTCCTTGTTCTAAAATTTCCCGAGTTTCTGGTAGTTCAAAACTAAACACATAAAAAAAAGTGAAGGGGGGTGACTTAATTTTCCGAATAGTTCATTTCTCCAACTTATAAAAACGACATTTCCAGAAATATCCTCATTTCTGCTTAGTATGTATCTAATGCTTAATTCGTATGGCATACCATTATGACTATAATTACAGCCTTTGCCTATCCTAAAATTAATACCTTGCACTGACTACACTTTTTTAGAAAATGTAATCGTGTGTGGAGACTATATAAAAACATATTCTAGATAGGGTCGAATTAATGTTGATCGAGAATCGATTGGTAAGCTTCAGAATATTCATCGATATATTACAAATATCTAAATTATTAATTAAATAAATGTGCAATATACTGTTTTAGCTTTTATAGTTTCATACTTTCATATTTTATTTCATTTAATGTACTTAGAAATTATACCAAGTTGGTTTAAGGTAATACATTTTATATTTCAATTTTAAGTGTACACGAATATGATAGAATTCATTTGCAAAATCATCTTGCACTCGTATCCTTGTTTTCTTCTTTTGTCCGTCAAGGGATTTTAATAAGGAATATTTTCTTTTTTAAATTTATTTGCCATAATAGTGAATATTTCCTAAAATATGGAAACTTAATTTGTTAAACTGACATATTTCTCAGTTAAATTATATGCCACTCTCGTTTAACATAGCTTCGATGACACTGAAGGTCTATTTGATGATATTCCATCATTGTATTGGCCTAATATAGTTTATATAGTTCCAAAATGAAAAATTAATTACTGTTAGACTTGCACTTCCCTCACCTCTTGTAAACATTAAATCATTGTTCTCTGTCAACAGCACTTATGTTTTGGTTTGCAGATAAAATCTACCCTCAAGCCGTACATTTCAGATACTTACATTAAAGTAATTAAAGCTATCATCAGTTCGTCGAAAACAGACTTGGAAACATTTGTTTTAATTTAATTCTAATTGATTTTGTCTACAATGTAGTTTATCCAAAGAATAAATAAAATTGGTCCACAATGTGGCATACCAGATGATAGCTCTACAAATATTTAAAATATGTTTTAAGATATTACTAAAAAGATGCCATCTATTATTTCAGCGCTGCGCTAGTTCCTTTCTTTAAACATTAAATGTCAACAACAGCAACAGTTTTCATGTGAAAACTACACTTAAGTCGTACATTTAAGATACTCGCATATATCAATGATTATCGATAAAGTATTTAAAGTATTTACTAGTTCTTCGTCAAAAACAAAGAAGGACATATTTGTTTAAATTTAATTCTAATTATGTCTACACCATTAGATCATCTTGAATTTCGACTTGATCCAATTCCGATGTTTTACTAAATCATCATCACATATAAGAAAAGTACTTCATGCATTATTTTCTCATTAACCTCGTGGTGAAACATTGTGGAATAATAGGTTGATGTATAACCGTACATAATTTATAAAAAAGATAAATGAAATTGGTCCACAATGGGAGCCTTGTGGCACAACTGATGATAGTTCTATACAGCTAGTAGTGTATTTTCTCATGCGTATACTTAAATAAATCCTAAGATATCTAACCACCCTATGATTAAAACCTATTGACTTGAGTTTAAGCAATATTATACTCGAAAAAAATGTATGATCCGCCAATAAATTGGCAACAGTCCCTTTAAAGATTAATGTTACTAATTTACAACTGTATGAACACATGGCCTAATAATTTGCTTGGCAATTAAAAAGAGAAAAACTGACTGCATCTGTATTTATAAATAGGTACAATCCGACTGCATTTTCAACAATGATAAACTGTACTATAGAGCTATTCAGGAGAGATGGCGGTTGGGGTGTCTTGTCCGTCCGAATCAAGTAGTGCGCGTTGCAATTTTCCACCATAGGCGTGCGCTGCCAAATAAAATGAATGTCACAAATTTGTTATGTTTTCATATTAGTTATTTCATATTTCATTTATATTTTTTGTATTGGAATAAGTATTTTTTAATGTTGTATTAATATCCATTTCCACATTTATAGAAGTTAATGGACTAGATAATGTAGTATGTATAGGCTTGATCAACGCTTCTTTTAAAGAAATATGCAGGAGTGTACTATAAGAAATCGAAAGACACGATACATAATTAAAACGATCCTTAAAAGTAATATTAAAACTGATCAAATCAATCTCCTTTGAAATTGATAAGTTGACATTGAGTCTTATATGTTGAGAAAAATTGAGATGCAACACATTGCTGTAAATTATTTATAAATAATATCAAAATCAGTTCTTTTATACTTTCGATGAGCACATTTTGTATATAATAATTTACAATTTAGCCATTTAAGGCACTTGAATGATTTAATGAATTTAACAGGAACACATACGTTAAAACAAAAGAGAATTAATTATTTAAATTTCGGACATTTACATCTTTTTGGCAGAATTGATACATAATGACTAGTTATCATAACTGTAAAAACGTATTAAATAAATATATCGTGATATTATCATACCGGTAAGCGTTTGAACTAGAACCATGTTTGAGTGGAAAACCACTAAAAAATCAAGGAGACTGCCAACAGCGACACTTACAACAATAATAATGTAATAATAAATGTCTGTTAACTGAATAATTTTTATGTACCAGTAATTGCTTGTATTAAAAGTCAGGTCGATATAAGGTATTTCATTTAGGATAACATATAACAGTCATTCTTCGCGGATCAAAGAAAACAAGGTCGCTGTTTATAAACTGAAATCGTATTGATTACATAACGTTATCTAGATGTTAATTGAACGCGACATTAATTTGTAGATCAAAAAGAGTTATTCGGTGCCCAGAGGTTATTGATTGAATATGTACTAATTGGGTTTGTATACTGATTCTCTCTTGCAATACAATAACAATTGTTTGGGTGCTTTTGATTAGCTCCCCTATCCAAAATGTGCCCTAGATTGCCTACATCGGTTATTCTGTGTTTTATTGCTACAATGAAATAATATCAATCTTACTAGTAATTAATTTAGTGAAGCAGACACAAATAATGATTATATTAAGTATAATATTTTTTTTAAATATTTAATTTTAAGTCAGTGTGTTTACTGTAGTATATTATAAAACTAGTATTTAAGTCCTTTACGTTGTTGAAAATTAACTAATACTTAAACACGAAAATATTTCGTCAATCTACAACAATAAGTCTAGATAAGACTACAAAACAAATCACTTATTGAAACAACCACTTCTCTAGCTAATACCTCGGCAGATATTGAATGATACTAGTTTGAACGTATTTATTTCTGTCAAATAAACTAAAAATAATTAAATGTACGATAAATAGTTTATGAGTAAAAATTGTATGACAAATTTAGAAAAAGAAATGCAGAATTTCCATAGAATTCAGTAATCCATCACACACACCCAAGAGACCGAACTTTGAATAAAGATCAATTCATTGAATATTTTGGTAATGCCTAAATCAAAAGGCCATATGCAACCGATATTATTAATGAATTTTTATTCGTTGCAACAATATTTTTTAATGAATCGAATAGTTTTTAAATTAGGAGAAGTAAAACTCTTGTTATGTTCCATTTCTTTATTTTCAGATAACTGACACGTGTTTCGGTCCTTGCGGATCATTATTAAAGTTAAAACTGTTTTCAGTTGTCAGTTTTAACTTTGATAATGATCCGCAAGGACCGAAACGTGTCAGTTATCTGAAAATAAAGAAATGGAACATAACAACATACTTTTCCTAATTTGAAAATTTGGTTCCATCAAGAGAGTAGCAGAACAAGTATCGATTCGAATAGTTTTTCTGAATATACATGGTCCAAACATGGAACTGTTTCTGATGCGAGACTAGTAGAATCTTGGGACCCATTAACTACTGTTGAAATGAAAGCAATTGTTCCGGTTCAATTACATTATAAAACGACCATCAGTCACTGATTTGGTCAAATGTTTGCTATAGATTTAATTGATTTGAAAGTAATAGTTTATACACTTAGATGACCCCAAACCGTCACACAATGGTTCAGAACGCGAAAAAAGCGATCAAAAATCATATTTTCAACTTCTTCGTATATAGTGAAAATTGCACTAATTTAATCTTGAACAGTTGCTCTATTTGATAATGTTAATAATATGCACCTTATTTACATACGTTTTTCTATATTTGCTTTCAAAGTTCAGTAAAATTGAAACGTTGCTGCGTATATGGTGTAATTAAAAAGTCTGTACGACAAGCAAATGTGCTTATTTATTGATGTCATATTGTTATACATTGCTAAGTCTATTATTTAGTCTCATTACTTATTATTGGATAATACTTACCTGGTACAAGAAAGTTAATTGCTTGTACAGGTAATAGGATTATAAAAATTTGCCTTAAGTAGGGGATTAAGTTTAGTTCTAATAATCCTGCAAGGTAATTACCTCATTTATGCCTAAATAAGGCTATTTGGCTTTGCAAATTTAAGAAAACTAGCTGCCAATATTTGCCTATTCAGAACATATAAAAGAAAATCCTGCTTGGTACCCGACATTCTAAAAGATTGTGTTTTTGTTCCAATAGATTCTTTGAAAAGTTGTAACATAATGGCCGCGAAGAAAATAAGTCGATTGGTATACACGCAGTCGCTATGAAGAATGATGATAAATCGACTGAACGTAAGAAACGAACAATGTATCGGTTTATACTTGACACATACGTGCTTGCCGAAGAAGAAAAATCAAGTAAAAATGTTTTGTATTGGTTTGAACACTTTTTTTCAAAGATATTTTCAATATTTGAAATTCTCCAATAGAACATCAAGTGTAATTTTGCCTACGGGAAGAAATTATTTTCCTTAATCCGTTTACTGCGATCGATAATAAACTTTGCGTATTCAAGGTCGTCCTTCAAAGAGAGTTTTGCTGAAAGTTTTGCTGTCACAAAAAGGCATAAAACCCAAGAGCTGAGAAAAAGTACTTTCGTGGAAGAACTTGTACATACTAGTGCAATGAAAGTACGAGAAAATGGAGATATGAATTCTGCGGATTTGCTTATTAGAGCAACAGCAACGCGACTGCAAATTATAACCAAGTTACTACGTTATTCTACAGCAAAAAAAAGTTTTATCGTAAATATATTACATAATCTGAGCAAACATGTGAAGTGCATTTGAAAAAATGAACTAAATAAATTTTGTAAAAGTCTTTTAAAAGTTGTGAAACCTGAAAAACTTAACCTTGATTTGCAAGTGAGGGTTTGATGGAAGTTCTGGATTTTCCACATATAAACAAAAATTTGAAGGTGAAGGTGTATAAGATGACAGCATATTTATTACTTCTTTAGTACCATTGAGGCTAATTGACAATGGAAATCGTGTATTATGGCAAAATCCTCAGACATCTTCTGTTAAATTTTGCAGACCTTTAAGAATGCAATTGACACATGAAACTGCAACAATATCAAAAATGAACAATTTGAAATACATATAAAATATTCCTGACTTAAAAAAATACAAACATTCAGAAACCCTATACTGTGTCAGTATTTCTTTAAGTGTTATTATGGAGTTTCGACAAGTAAGATCAATCCAATATTTAAATATTCCTGAATAACCAGAAACATTTCTGTCTTACATGCGTACATACAAATTTTCGAGTGCTTGTTACACATAGCCGGACAAACCCAAACTAGGGACTAGGAAACTAACTATTCAAAACTCGCGAAAAATAGGACTTATTTTTGATCTTCCTAAACCAGGATTTGGTACAACAAATGATGGCAATGCAGCTAGACATTTTTTGCAGACCCTAAATTATCATCTGAAATAACTGGAATCTCTGAAGATTTAGTAATAATTAGTTTATTCAACAGAAATAATTTCATTCAAATTAGTGTTGCTTTGATAGTTGTACTATTTGTAACACGCAAATTAATTTGTATTATTCAATGTCTGTCGAAGTATTAGCTAGGGAAGTAGTTGTTTCAAATTAATTTGTTTTGTAGTCTTAGTAAGACTCATTGTTGTAGATTCACGAAATGTTTTCGTATTTTTAAATTATTACATAATATTTTGTTTACCCGTTGGTGAATTGTCAGAAGAAGCGCAGGAAGGGAGCATACAAATGAGGACTTTATTTGTCGATTAATATTAAGTTCTGATCCATATTTAAGTTTACAATATTTTAGAGTTAGTAAATGCTATTGGAGATGATACTGCACTAAATATATCATCTGAATATTTTTCCGATTCTGATTAATTAATCACAAAATATAAAATGTAATTGTCTCTTTTCAATTTTTGTTTTAATTAAGGGTGTTGTTGTACATGTATATAAATATTTTACTGAAGCAAAAAGGCTTAATTTTGTATTTTGGACAAACATTTCTACAATATAATTTGAGGATGTTTTGAAGGTTGTTTTTTTTAATTAACCGAGTACATACTACTAAACATGTCAAAGTCAATCCATTAAGGGGTGCTTTTGACAAACAAATACTTCAAATTTGCAAACTAAACTGTATAATTTGTATAAGAAATATGCGTCCTACTTGTATTAAGTGATATTAATTTTTCGCATTTAAGGGTTGTATTTTTGGGTAGGTTTGACAAATACGGGGTTTTGACCAAAAACATAACTTTTAATGTAAAATTTGTTAAAACTAAAGAGTACCCAATTTCGATCGCGTTTTTCGCGTTCTTAACCACTGTGCGTCAGTTGTGTATAGACGAATTTTTAGTTGATCCTTAATGCCACTATTTAAAAAAAACAGTATCTTTCTAACACAAAATGTTACAAATGTGGAATAAAATTTTCGATTCTATTTCAAGGTTTTGTTTGTAATTCTTTTTTTTATTATTGTAGTGTAAAGTCAATGATAAAGATAAAATAGAACGGAATGGTCTCAGTTATAGTCCATCCGTTGGATCTTCCGCCCTACGTCACAAAATATCGCTTCGAGAAACGACACAAAAACATTCAGTCTGATAAAGTAAACCAAATGCGTTCGAAAAAGAACGCACTGTAAAACTTTCGTCGTTTTTTGAAGCGATAGTTTGTGACGTACGACAGAAGATCCAACGAACAGACTAAATGTAGTGGTTGGGATATTGTTAATACTAGAAAATTATTTGAATACGATTTTTTTATAGATATTTTTTGATAAGAATTCATCTTGTAAAAGCTACAGAAAAACCACATATCTAACTGGCACCATTCGGAGAAATAAAAAAAACAAAAATTAAACGATGTAAAATATTTTAAAAGTCCGTCATTACAGAAGAACTTTCAACTATCAACTCGTCACACAAATGCTTAAATTTGCAAGGTGACTCTGCAAAGATGTAGAGTAAGGTATTATAAATACAACTTTAATATTTGTTAATATATACTAGTTTTTTTTTTTAATATTCTCAAACGGGTACTACTTTCCGGATGGCCCTCGTATTTATATTATTGCACAGAAGATTGACGTATTTTTATAAACATGTTAAGATAAATGTATAAAAATTTGTTAAAAATAAAATAAGGTTTTTAAATATTTGTTCAAATCACTTACTTACATTATGTAATTAAATGATTTCATTAAGAAATTTTCACGTATAATGATTTATGTAATAATATATATTTTATACCTAAAACTCCCAACTAAAAATTCATCGACATTAAAACAAACAGCATCGAAATGATGATGAATTTACCAGGCGCTTCAGGATAGAGCTCTGATCTTTCAAGTTGAACTTCTTCGGAGCACCGTCGACAACGTCGGGAGCAATTTGAAACTGTACAGTCGGTCTCCTTTTGTAAGTCGCGTTTACCTGCTCCACTTCATTATTATCGGCCACATCAATATCCTTCACTTTAGTCCCGCACGCGCCAAAACACAACCACGACAAATTATCCGACGAAGACGACTTTTTCTTCTCGTGACCTTCGGCATGGCCGTCTTTGCACTTGTGATAGATGTCTTGATTGCAGCGTTCGCAACGCAGCGACATAATTAATGACACTGTACACAGAAATGGCGAAATTTTCGATTCTGCGTTCAAATTCAGTGGAAATCATCATCTATGGCCCCCGTTATCATGAATTATATTGATAAGATAGCGCGACTATCCAACTTACGATTAAATATGTAATCTCATTAAATTTTAGCACGTCCGTAATAGTTTGTTATGCATAAACGCAAATTTATTTATTTATATCTACTTGAATTTTCTTTAATATTACTTATATGCCATTAAAAATAAAGATGCATAATACATGTATCAATATATTTAGAATATGTTTTCGTAAAAAATAATTATTATCAGTTAAGAGAATAATCTGGGTGATTTAGAATTAATGCCTCGGTTATATAATGCAAATAGATTTTATTGGAACAATACAAGGTTGTAGAATAAATATTTCATAAAATTGATAATTTGATATTTCATAAGATATGGATTCGTATAATAATGATGTATTTGTGACATACCTACAAAATTTAACAGAAAGGAAACTAATAGTTTTACAAAAAAAAAAACTCATGTTCATATACAACTTAAAACACAAAAATCAGTTAACATTAAAATTATTTTTAATTAAAAAATGAATTATTTGAATATTATAATTCATATACAGAAAATCCGGAAATTTAAAACCATACAAACTCATCCTAATAATTTCCAAGGTTATGTTAAAATTAAATCGTTGAGTTATTGTTCTCTGTCAAAATAATAGTTAATGACAGATTGCATCGACCTATTAACTAAGAGAAATTCCAGAACAATAGCAGCTTTAAGGAAAATACATCACTACATACCTACAATAATACGAAAACAACTCTACCATGCACTTTTTGCATCACAAAATAACTACCTAGTCAATATCTGGGACCACACAACTTACAATAATCTATATAAATTGAAAACTCAACAAAACAAAATATTAAAATTACTATATAAACTAGACAAAAGGACCAATACAACTAAACTCTATAAACACGTAAAAGAATTAACATAAGAATTAACATAAGAAAACATTAAACGACATACTTATGATCTACAAAATGAAAAACAACTTCATTAAAACCAGCATAAAGCTACAATCTAATAAAGACATCCACAACTACCAAACAAGGAGAAAATCAGACTTAAGGATAGAAAAATTTACCGCAATGAAGTACTACAATTATTAAGTAAAGGCTGCATAAAAAATATAACAAATTAGAAAACTTCATAAAAGAACTAAAATATACTCCGCTTAAACTAAAAATCAAAAATCTTAAATGATGAAATAAAATAGAAGAAAAAATACAATAAGAAGAATCAAACATCCTTCAATACTGTTAGCACGAGATGGAACACCGCGTCCGCAAATCCCGATGCGAGGACAGGGGGGAAATAAACAAAAGGTGTCTTTTTGCAACCAATTTTTATTTCTTAAGTATAACATGGGTACTTATGTTAAGAATTAAGAGACATTTTTATTTGCTATTTTGTCAATGTAACCTTTGTAGTACTATATAACTTTTCCAATATTGCCGCCATTTCATTAACCCCTCCAAAGTCGAGGAATAAAAGAAGGTCACAGGGAGCGTAGTCGGGCTAGTACGAGGATTGTGGCCACAATTCGTAGTACAGTTCGTGCAATTTGGTCGCAACAATTCTGGATGAATGTGTTGGTGCGTTATCATGATGAAACAATAGTTTTTTCTTGGCCAAATAGGGCTGTGTCTTCTTCAATTTTGTAACGATTCGAGTTGATCGACTCATTCTGCAAAAAGTTCATGGAGATTATTTACTTGGAATCCCAAAAAGAAGGCCAGCATGGGCCAAAAAAACTCATGAGGCTCAGGGCAAGACAACATGGAGAAAATTTGCTCTTTTGAGAAAAACTACAAACTTCCTGATGGACAAGTTATATCATTGTCGGTTATAAACGTTTCCGTTGCACAGAAACCCTCTTTCAATCCTTGTTCTTGGGAATGTTATCCATGAACTCCATCAAGAAGTGTGTCATAGATATCCTTAAGGATCTTTGTACCAGTACTATATTTTTAGAAGGCATCACCATATACTCTGGTGATCATATGTAGAAAGAAATCACCGCCCTTCCACCATCCATGATAATCATCGCCCCATCAGAAAGGAAATAGTTTGTATGGACCGGAGGCTTCCCCTTGCTTTCCACCAGATGTGGATCTCCAAACAAGAACAATATGATAAGTCTGACTATCCATTGCCTATAGGAAGTTGCTTCTAAATAAATCATTGTAAAGGTCGAAAAGACTATTTCTTATTTTTTGCCCTTAATCCAATAATTCTTCGTCTTTCGTGCATTACGTTTATGAAACATTATAAACAATCTAATTTCGTTGCAAAAGAAATTAGAAAACTGTTTTGGTTTTGCCTTTTTGTACATTATATCACGCTTAGTGCAGAGGCTCTGTTTACGCTGTAGGGATAAGTGAAAAAACTCAACACATTGTCCACACTTGTGACAATTGGCCACACTTTTATGGCGTAAATCGTAAAGTTTTTGTACATCGAAACTATTTTTTTATCTTTGCTTGACCTTTCTAAAGAGCGTTTTTAAGCAGTGTTCTAAAACCAGTTATGTGTACCAGGTAAGTCATCCGTGTATTCGTAAAATACACTGCTCAAAACAATTAGCGTGTCACTAATTTGTGCCTCTATAATAAATTGAAATAGGAAATTACATGTAAAAAAATTAAGTGTCAACATATGGAAGTGTCAATATCACGTACTTTTAAAGTACCCATAATAATTAACAACAACTACCAAAGTGCAAAACAAATTAAATTAATTGTTAAACTTTTGGACATAAAGTGGTAAATTAATTAATTAAATTAATTAATTAATTTATTGATAATAAATTAAATTATTATATTATAATAACGGCATTGCACCTTCTTAGCATGCTTCGCAAAACGCTTCGAGGGTCTTCTTATGGTGTAGTGTACCCTTCTTCAATAAGAACCGCCGTTTGCTGCTAGATGGTCTGAGGAGGATGCGGACGACTACGAACACGTCGGTCGAGCATACCTCAAACATGATCTTTGGGATTTAAATCAGGACTTAACGGAGACCACACCATTGTTTGAATTTCCAGTTCTTGTAGGAAGTTTAAAGTGATTCGCGCAGTATGTGGTCCTTAAAATTTTTCGACTTCCGGGATAGTAGCAGCTGCGTAGCGTTCTCATCCGTGAAGAGCACATACTCCTATTGTCGAAGTTGCCATGCGACATTTTCACGAGCAAAATTAATCCTTGTTATTCTGTGTCGAGGGTTTTCGGACGGGTCGCCTTGCCCTCAAATTTGATTCCCTCAACCTATTCATAATTGTCTGGTTTGATACAATGATACCATGCATCGTCCTTAGGGAAATTGAGTGGTCTTTTGCCGTAGAAACTCTATTGCGAAGACTCCAAATCAGTATAAATAGGTCTTGATTTTGAGTTGTTTTTCTTTAGCGACATTGCCCACCGCGTCTGATATATTAACCTGTCTCCAAGTACTGTTCCTCAATCCCTTTCACTTCGTTGAGATGCCTCATTTTCACTTAACTTAAGCCAAACTGTCAGTTGCAAACATTTTCACGTCTTTATTAATCTCAACAAGGCCTTCCTAGCTCTTTGAATCAAATTTGGGATACATTATTTCACTTTAGTTTTGGTAGTTCTTGTTAATTATTACGGATACTCCGAAAGTATGCGAAGCTGATAATTCCCTATGTGTTAATTGAAACAACTAAATAAAACGTCTTTCAGATGTCCTTATTTTATTTGCATGTAATTTCTCGTTTGTGTTTTATGGAGGCACAAATTAGTGACAGGCTAATTGTTTTGAGTAGTGAAATTAGCGAAGACTGCAAGTTGTACATAACATTAGAGATAGTGAGAATTTCAGTAAAGTTACTGTGACAAATGATAGACGATATAAACCGCGCTTACTATTATGCTCTAAATATATGCAATCGAAGAATTCAATACATATTACCTATTGTAATTTAATCTTCCCTTATAAAATCTTGAACATGTTAAAAATCGAAATCGGTAGGAAAGACTATTTTTCGAGAGTACCACTAGAATATCAATAGTATCCAGAACGCCAGAGCCTAAGAAAATTACGGTATCAGAGTTGAAGGTCAATAATTTATAGGAATATTCAATGGTTTGGGCAAATGTTTAGCATTAGTATATTTTAGTTACTGCCTAGGTTTTTTATTAGCCAGAAAAGTAGTTGTTTTAATAAGTGATTTGCTTTTGTAGTCTTTATAAGACTCGTTTGTTGTAGATTTACGAAATGTTTTTTTGTTTTTCTATTTATTAGTTAATTTTCTATAACGTAAAGGATTTTAATACATTTTTAGGACTTGTCATTATTTTAATAGAAACTATAAATGAACACCTTTAGATACACTCAAGCAGTACTCATTAGTATCCTGTACGTATATTTCTATTTGCATTGAAACAATGAAGCATTATAGGTAACTCATAAACTGGAATTAGTAAAAACTCTTAATAAATAATTTATATTGACGCCAAGTTGTAGTATTAATATACTAATTAACAAATAAACAAATCAACAGTTCTTACAATATTTAATGAATTTTTTTAAAATTGTTGCCATCATTGTCACCTTGATTGGGCCACTAAGTTGTTATCATTGCATCACTGCAAATTTGTATATACCTAATATGGTGATTTCACCTAGTTGCAATGTCTGTAATAAAGGATTTATTCAAATCGGAATATTTTTCTTTGATTTTGACCAGATAAATACTTGCAGATCGTATCGCACATATATCTTTTCAAAGATTTGCTGACACCTGCACAATCTTCATGAATCCAGTCTTTACAAACAAGGCATCTTATCATGTTTTCTTTAACAGCTTTTTTACACAATTTATAATACCAATTACTTAAACTGTCGGTCTTCTTTCTTCGCTTTTGTTTTGGTAACATTTTGTTAGTTGATTTTAGGGTTGATTGATACCTTGAGGATGTTATTTTTGTAGCATATTGAGTAGGTCTGCTTCTTTCGTTTAATTTGTACACTACGTTTTTGGCACTTGAGCATATTTTATCTATATGAACTTCATAGCTTGAATCCGCAATGTTCAGACCCAGTAGACGTTGCAAGCATCTCTAGTGTTCCTTCAGATACTAGGTGTCCCATTACAAATTCGGAACTTTCAAAAAGAGGTGCATTTAAAGGAAAAATGCCAGTCTTCTGAAATCCGTTATCAACAGTGGCTGCTCGAGTATATGCTTTTCCAATAAGTCCGGACACTTGAAATGTTGTTACTCATCTTTCTGGATTTTAACGCTATTTTCACTTTTCTGTTTCCTATCAATAATTCCTTAATGGTTAAAAAATTACACATCAAGAGGCCGCAATTTATGAGAGGTATGCGCTGGGAGTGAAATCATAACTATACCATGTTCTTGAACATATATTATAGCTTCCAAATTTTTTGTATGAGTTGTATGACAGTCCAATATTAAGATATCTTTATTATCCTTAGTTGGTTTTACATTGGACACAAAATTTTGTAACCATAAGAGAAATATTTTCTTATTTATGTATCCGCTATCTGGATTGAAAGCAAATGTTGAGCCAGGTGGTGCTCCATCTTTTAATTTATTTTTTTCTCTTTTTCGCTTAAAAATGATAAGCGGTGGTACGGAAAATCCAGCAGCAGTAATACAACCTACGGATGTCATTATTGTACCCCGCTGACCACTTCCAATTGTCCCTACTTGATGTTTACCTTTTAGTGCTAAAATGTTTTCTTGTTTTTCTCTGTCCTGTTTCATCCATATTGAATATGCGTTCTGGCTCATGAATGTTGTTTCGGCTAATTGAAATGCCAACTGCCTAACTTCAGTAGGTGTCAAACCAAATAGACAGCTTTGCAACTCAAGAATATATTCGCAAAGCAGGGTTTCAAGCTCTAACGGAAGATCACCCAAAGAACTAACAACTTTGAGGTCTTCCTTGTTTATTAAGTTTTTCCCATGCAGGCTACGTTGTAAAGTAGCTTTCGGAATTCCAAACTTTCGACTAGCCTCGTTTAAGCCTATTTGTGTTGTCCTCAATTCTTGTAAAGCATTCTTTATGTCTGCCGCACCCCACTTATAAAATTGACCTCTTTCTGCCGTTGTAACCTAAAGTTTTTGTTTTCTAAAATTGGTCTAATGCTATGTCGTAGTTTCTATCATTGGACCGGTCCAATAGTAGAAACTACTTGGTGGTTCCAAATAAAATTGAATGATTTGATATATATTTTTAATGTAGAAATTATGCACAGGATTAAACGCTCTCTCAATTAGCCTTAATTACGTTAAAATGTAATTATTAATTAGGATACTTACACTTGTATAAAAAATGTATTTACAATCATTTATTTATAATAAATAATAGTTTTTGCGATCAAACGCTTTAAAGATAGTATCGTTACAGAAATATAGCAGTGGTACGATCAAAATGCCGGTAGAATGAACCTTACCTTAAATATAAAGTAAGTATAAACGGACTTAGGCCACTTTCAAAATAAACGGGTCATATGTATTACAGTTTACTATAACTGTAATTTCGAAAAAAAAATTACAGAAAAAAACTGTGTTGCAATTATTAGCACAAGGAATAGCCGAAAATAAAACCAGTATAATTCAAAGACCGAATCAGAGAAAAGTGAAAAACCAGCAATTGTAGATAATTATAATAAATATATGAGATATGATGATTTACGCATATTTATTTATTGGAGTTTTGTAAAAAAGTTTTTATTTTAATTTTATGTTAACTGAACTCTGAACTCCAACTGGACTGGGAATCATAGCCAGTATCATTCAATAAATAACAATTAAATGGATGATGGTGTAAGGAAATGCCATCAATAAGCGAAACATTTTGCAATGCGCAAGGTATTCTTAAACTTCCTGAAAGGAGTAATAAAGTTTGCGTGGTTTGTAGTAAGAAGGACGGTAGGCCTATGCGAAGATGCAATCATTGCAATTAAAGGTTACACGATGTAACATATGTATCAGTAAGCATCAATGCCAAGTAAATTATTTCTTTCAGTAATGTTGTTTAACTTCAGTAATTATTGTTTTGTGAAATATAATGAATCATACTAGAAAATAAATTGTAAATCCAAGAATATACTTCGAACTTAGTGGTTTACAAAAAGTTATGAAGAAACGATGTATGTACAAACAAAATATGATATGATCAACGGTGAAGGTAAGTAGCAGTTACTATTAAGTAATACCTGTGTTAGCAATATTACTTAATTGCATAACATATTCTGTCCATACACATTTTGTATAACAAATATGATTACGAGGTGATAAATATTATTATTCAACAACAAATGAATCTAAAATTTAGTTTGGTTTTATGTGACAATTCGCAGCACAAGACGCTAATGCCCTCAGCAACGCTACCTGTCTTCACATACGGGTACTTATTGACCAATACTCGTACACACTACTACAAAACTATACTATATGTGGTATCTTTATCGATCGGAAAGGCATTTTTAATAAGGCACACAGGGCGCTTAACAATGAACGTGAATATTCAACAAAGCACAGGATACGTCTCTCGTCTTACAAATATATGCATCGCATAAGGGTTGCGCGTTCGCAAATAGTGCGAAATATAAATCCTAATAATCTAAATATACTACACTATATTTACTTTACTGATCAATAATTTCAGTCATACTTTTGTAAAAATCCATAAGGATTTGTAATTGTAATTATAATTTTTAATTTGTAACCACCTAAACATGAGGTCGAAACATTTGAATTACCTAAATAACGGCCTATTCCACCACTTAAAGCAGTTAGTAGTTTTTCAATTATTTATACTAGCTTTATTAGAAGATATCTATCTTTCGGAATCACTCAAAATCCACAATCCAATATTTATTTAGTATCCAAATGTTTACTTAACAGGTAATATTTAAAAAAATTATTAACATATAGTGTAGATATCAAATTGTAAAACATAATAAAATTCAGATATGTAGTGTATGATAGCAGCTTTTTAATTTTGATTTGATTTACCGTATTTAATTGTAGCGATGTTATTGAAGCTGTATTTAAGAGAAAAATATGTAATATAATACTGATGCAGTAAAATACAAGGCTGTAAATGTTTATTTATATTTTATGATACACAGATAAGTTTATCTATTATTGTATGTCAGTACGAGCAGGGGTCTGCAATTTTAAGAATCGACTAAATCACATTTAATATATAAATGGTTTATCTTTGATAGCTTGCTTTATTTCTTGGTTCGTAATTTGAGTTCATAAAGTTTTGTTGTTTTTCTGTAAATGAGGCAACATAAACAAGGAGTTTCAATACGGCCTAAAACTCTTATCCTTGGCGTAAAATATGTGTCAAATATCCCTATTGTGAAAGTACATTTACCTTCATTTCATACTAAAGTAAGAGATATAAGTAAGCTTTGATCAGGAATATAGTAATTAATGATTGATTATATTATGAAGGGCTGTTAAGTCTACTAGAACATTTTAAAATGGACTGGAAGACATAAAAAAATGCATGTTGTCATTTTTGGAAATTATAAAGCGGAAATCTATAGCGACTGACCTTTTGTATTCTAATGAAGCTAAGTTGTGCAACACATTATGAAAAAAAATATTGTTTGGATACTTACCCATATTAATTACCGTCTTAAAGATAAGTATTTGATAATATTTATTATCTATTTTCTACAATTGAAAATTCCAAAAGGAGTGGAATTTTAATATGTTAAAACGAGAATAGACATATTCCACACCCAAAATATGTATGTAAACCAATACATACAATTTTCTAGATAAGTAAAAGTAAACAGTATATTATATTTAGATAGTCATTGATTTTATTGAAAATTTTCAGATATAGGAATAAATATCACGAAAAATCCTATCTGATGAGGAAAAACGTTATATACCTAGAATATCAATTTTTAATGCCTACGAAAGAAATAATGTTTGTGATCTACTATTATTAATTGTTTTATATTTCTTTCATGATAATTTTCTAATAGGATTACGCACTACTCTAATTAAATAAAATATTGCGTGGCTGCAATAAATTAATTAACACTTTGTCGTGTATTAATCAAAATGCTGTTACTGCGGACGCTGCCTCTAAATAGTTATGCTGATTTAAACTATGTGTGCGTGAGTGGCTACATGCATGTATAAAACTATAATTACCATTAATTAACTGCCGCTGCCGATTAATTTTACGTCTTGAATAATTATTTATATTTGCATTATTTACCCAATCAATTATAATTAAAAGTGTAAACGTGATTCTAAAGTATAATTTGAGGAGTTAATGAAAATAAAGAAAATGAATTCGCAATTTACATAACACATATGCTTAATATATTATTAATTATTATTCAAAAATAATCGATTGATAATTTTCTTGAATAAATATTCTTTATTCTCGTCTATTCCTTGCTATGAGTGTATCTTCCGCTCTGATTTGTCCTCTTTTGTTTACGTTCTTCATTATTATGTCCCTTTGGTCTTACCTTTGTTTGTATTTCTTATTTAAATAACGGTCTTCTATCCTCATCATCCTAGTTGCTTCTGCTCTTTACATTTCCCAATTGACTAGATATATAATTCATCTTTCATAATTTCAATTTTCCATGTTTACATTCAAACGTTAGTACATCTGTTCTATATACTTTTGATTTTTGTTTCGTTTGTTACTTCATTTTACATATAAATGAATTGTTGTTCTTTTTTCTATTTTATGATTTAAATCTCTTTCCTGTCTTCCTCCTTTATGAAAATTAACTCCTAGATATTTAAATTCTGTTACTTGTTTATTCCATCTATTTCAATATATATTATTTTTTCGTCGTTTGATATGACCATCACATTAATTTTTTTGCGTATCTACTTTAATATCATTGTTTTTATAATTTGAAATTTAAATTTTTCTTACTTGCTGTTACAATTATTATATTATGTGAAAATGCACATTCTTGTATTTTTACTACTTTTGATTTTCTCTGTCATAACATTATGGCTTTTTCTGCTCCCTTTATTATTTCGTGCGTGAATATTAAACATAGCAATAGATTTTTGATTATAACGTGTTTTTATCCTTGGGTATGCTTTTAATTAATCTTATTCTTATTAATTTATTATTTATCTTTCTCCTGTTTAGTATTGTTCACGAAGGTGTCTATAATTCTTTTGTTTACGAATTCTTTGATTGTAAATATATGATATTTGTTTTTTTAAATTTTTCTCTATCCAGTTTGTGCTTATTTATTATTAAGCTTAGTAGTATTATGCCTCTAATTAGTACAATCTTCTTCATTACTTTTTTATATATTGGTATTATCAGACCTACTTTAAAATCGTCGGAATTTCAAGTAGAAATTTTTTTACTGCCTATTTCAATTCTTATAATTCGATTCCTTTATTAATTTATTCTCTTTATTTTTCTATCCCTGTTTCTATTTGTGTATATTCTCTTCGTCTTACATTGTTGTGTGTTTTTTCTTCTTGTTTATTAATCTTTTCGTACTCTAGAGAATAGTTTCTGATTACTTTTACTTTTTCAATTATTTCTCCAAGTTCTGTCTATATTTTCTTTTCTCTCTCTATTATTACTTTTTTACTCTCTGTTTTTTGTGTCTAATATGATTAATCTCTTCTGTTGATTTGATTTCTCCGATAACAAAGGCCAACAAAAAAAGTGTGATTTTGATTCATTTTTTAGAAGTTTTGATGGCTAAACTAATAGAGTATCAACACTATTTAATAAATTTACTAGGTGTCTTATTTATTTATTTTTTTAATAATTGCTTATAAAAATTAAATGACATTCTAAAAATCGCTGCGCCACTAAGATTAAATTGTGTACAAATCAATAGAATAGTATTAGTCTGTTTGCGTTTGGTCTAGGCAGTCGTTGTTTAGCGAGTTTAGCGAGCCTTTTGCTGTTAAATTCGTGTATAAAATGCCAAAACTTTGTCAAAATGTGTGTGGTTGTTTTATGGTCAAGAAATTTAGACGTAAAAATACATCACGTCGAAACAATACTACGCGAATTTCAAAGTAAAGATTGGTTATCAAGACAGACATTGGGTTCCACATGTTGTATATAAGATATGTGAAGAGGGCTTAAGGCATTGGAGAATGGAACAAGGAAATCCGTACCCATTGGAATGCCATATTATTACTCTTATTTTCAGTTTTAACCTTTAAAAATGATCGGGTATGATCGAAACACGTGCGAGGAAGCTGAAGATAAAAGTAGTAATATGGAGTAGTAATATAATAACAAGTGTCAGAACGCCCCATGTAAATCTATGCGTTTATTTATTAGGTCTTATTTTATTATAAATAGTTTTCCAAACAAAAACAAATATTCAAACAATCGATGGTTTATTTAAAAATATTAATTTACAGCATAGTTGTATAATTTGTCTAGGTTTTCTCATTTCTAATAGATAAAATAAATGTTTTATAACAATAAAATAAGCAACGATATACATCACAGCGTAGAAAAATTTTGATCAAGTTTTAGATGTGAATCACTTCAATGTTACCTTTACTGATATATTTAATATAATTTTTCCCAAAGTGCTGATTTAGAAGACGTTCCTAGCTATGTACCATATATATGCGTTTTTAAGCCGATTATAGAATTTTTTATAATACTTAGAAAGATAATTACCTAATTTGTACTTCCAATAATGATTCTAAAGCGAATATTGCTAACAATGGATAATTATGTTTTTAATTATTCGTACTAAAAATGATCGACCATTTGATAACTCAACAAATTTTATTGTATTGTTTCAGTTTACTTATTGAACAACACCATGGTTTTATAAGGGGTCAAACTTAGAACTACATAACCTTTTATCATTTAAACTAAAAGAGATGAATATTTGATGGTAGGGGCGTTTACTTCGTGGTACACTTTGAATGATTCTAAATGAGACACAATAACTTTGTTTTACCACTATATTTTAAACAATTATAGTGACTTAAGTTTCGACTATAAGCTAGTCATTCCTAAAAGTAACTTAAATTACGAACAATTTTGTATTTACATAACAGCGTTGAAGAGGGGCGTATTCATTAGGTCAGTCTGGAAGTTTAATAAGAAAATTCCGGGATTATTTTTAGCTTTTTAAATCTCGACCGCTTCCAGTAAATTCATTTTCGACCTTTATCCGCTAAGTGAATTACTGAAAGTACATCTCGACCAAAATTATGGTGAGTCTAACAAATGGTTTGAAAATGTTGAATTTTTATTTTTTAAATTGTATGATAGTTCATGTTCTTTTAATCTAATTTTGAAGCTACGACTAGACTGTCATATGTATACACTTTGACATTCAGGACAAGTTAACTTGTAAACCCCAGATTTGTATTTTCAATCTGGGTTTTACCGCTGAAAATCAAATTGCAAAGTTTGGTGTATGGTTTAAAACTGATATTAATGTTACATCTTTTGAGAACGTTTTTAATTTTGAGAATCACATTGCCAAAAGACTCTGTGTATCGGATGAAACCTGTTTTGCATATAAATAATTTTGTAGTCGTTTTATTTCAAATTTTGTGTATAAGTTCATTGATTAGTATCCATTATTTACTGCTATTTGTTTAATTATGTTGATTTCAGTGTGTAGGGATTGTGGGCTTAAGGGTAAGTTAAATGCTCTATGGATCATTGAATTAAAACTTGCTACTTTTAGTTATTTGGAATGTCGGGAATGATTAGGAATAACGGAAATTAAGTTTGTTATTTAGTTTGTTAATTGAGAGATCGAGGAAATTGATAGAGTTGTTAGTTTCTGTTTCTACTGTAAATGTTATTGATGGGTAAATGGAATTAAGGAATTTAATAAATTGGTTTATTTGCCTATCAGGGTCTTTAAAACATGCAAGGATATCATCTACATATCTAAACCACCATTTGATATGTTTCTTGCCTAAAGGGGAGTCTAGTATTTGTTTAGTAATATTTTCCATGGGCTGAGTGGTGAGCCCATTGCCAAACCTTCGATCAGAATATAAAATTTATTATTGTATGTGAAATAGTTTTGTTTTACTAAGGTATCAGGTAGTGTTAAAAAGTCTAATTTTACTATGGGGTTAATATTGTTAGTATCTAGATGTTCAATTATTAATTTTATGCAATCTTCAGGTGGAGCATATTAGTGAAATCAAAGCTAAAACTAATCCCGGAATTTCATATAGCACGATAAAAACTAAACAAAAACGTTTACTTTGTTAATATCACACTTTATTTTTAAGTGACTCGAGTTTCGATCATTAACTGATCATTATCAAACTTAAAGTAAATTAATCTACGACAAAACACTTATTTATACAGAATGAAATAAGGAGGAAAATACTAGGTCTACCTGGTCATTAATTACTGGGATTTCCGGATTACTCTTCGCTTTATGAATTTCTAGGGACTCGAGTAAATCCATTTTAAATCCTTTTTCGGCAATTTTTTTTGTAAAGTAACAATCACATGGGTCCAGGACACGGAGGACATCCGGGGAATGACATAGCAGACCAAATAAGGCTCGTCAAAAGCAGTAATTGGCCCGGAACCCTCTTGCGGAATCTGCAAAACCGCAGTCAAACGATTCATAAAAAAATGGGTGGAGACACAGGCCCATGCCTGGTGGACGAACTCACCAGGACAGAGACAGGCGAAACAGTTCCTTAAGAAACAATCGCCAAAATTCACGACCGAACTCCTGAACCAAGACAGGAAAATGGTCAAAACAATAGTAGGCCTGATAACAGGACACTGCAAGCTCAACAAACATATGAGCAAAATAGGCCTGGAGGAAGAAGCATCATGCAGATTCTGCCTAGAGGAAGAAGAGGACTCATTCCACATCCTATGCCACTGCGAGGGTCTAGCAAGGATTAGATATCAAAAGCTAGGCACTACAAACCCAAGCGCGGAGACTTATACCCAAGCCCCTCTGGCAGGGCTAATAGGACTAATCAAAGAGGCAAAGCTAGAGCTGGTCATCTGAGATAAACAGGGATCCACAATAGACCTGGAAAGGTCGCGGTGGAATAGGCGCTGGTGCCACCCATACAGCATCTATCTATCTATCTATGTTTGCAAAAGATTTATTAATTTCAATTATTGACCAAATAAAAATTATCAATCAGACTAGGTGATTAAAATTCATAAACCCGATTCTCTCATTGGACCAGTGATCGAATATAGTAATAATGTTTTAAAATATTTAGCAATAAAACTTATTAAACTCTTCAAAATATTTTGAAGAAGATTTAGAATATGCTTTAAAATATTCTGTGAAAAAATCACTCTTTTTTTCTTAATACCTTAAATCTGAAACAACCCTAATAAATTCAAAACTTGTATCACGTTTACTAATATAATATATTAGAAATTATTTCGAAAGATAAAGTAATTTGTAATCATTTGTTTAAATCAGAACGGTATTAATGTTTGGAAATCTAAGTGAACCAAAATTATTTTCAGTACCTCTATGTAATAAATACACTTCATAGCAAATATTGAAAAATATTGACAAGATTTCCTTATTATTTTTTTTGGTATAGATAGGTAGACAACATAATTGGGTGTTTTAAAGCACAGCACATTAATAAGATCAATTTTTAAATTTAATTATTAAACAATATTCATCCTAAAATTAAATTCGCTCTAGAAGTGGAAAACTACATCCAAAATTAAGTCTCTGGACTTAACCTTAACTCACAAAAATAACAAAAAGGGAATATATATGGAATAAATTCAGTTAATCATAGAACGTTTATTTTTTGATAATATGCTTGGATAGGTAGATTAGTATTTTAAATTGCGCTCTTTTTGATGTAATAATATTTTATACAGCGTCCAAAAAATGACACTATTCTTACAGAGTATATCAGGGTACACATGTGTGCTAAATTTCAAATTTTTATTTCCTGTCATTTATAAGATATTTAACAAACATCTATATAGGTTATAGGTTAAGTAGGGTCTTAGTGAGGTGTGTTGCCTCTCGTGAACTGCGACCTAACAGATCTATTGTTCTACCCTTAACCAATCACTTCCCAGGCACGTCCATCATGAACCTGGTAATTATCTTGGGGGTGATAATGCTCACTTCTTCGGGGGATAATTGGTCCCTGCCGAAGTGTGAAAGACGCTTGTGAGCAATCGCGACACAAGTGCATAGTATGTGCTCGGTAGTTTCATCTGCCAAATCACACAATCTGCAGTTTCCACTTTCCTCTTTTCCCATTTTCCGTAAATGGTATCGGAGGGCACAATGCCCTGTCATGAGTCCGGTGAAAGTTCTTGGCTCATTCCTTGTAAGTTCAAGCACCTTGTGGCTGTGGTCGAGTTTCAGGAGTCGTTTTGATTGACGTAGACCTGGTACATTGTTCCAATACTTACGTCTTCTGTCCTCTTCCCATTTTTGCACCACCTCTCTTCTATGCGCCATGGGGAGTCCACAAAACGGCTCTGGTCCTATAGGAGTGGCATTTGCACCTCTTTTTGCGAGTTCATCGGCCACTTCGTTGCCTTTAATATCCCCGTGCCCTGGAACCCACATGAGGGTCAACAAGTTGTTCTTCGCCAGTTGCGAGAGGGATCTTCGACATTCCCAGACAGTCCGTGAGCCATGACTATAGGATCGAACGGCCTTTAATGCGGCTTGGCTGTCTGAGCAGATGTACATATATATGCGCGCCATTTAGGTGCCTATCCAGCATTCTCTGGCGCACATATCAATTGCAATCGTTTCCGCTTGCAAAATCGTGGGCGTCGTGCCCAGAGCCATGAAGCTCCTGTGGTTTTGGTTACGCCCATTAATGCCTATTCCAGTACCTCTGGTATTCTTGGCACCATCCGTGTACCAGGCTGATATCCCTCGTCCAAACTCCTTGACTCTCATCAAAGCCGTTTTGGGGTCCTCGATCGACACCTTAAACGGTAATTCGAATTCGAGCTTCCTGGACATAATGTCCGTCGGTTTGGATAGAAGGGCCGGGTCGATTTGCTGCAGTATTTCTAAGTGTCCTGTCCAGTCCCCCGGCAGTGTTTTCTTCCTCTGGTGTAGTCGGAGGGCTGCCACAAGTCCCTCTTTTTGTACCACTAGATGGAGCGGTGTGAGACCAATGATTGCCTCCATTCCCGCGGTTGGGGAATTAATAAAAAAAAAACTTTCTACGATTTACTGAATTTATTCCAAGTTAGAGACTCGTCCTGTTTATTTCAATTAACATGAAGAAATTTAACATATCTGAGAACGCCCAATTTAAATAAATCTTTTATTTCATTCACATATTTTAGAAAACTAGTGAAAGGAAAGCAAATATTTTTCGAAAGCAGAGTCATCAAATAAGCCCTTTCGGCATAAGACATAATCGACCTTTTTAAAATCTCCGCTGTATATGAGATCTGTTGATCAGAATGCAATTTCGTTTATGTATTGAATATATTAATGGAAACGAATTTTGTCTTATGTAAAAAATTATAAACTAGATCTATCATTGGCCTTCTACATACTAAAAAATGCAAATAGTTCCAGTGTAATGCGAACAACAATAGAAATTCTTCTACCCTAAAAGAAGATCATATAAGTCATAAAAAAGAAGCCATGACAAAAACTAAGAAAAGGAGAATATTTGTATCATATTACTTCAATTTCATCAGTACCACATCCTGGAAATAGTCATATATTCTATAAGCATAAACTTAAGGTCTATAATTTTACTGTATATACGACTTGCTATTTTAATTGGAAGACTAAGACCCTGATCATGTGTTTTACAGACTCCTTATTTATTAAATGAATACGTCTTCTAAGTTATACAATTATATTTTCATTTCATCTGTAAATTGATAAATTTCTCACTTAATCCGAAGTGAAATATGTTTGTATAGTAATAATAATAATAGGCCTTTATTTCCATTACCAGTTTACATACAGACTTAGATAAATAAAATATATCAAAATAAACATAGATACATTTACAAGTTATGAAAATCACAAGTTTAGGATATGAAATCTAAAATCTCCCTGTTCTTTCACTAGAACCTTGATTATGTATAAGAAAATAATATATAATCCATGGATTATATACGGAATAACATTACTATTTTTTCAATTAAATTAAATTAGGGATCATGCTTTTCAGCAAATAGAGGTAATATTTATTCTTAAATGTTACGATGTTAAAGCATTTTAATTCATAATTATAAATTTTTTCGATATTGAGACTTTTGCATCAAGGCGGTTTAGTGTTTAGGTGCAGCAATACAATTACCATATTTTAAATTCAGATGATGTACATCACTTCTATAAGAGATGATGGTTGCTCGTGAAACCTTATAAAAATAAATAGCACATGCAAAGTTAATTTGAATCTCCATATTTAATCATCCCACCCCAGGAAGTTTATGGCATATACGATCAAATTTTCTTATTCCGAATATTAGTCTTAAACAACCATTTTGTACTCTTTATATTTTGTTTATAAAGCCTTTCGTAATAGATGGACCAAATAAGTAAAACAAAACCAAGCGTTTTAATTAATAATTAATTTTTAAGGATGTTAAAATAAAACATGATGGAATTTAATTTTTTTTACATAAGAGAGAGCCATGACGTTTTTTTAGAAACCTTTTCCAGATTGAAAAACAATTACATTCTCTAAATGAATTAAATAATTAATTGAATTATTGTTTTCAATCCGAATTATAAACAATAAATAAACATAAATGTGACCTTGATAACTGCAATACAAATTCTAGAAATTGATAAGCTTTCCAGATTACATCTGGCAAGTACAGATAATAAATTATTGCAACGATTAGTTGAATATGAAAAACGTGTTCAAGAAGATATCCATTCCAGGATATAAAATATATCATCAAGTAGGTCATCGCGATATCTGCACTGAAACCCCTTCGTGCATTGTGATGTTAGAACAGATATAAGATATGATCTTCTTATGTCGAATCTCTCTTAGATTTTTCTTTTAAATAATTCCAAGATTCGATATAGTATTACAATATTTTCATGACGACATATGCATTGAAACCCTTCGTGCATTGTGATGTTGAATTAAAAGCAATCTTTTCATACCGAATGCACTCGACAATCTTTATGTAGATATTGGCATAAATTACTTCAAATATGATCCTGATTATTCTGTCATTTGGTCTAATCCACAGGATAGCTCTGTAATGTACTATTTTGATTTCGCGCTATAAAAGTGAAATTTTTAACGTTTTAATTAAACGTCACACATTTCTATGAGTTAATTTTTTATAGGTATACTTATTCATGCTAATATCCAGTAAAATTACACTTCCTACAGCAGGATCTTGGACTAATAACTCTTCTATCATCTCAAATATTTTTCTGGAGATGGCATAAATTCCTTTAGATATATTCAAATCTTCCTTTATACAGAGTAATAGCAATAGATAAAGATATTAATCTCAGTATCTTTCATGATCAAAGACTACTTTTGACAAATAGCGATTGTTGGTTTTATACATTTTTTCCATCATCCCATCAGATTAAGTTGTTGTCTTCGTCTTGTTGATTTTATGAATTTTGTATTACTCTTAAAGGTTTTTTTTGGTGTAATTGAACTGCAGTTCTGAACATACCCCAATACCTCGCCTTTTAAGCTCTAATTGTAAGCCTATAATATTCATAACGCCTTTTATTCGAATAATCTACTATAACTTATTACTCCTATACAGTTGTATTTAGATTTGATTTCGCATTGTATGGTAACCGATTCCCCTGTTGCAGTTCGCGTACTTCACGAATTAGTTGAACTTTTGTGCTTTCAATAAAATCCAAGTCAATAGTCAATAGTTCACACTTCATCTCTAGAATTCTGACTAGGTTCACTTTGCTTTTGCGTAATGTCCTACATAGTGCTATAATTAATGCGGTAGCCATTCCTTCATTATCTCATTTAAATTGCTAGAGAAAATTGGTCCAAGAAATTTGAGGTAGTTGCAATTTGATTACATAAATAGAAATAACACCTATTATTTTTAATCTAATTCTGTTCTCTTTTAAATATCTGATATTTTTTTCGTTGGTTTATTTTATTGGAACTTTTGAACAATTCTTTTTCTAAAGGGCAGGGGTATTAGGCAATTTTCATCTAGATTTTTAGAATTTCTTAATAATTTTATCTTATATCTAGAATTTTTTAAACTACGAGAATTTTCTTCAACGGATCTAGAATTTTTGAGCATTTTGTTCTCTTAATTTCCAATTTTTTTTAAATAACTTTCCTTCCATTATATTCATAACGTTAAATTATGGATGTCTTTTTAACCTTTCTTAAACGTATTATTGTAAGGTTTGGCAATCCATTTATAGTCCAGCTGTCTTTTGAATTTCATTAGTCTAAGGATATATAGAGCGAAACGATATTTACAAATTCATTTTTGTGCATGACTTGATCATCATTTGAAGCATGCTTTTTCGGACCTTGTGTCATGTTTGAATCTTGTCATGTAATCAATTAATTAATTAAATAAACATTTAGTGATTAAATAAAATAGTGAAGTAAGAAATATGTGTTTATTTAATTAAATACTAAACTTTATACCTTTATAATTTAAAGTACTAACATCTAATTTATTTTGGCTAGAATGCTTTAGTTTGAAATTATTTCAAAACATTACTTTGAGAAGCAGTAAATATATTTGAGCGCCAAACGATAGATTTTATTCACATCATAAACGTATAATATTAAATATACGAACAGAAAATTACACAATTCATTTCCCTGTCCAAGCGACAAGAAAATGTATCTAATTCACAGAAACGATTTTTAATTTAAATGTCGTCGCATTCCGGTGTTGTAATTTCAGGCAAATATCATTGGTATGGAAACGAGGGAATTCTAAATTTACGCTCTCGGCGTATATTTAATGCTTTAGAATTTCTTCAGTCAACCCTTAGGAAAATACGTAGTCCGTATGCGTTTTTACCGGACAAATGAAATGCGTACTCTTCCCCACTTCACTGGAATCTCACTTCTCCTATTGTGGGCGAACATCCATTGTTGGTTTGAAACAGTTCTCCCGGATATTAAATTCAAGGGTGCGGCATAATGCCAACAATGGGGATGAATTCAAGTTTAACTTGAGCTTGAAATCGATAAAATGTAATTTTGTTAAATCACTTCTTGACTATAATCATAACTAAGTTGATTTGCATTTATTCTCTATACAGATTATAAATAATGAGAAAAGTGATTAAATTACTACAGAGGAATATATTTAATTTCACAGAATATTCCATTGAATTAACTTTATCTACTGACAATAATAAGATCATAAATGGTTTAATACTTTGACTAACTTAGCAAGAAATAACGTTAATCACCTGTTGTTTAATTTCAGTGTTGCTATAATGAATGTGATAAAAGTTGATTTTATCTCTAAGAAGCAAACCTAGTGTTGATGGTCCTTAGTTTATATTTTGATTTGCAATTGTTATGTTTTACATTTTAAATTAAACTCGAACGTGAATTTAATTACCAACAAAAGTTAAATGGAAAGAATAAACTCTCACCTAGCTAAAATATATCTTTGAATAATTAGACAGCCTTATATTCGTAGTAATTAATTCAACTTTAATATATGTCCCAAGTATAATCTAATCCTCATACATAAAATGACCCAAGGCCAAAATACTAGATAATGGATGAAGAATTGTAAAGTAGAAACTCATAATTCTAAAAATTATAAGGACAGAACTTAATTTAAAAAACACTTAATTTAAATCGGAAATTAATATATCATGTAGCCGAAGAACTACTGGTTGATAGCCAGTTGACAATAGTACAAAACAAAATTAATAGGAGAATGAACTTGTTTTAACTTAGATTAATAATAAGAATAATTTATTGGTGATCATCACATTTGTGTTACACAGTTCAATGAGTATACATATAGAAGAAAACATGAAATGAGAAGTTAATTACGTAGAATCATTAAATTGTTCAGCAGGCAAATTTGTAGCTTAATGTAATAAAACACAACAATATAACACGACATAAATAAATATAAATTCGTTAAAATAACATTTGGAGTATAAATAAAAGCATTGGATAAATAAATATATAAGAAAAAAAAAACGATAATTGTTTGAAGTAAACGTATGATGGACGGAAACAAATAAATTAAAATAAATAAATAAGTAAAAACGATAATTGGTGAATAAATACAAACACATATACTCCTAAATAAAAACATATGTTGGACGGAAATTGCTGCCGGTAATTATTATATATGTATATATTTAAATTAACGCCATTATTTCTTTGCAACATTTCTCTTAACAAATCAAGACTTAGCTGAAAACCATTAGATTTGCGGCTTGTTTCTTCGAAAATGTTTTTCCGGAAATGAATGATTCAAGCAATATATTAAATTGTCAATGAACAAATTCTTTTTATTTATTTTTATTTATTGCCTTATTACTTTTACCCTTTTTGAACCTGTAAGTTCAACCTATAAATCCTTATTATCAGATATTCCTGCATTAATAATCATACATTTATAAATAACTGAAATGTCATTAGTAAATATGTTATCAATGCAGGTATCATATATAGTTGGATCCCTAGTAACTGCACCAAAAGAGGCAAATATTTTTATCAAAATTTATTAAAATAAAACAAAAATTATCATCTATTTATTTACCAACTTTAGATTTAATCATTTTATTAGATTTCAGAAAGAATAAGTAAACTTAAAAATTTATTTTTTGTTGATTTGCATAACATTGACATACAGAAGGCCATTTGATCGTTACAAAATTATTATTCTTAATGCTGGTTTTTCATTGTTGTTTAAATAATAATTACAATATTTTTATTATTAGAAACAACTGTAATTGTTTTACTTTCATCTTTTTCATGGTTACCAATTTTTTAATAAAGAGAATGGTTGCGACCGTTACTACGTGGTAATCCATACTTACACTGAATTGAAAAATTCACTATGTTTTAACCACAAATAATTATTGTAAAAATATTATATAACGTGTAGGCACAATTATATAAATCTAAACAACACAGCACGACTCGAGTTTCGACGTTTTATCGTCATTATCAAGTGAATTATAAATTGATGAAATTTCTTTATTTATTTCTTTATTTATCTTTACATGTCCACTTAAAGTAATGTTCTAACAATTTGTATAAATATATAAACACTTTACAATTTAGAGCAGGGGATTTTATACTAACTATTTTGGGGTGAGGGAATATACCTGCCGCTAATTGTTTGCGGATTATCTCGGGAGGGTAGTGCCAGATTAAAAAGTGGCGAAAAGATTAGTTCGGTCTGCTCATTAAGAAGATTTACTGACGGATTTCGGCTCTGTTAGAAAATTTCCAATGACTCCAGGAGATTAAGCTTAGCGCCCTTGTTGCAATTATGCAAAATTTTTAGATTATTTATATCCGGGAATTGGTGTTTGCATTCTAAACAATGATTTGAAAAAGAGCTAGTGTCTTGATTAAGACGAAAAGCACGATGATGTTCGGAAAAACGAGTTGATACACTTCGTCCTGTTTGACCTACATACACGCTATTGCATTCTGAACACCGGATCTGATACACCCCAGATTTTTTAAGAGGATCGACTTTATCTTTGGCATTGAATAGCATGTTTGATAATTTTCCAGGAGGTTTAAACGCTACTTGATGATTCTCTTTTCGAAAAATATTAGCAATCTGTTCGCTGGTTTTTCCAAAGTATGTGAGCGGAATGAACGATGTATTTGAATTAGCTATTTTCGGATATATTAAAACCCTTGTGGTTTGATGACATTTTTTGTTTATTAGGTTTTGAATAAGGTTAGTGGGGAAACCATTGTCACTGGCAATTGAAATTATTTTATTTAGTTCTGTGGCTCTTCTGTCAGTAGTTAAGGGGATGGAGAAGGCTCTATGTATCATTGAGTGCAGCAAGTTTGTGTGACAACCGGTGATTTGAGACAAATGGGATTGTTGAGTTGACGTTAGTAGGCTTCCTGTATATATCAAATTCAATTTTATTATTTTGGTGAATTAACGTTAATATATACAGGAAGCCTACTAACGTCAACTCAACAATCCCATTTGTCTCAAATCACCCGTTGTCACACAAACTTGCTGCATATCACTCAATGATACATAGAGCCTTCTCCATCCCCTTAACTACTGACAGAAGAGCCACAAAACTAAATAAAATAATTTCAATTGCCAGTGACAATGGTTTCCCCACCAGAACGGCGCAGTGATTAATTAATGTAATGATCAACTGATGAATTTGGAGGACCATGAACACTATAGACAATATATTGCGTCCTATTTACATGTAGGTTAATAAAAATATGTTCTATCTCATTGTTACAAATTAATAAATGACTCTGGTAACATTTCTTCACAACAAGCATTATACCACCACCCACCACATCCCCAGTTATTGTACGATTAGTACTACTTCCCCAGTTATTGTACGATTAGTCTTATACCATAATTTGTTAATTGCAACTGACTAGTAATGTTTTTATAGAGCCAGGTTTCTGTAATTATAATTACATCATAAATACAAGAGTTAATAACCAGCATTAATTCTTTTAATTTTGATCGTATACCAGCGCAATTTTGATCGTATATTAATAGTTTTTTTGTTTATCTTTGCGTTGCCTATTATTAATGGTAATATATGGTGTATCATTTTTGTACCATTTTAGTTTCACTATTATTTCTTCTGGTTTTCATTTAGACGCTTGAAATATTCTTGTTACTTCTGAGAACTATGAGCACGAAAATGGGTTTTCTCATTGTTATCCTTAGCATTACTCATCAAAACTTCTTTTACTTCAGATGCATCCTTAAAAATAATCTCATGGCCTATTTTGGTATCATTTTCTGTGGACCTTCCTACTCTCCAAGTTCTAAATGAATTGAGAGTCACACCCCGGGGTTGTAATATAGCACAAACACACTATCTATATCATCCTTAATTCGCCAACAAGGCGAAAAAACAGTCACATAATAAGTTAACAAATGTAATAAATTATAGATAAAGACAATGTATACAAGTAAGTCATTTGTGGATGTTACATTTTATGAGTTCTCTTAACAAAATCTAATGATTTTAAAATATTCTCCATAGTATCACCCAAAGCATGGTCGATATTTTTCGGTAATGCTAACTGTTTCCTGACTATTGTGTATCTACCAACAGACTCCTCAAATATGTGTTGACAGTTAACAGAACTTCAAAACTCACATTGTGGTTGCTCTTGACGTGAGGTGTGTATGCCCTTTACGCAACATTGTTAGAACTGACTACTTTCTCCTAGATAGGTTACTGGGAAAGCCCCATGCTATAATTGATTATTTTATTATGATTAACTTACCTCGATTATCTTCCCAATGTACCTGCCACTTACTATTTACTTTGTGCTTAATCTTTGCGATAAAGTCGACATAGAATATCACCGAGGGTGCTTTTCAACAGGTGATACCGATGCTCTTTATGCCGCACTATCCGCTCTCTCATTATCTATTATGCCTACATGAAATGGACACCAAAAATCAATACTGTATTTCGTATTGCGTTAAGTTGTTTACAAATAGTCTCACTAATGGGATCATTGCTCCTTGGGCGTAATAATGCTTGTAAGCTACTGTAAGAGTCGGAGCATATTGTAATATCCATATCGCATTGGTACTGCTGCAAATGTTTTAACTCCTTGTTCTGATTTTGATCCATAGGTTTAAAGTATTCTGCTGTCTCTATGCTCCATAATAATGATAAAGAAAAACCTTTTTAGTAGATCTAGGTGGGTATCTTTGTTTTGTATTCACCCGGATCCAACCAGAAATTAAGTCTTTTGATGCTCCAAGTAGGGGATTCATAAATTCCTATCGGCATAAACGATGGCCACACTTCGTCAAATTTTCCCATTAGTCCGTTTCCTTGAATCACTGCTGGTCTACATATAGTTGGTTTTCTCACAAGTAAAATAACAAGAACTCCCGTTTTTATCGGAAAATCATATGCACGAAAAATGTGTTGCTTAGCAATATTCCGAATCCTGTTGACAATATTAAAAACCCGAGTGCGAAGCACGAGGGTTTTTATTGTCAACAGGATGAGGGATTTTGCTTAAAAGAAACACATTTTGAGTGCATGCCATTTTCCGATTAAAACAATAACCTATTTAGTAAGAATGAACTCATCTTAGAAAAGTTTCAATCCTTATATTACACGATCAAGAATCGGGGGTAGTTTCCGTCTTCTGATTCACCATATGTTGGATGTTTTGGGGTGCTTATCCAACTAAATCCTCTTTAATTGAAGTGGACTCCTCATATATTTGAGCTGCAGAGTCGTCATTGGTCAGTGGCGGCACAACGAGCCGCCCGTTCTCGTGACGGAACCGAGGGTGTATTTTTACTTTCCCTATACACGTAGTATATAGGGGGAGTATTGTTTTCGTGATTTTTTTTTGAAATTTTTTTTTTGCGGAAATATCTGTTTTGGCCCCCCATGAGTCCATTACACTAATTTCTAGAAATTGTTTTTGTGTGTCTGTGTGGCTGTGTGTCTGTCGGTGGGCGCTGTATCTCAAAAACGAAAGATCCTTTTGAGATAAAACATTAAACTTAAGGTTTTATCGTTAAAAACTGGAACTGAAAAGCTTTTGGTAAATATTCATAAACCGGAAGTGGATGTTTACTCGAGACGTTTTTTTGTTTTTTGATCATATTTTTCTAAATATAGGAAATTTAAAAAAACGGTTCAAACAAAAGTTAAAGGGTATAATAAACTGAACAAGTTTTATTTGAACATTTTTTTTATAAAATTCTTAACTTTCAAGAAAAAAAATAAAAATTGAAAATTTTGACATTTTTTACTATTTGCTAATAAACCATTGAAGTTACATGAAACTTATATAACAAATAATTATAGAGAATTTAAAAGTGCATATATTATTAAGAATAACATTTTTGCGTAAACGTCATAGTTTTCGAGAAAAATATAGGGAAAGTACTATGATGGCCACATCACCATTTCTTTCTTATTTTCATATTTGTAATTTTTGTAATTTTTATCGGGAAACTGCCATGACCGTGAGGAATAAAGACGAAACACTAGCCAATATCAAAGAAATATGGACTGATTACGCTGCCAACCCAAAATCCACAACAAACAGTATTTTTTTCGGAATGCATTGGACGCTTTTGAGCCTCATGTGGATTGGTTCGTCCAGAATTCGACAATTTGGTTTGTTGGCGTACTCATTCATACAGAAATGGGCTTTATCGCTGAAGATGATTTTTTGATTAGGGTCAGTTTTCAGCTGCTCCAGGGTTTAGCGAACACACCATGTTGTCTGTGGTCATGACGCAAAATTCGCTAAGTTGTGATCTGCGAAAGGTCGAGTTCTTGTGAGAGACGCGAAATCGACTACTTCGGATTCTCCTGCACAATTTCACGAACGCGCTGATGTTTTCGACAGATCTCGTTTTGGTTCATTGTTTACTGAACTAGTGGACTCATACTTAACCACTATACTGCTGGTAAAGTATAGGAAGCGCATGGATCGTTGCTTAAATAGAACACAAATGGTAACACAATTTTATCATTTGTAAATGTTATTTAACGTTATATCCGTCCACGGTAATTTGGCAAAACAAACTAAATGAATGACAGACAATGTATACACGTAAGTCATTTGTGGATGTTACATTTTATGAAAAGGTCCAGTTCACTTAACAAAATCTAATGATTTTAAAATATTCTCCATAGTATCACCCAAAGCATGGCCGATATTTTTCGGTAATGCTGTTTCCTGACTATTATGTATCTACCACCAGACTCCTCAAATATATGTTGACAGTTAACAGAACTTCAAAACTCACATTGTGGTTGCTCTTGACGTGAGGTGTGTATGCCCTTTACGCAACATTGTTAGAACTGACTACTTTCCTAGATAGGTTACTGGGAAAGCCCCATGCTTTAATTGATTATTTTATTGTGATTAACTTACCTAGATTATCTTCCCAATGTGACTGCCACTTACTATTTACTTTGTGCTTAATCTTTGCGATAAAGTCGACATAGAATATCACCGAGGATGCTTTTCAACAGGTGATACCGATGCTCTTTATGCCGCACTATCCGCTCTCTCATTATCTATTATGCCTACATGAAATGGACACCAAAAATCAATACTGTATTTCGTATTGCGTTAAGTTGTTTACAAATAGTCTCACTAATGGGATCATTGCTCCTTGTGCGTAATAATGCTTGTAAGCTACTGTTAGAGTCGGAGCATATTGTAATATCCATATCGCCTTGGTACTGCTGGCAATGTTTTAACTCCTTGTTCCGATTTTGATCCATAGGTTTAAAGTATTCTGCTGTCTCTATACTCCATAATAATGATAAAGAAAAACCTTTTTAGTAGATCTAGGTGGGTATCTTTGTTTTGTATTCACCCGGATCCAACCAGAAATTAGGTCTTTTGATGCTCCAAGTAGGGGATTCATAAATTCCTATCGACATAAACGATGGCCACACTTCGTCAAATTTTCCCATTAGTCCGTTTTCTTGAATCACTGCTGGTCTAGATATAGTTGGTTTTCTCACAAGTAAAATAACAATAACTCCCGTTTTTATCGGAAAATCATATGCACGAAAAATGTGTTGCTTAGCAATATTCCGAATCCTGTTGACAATATTAAAAACCCGAGTGCGAAGCACGAGGGTTTTTATTGTCAACAGGATGAGGGATTTTGCTTAAAAGAAACACATTTTGAGTGCATGCAATTTTCCGATTAAAAACGAGAGGTCGAGTTATTTTTGGTAAGACAAATTCCAGAATAATAGATTGTTGTATGAGATTTATTTAATGTTACTAAAAAAATACAATTGAATATTGAATCGTTAATGGTAATAATAGAAAAATATAACATACCGAATTATTCCGAGTATTAGTTGGTATATTGTTTTGAATAATTGCATCAATTTTGTTTGATTTTAAACTGCCGGAACGATTCATTATTCGAAAGAAATGAATGCACGTCGGATATTCGATTGTACTGTCACTTTTGACAAATACGAATCAACAACAAATTACCCTACCGGGATTTTATCACCTTACTGGGATTTTATTGTTTTTTTTATCACTTCTTCCTTATTGTTTTATCGAGATAAACAAAGCTGCTGTAATTTGAAGTGCCACCATATTGCTTCTCACCTTGAATTTGATACATGAGGGAATTTGTCCTGTATAAATTACTAATACGGCCGTCTGGAAGTTCGGCTAATAAAAAGTGTTTTCTCTTTTCCCTTAAGTTAATAAAATAATTTATCTCAGTCTATCCACATCATGACTTTCTAAAGGTATTACTACTCTATTTCTAAATTCAGTCCAGTTGGCTGGGTCTAGTTTCTACCGTGGTTTTGTATTAATGTTTAAATTAAGAGTATCAATTGTAATTATTATTGGGAAATGGTAGCTATTATTAAGATCGTCCTATACCTTCCAAAAAAGTTTAGTGGCCAACTGAGGCGAACATATAGACAAATAAATGACTCTGAACTGGCCTATTTTGGCCCTAAGGTCAATTTTGCTACCATCATTTAGTAGGACAAGATATGTATTAACATATTCTACACTCTTATCTCTTATATCTAACGTATTAGATCCCCAAAAGGGTTAGTTTTTTTTAAGTTTGTTGATCTTAATTTATGGTGGTAAATACTGTGTTGAGCAAAAAAATATATATAAATAAATATATAGACAGATAAATAACAAATAAATAAATACCTAAATAAATATACAACCATCCTGAGGAGTGGCATTTCCCCTTTTCTTTTTTTATTAGAAAAATCTCGTTCTTATTGTTCTTCCATGAAGGGCTTATTGTAGCCACATCGTCAGCTGACATAGACTCAACGTCTTTATTTTTCCTTTTCCGCTTGAGTTTACTTTATTTTCCTTTTTGGCTTGCCTTTTTCCTATCCAAGCTTTTACCTCCTCACTTTTGTTGAAGTGCTAGAATTTTGCGAGAGAGTTGAACTGCTCTCTGACATTAGATCCCTTATTCGTTTTTCCTGTTGAACTGCTCTATGACATTAGATCCCACATTCGTTTTTCCTTTATTGTCTCAAACTGTTAAGCAAACTTATGTAACGATATTTGGTTCATTTGTTCATTAGAATTCGCCTTTTAGCCTCCTGTATTGCATTTTCTTCCTTGTACTTTGGACAATTGTTAGCTATAGCAGAGTAATTCCCACCACAGTGTAAACACGTGATGGGAAGTTCACAGGGGATCCCTCATGAATCCCCCTAGCGCATATATAGACATCAGGGTTAGTACAATGGGGGCGATGTGTGTCCAAATTTCCAACATCTGTAACAACTAAGGGGCGGAGAAATGTACATGCGGGCATTGGACATATTTTAACAAGTGTGTTGAAAGTTAATCTGTGATTAGGAGCATCTATCAGTTCCTTGCCTCTTCTGGTTTCGTCTGCTTTACATCTATGACCCTTTAGGTCTTTAGTTCTTCTTTTATTTTCTCTATCGTTGTGTTATGCCTATACATATATTTAAGGTTTTATGGGGATTAATTTCTATTTTAAAATCACCTAACTGCTCACTTTATGTTTTACGTAATTACTGTACAATAACCTATTTAGTAAGAATGAACTCATCTTAGAAAAGTTTCAATCCTTATATTACACGATCAAGAATCGGGGGTAGTTTCCGTCTTCTGATTCACCATATGTTGTATGTTTTGGGGTGCTTATCCAACTAAATCCTCTTTAATTGAAGTGAACTCCTCATATATTTGAGCTGCAGGGTCGTCATTGGTCAGTGGCGGCACAACGAGCCGCCCGTTCTCGTGACGGAACCGAGGCTGTATTCTTCTTTCTTATTTTCATATTTGTAATTTTTATCGGGAAACTTCCATGACCGTGAGGAATAAAGACGAAACACTTGCCAATATCAAAGAAATATGGACTGATTACGCTGCCAACCCAAAATCCACAACAAACAGTAACTTTTTCGGAATGCATTGGACGCTCTTGGGCCTCATGTGGATTGGTATCGTCCAGAATTCGACAATTTGGTTTGTTGACGTACTCATTCATACAGAAATTGGCTTTATCGCTGAAGATGATTTTTTTATTAGGGTCAGTTTTCAGCTGCTCCAGGGTTCATTTAGCGAACACACGTTGTTGTCTATGGTCATGACGCAAAATTCGCTAAGTTGTGATCTGCGAAAAGTCGAGTTCTTGTAAGAGACGCGAAATCGACTACTTCGGATTCTCCTGCACAATTTCACGAACGCGCTGATGTTTTCGACAGATCTTGTTTTGGTTCATTGTTTACTGAACTAGTGGACTCAAATTTAACCACTAAACTGCGAATAGTCCTATGGGTAGGACAATATGGTGACCGTAAAGTATAGGAATCGCATGGAACGTTGCTTAAATAGAACATAAATGGTAACACAATTTTATCATTTGTAAATGTTTTTTAACGTTATATCAGTCCACGGTAATTTGGCTAAACAAACTAAATGAATGACAGCCATTTCGACAGCTGTAGCTTTAACTATATGGCTGCTATGAAATTTGGGGAGTCTATTGGAAGATCCTTTATATCTATTAATAAGGCTGCAATCATCATTATTTTAATAGTCTCTAGTGATGTATTTATTATGTTGGTTAAGTGAAGTAAACTATTTGGAAGACCGGCAATTAAAACTTTTACAGTTATTTTATCTGGTCTTGAATTGTTTGGTAGATTTACTACAATTTTTGTAGTTGTTCTTTAATAAGTTTAAAATCTCTTAGATGTACTTTACTTTAACTATCATTATGTATAGTACTTGTTATATTAATTATCATATCTCATATTTCTCTTATGCTATTTTTATAATATTCATTAAATTTATTACAGATGGTTTGTTTATTTGTATATGTTACTTGGCTACATTCTATTTCATTGTATGTAGGTATCGCTCGTTTTTTTCTAAATCATTTGCTTTAATGTCTTCCCTATTGTCTTCACAAAGTAATAATTCATAAACAATTACATACTCATATCTATATTAATGGCAATCAATATTAAAATAATAATAATTATTAAAAATAACTAATTAATATTTAGTAATTAATAAAAATTTAATTATTTTTAAAATTTGCCAAGAAAAATTTGAATTAAGAAATTAAGCCAAATTTTCAAGTAGTTTGAAAAATTATGTGTATTAAATTGTTTTATTTTTTAATTTTTTATTTAATTAGAAAAAAATGGTATTACGTAAACACTGTCTGCAAACGACATTTTTTACAAAATGAAAATAAAAATGTAGATAAATCGGTTGTACATATCTTGGTAATTTATTTGTATGATATATAAGTTTAAATATTAATTCTGTTCTGAAGAAGCCACTGTATGAAAAATAATTTTCGCTAGTCTATTTCTATCTAAATAAGTATAAAAATTAACTGAATGATGAAATAAAACTCGATTTTTTATGTTTTAATTCATCCTACATTCGAAAATTAAATACCACAAAGTAACGATAACCACAACCCTGTTCCATAACAATTATTACTTGTTTCCAAATAAAGAAATTCCTTAAATACAGCACCTAAAAGCAACATACAATTTTTTATACGAAGTAGTGCTTTTTAGTTTATAAATAATAAATAATGCCCGACATAACAATAGAAGCTTTATGCATAAATGGAAAAGTTGCTAGTTAAATAGAGCTTAACAAGTAACTACTAAATAATTAATGTAAAGCTAACCGACGCAAAACATCAATATATACAACATAAAATCCGCACTCTAGTATAAATGAAATACACGATAATGCAATCTACATATTTTAAATCTTTAACAGCCTCTCGAGAACATTGTACGGGTCGGGTCAAGGTTTAGTCAGCTAGCATGGCTTGTAAATGACAACTTCCTAACAAGACCCGCTGAATAAATTATATACATTTTAAGGGGGTTTATGACATTTTAATGTTTGTAATGTTGAATACATGTATTAAACAATAAATCGTGAGAAAGTTTTAGTAGCATACTTACTAACATGAATTTATTTGCAATAGAATTAGCAAAGTCTACGAACTACAGTGATTTTTTATATGCAAGTATTGACAATCTAAAACTGTCTCTAAAGAAGAAATAAATATATTTCTAAACTTAAATAATAATGCTTCCATAGAAACTAATAAAACTAATATATATTTATTAAACAAATTGAAACCACCACCCTTATGATTAATTTGAACGCGAGAAAGAAACGTACTAATTAAACGAACTATACGTATAGTTCCATAAATTAGCACGAGATGGACGTCACAAACTCATTTAAACATAGACCAAATACTTTGTTTAAGAGTTGAGTCAGAAAATTATTCAAGAAAACAAAATATAAAATAATAATAATAATAATAATAAATTCTTTATTTTCCAGTGAAACTACAAATAAATGGTTACTATACACGGAAACATAGTCAATGAACTGGTAACATAAAATCTAAGAATTAACTTATTCTAAACTTGTGCATAACTATAAAATTCAGCCACTGAATATTGTTCTATATTACATAGAAAGTTAAAAAGTTCTCTCATTCTAAGAGGCAAAACTCGAACGTATTTAATTGTTTTAAGAAGTTGGTTAACAATTTTCTTACAGGAATAGTATTCACCCTTTTTATACATATTTAATCTGTGAGAAGATAACGTGAATTGTTAACCATGTCTGATGTTATATGCATTTGAGAATAACGTTTGACTAAATTTGTCTTCATGGTTCCAAACAAATTTGACACATTCGTAAATATATATACTGTAGAAGGTTAACAGAGTATTTGCTTTAAAAATACCTATACAACCGTCATGAGTTTCAGTTTGTGAAGTATTCTCACTGCCTTTATGTAATTCAAGTAACCGAATAAAGACTTTTTTGGATAGATTGAATAAAATGTTTATGACAATTTTGTAGTAGATAGTATAGGAATTTTATAAATGTTTTCTTTCAAAAATCGATGGAGTTGTTATCAAAATATTTTGTTTTGAAATTTTTGATCGGTCGCCATTTTGTTATTTGAAGCAATAAAAAATAATTGTAAATACAAATATTTTAGAGAGCCGAAAGCTACTTTTGAAACTTTTTGGTTTTATAAAATAGTTCTTCAAATAAAAAAGTTAAAGCGATCCGGAGCACCAAATTATAAATTGGAAGTAAGAAAAGTTGTGTTTAACGAGTTCTAACTGCCATTTTCGGGTGTAACGACTTAGTATTAACACCCTGTATATTACTTTCTATTAATAATCCTGATTAAATATTCATCATATTAATTTCATTAATTACCATGTAATTATTTACATTATATTCATTTTATTAAAAGCCAATTGAATATAAGGTTTTAAATATATCGATCTCTTTTAATCATAATTACTAGAAAAATAAAGTAGATTTAAATTATATTCGTATTTATTAAACCATAATTACTAAAGTTTGTTAATTTAATTCCATGCTGCAGAATCAATGTTCTCCTATGTTATGTTAATAATCTTGGCATTTCACATGTGAAGACACGCCTTGCACATTCCAAAAATAGTACCGCATACATGTCATCAGGTATTTTAATTATTAATGACTTAGCATGAATTTCAAATTGATGAATAGTAAAGTATGTATGATGTTAAAAACAGTTCATTACTCGTCCTAATGATTTTGAAATATATTCAATGGTTGATAAGGAGAAATGTTTATATGTATGTTTTAATGGGTCTCAGAAGTAGTTATATAAACTAGATTTAACACTGTGACTCGGTATGCAATTGCAAATAGAACATAAATTACCTTTGCTGATAAATTTTCTTCTTCGTGATATATTTTTATATACTGGATAGTTCAGAAACGGATATATGGAATGACAATAATTTTTGTATTTAAGCACCCTACTCAGTGGTATGAAGATAAGAAAAATTGAAGCAGAGTTGACATAAACATTAACTAATATAAGATTAATTTTTTATTCATATGGACCAAATAGTAATGGCTAGTCTTAACATTTATTTTACAATTTTATCCGGTTAATAGATGGCCTTAATTATCTGTATCTCACGTGGTATAAGTTTAGATTTCTTTTTGCGATTAGTTGACTCAGTTTTGTTTGAGCGCGCGTTAAATATGGACAGTGTCAAAGAGAAAATACGCAAGCCTCGCGGCTGAAAGTGTGAATAGTATTTAGGGTTCTGATACTGTAAGAGCCAATCACGTTTCGTAAATTCTGTTCCGGTAATTTCTATGTCAAAGATATGCCATCTTCAAGGAGCTAAGGATTACACAAAAAACATTTGGAACCATTTGAATAAGGCTGGGTATAAAAAGGTCAATGTATGTATATCACACAAGTTAACGCAAAAAACCGTGGAAACGGTGGCCAAGCGAGGATTAATGGTTAAGAAGGTTTTGCTGTGTGTTTGGTGGATTGGCAGGGAATTATCTACTATGAGCTGCTCCCCTACGTCAAAACTCTTAATTCGGAACTGTACTATCAGCAATTGAACCGTCTGAAGGAAGCAATCGCCCAGAAGCGGCCAGCTTTGGCCAGGACAACGTCAGACCACTCACATCAATAGTGACTCGCCAGAATCTCCGGGAGCTTGGTAGGTAGGTTCTTATTGTAGTTTTTTTAATTTTTTTAATAATAATAATAACCTTAACAGAGCGAAGCCTAATTACAAAAGAAAATACAAAAATAAATAAATCAATAAATTAGTGAGATAGTTTCTAGATTAATAATGCAAACATTTATAAAAAAATAAACATAAACTTGTAACTTAATAAAAATGTGTAAGAGAAAAAATTAACAACAAAATTAGATTTTAAAGAATTAACAAATTCAGGTAATGCTTGTTATGCTACATTCTTGATGGAACCGGATGTATAAGTTTGATGAAGACGTGCTTTTCGTCATGAAACTTAACAAATTCAGTTTTATTATTTCAAAAGATGTCAACACCATACTGCATATCATGATATTTTTTAATCATCATCAATAGGGGTGAATATGAAAAGTGGGTGGTACGAGGTATAAATCTATGCTTATTATAACAAAAACAAAATAAATTGTTTATAGCCAGGTAACAACACACACACACAATAACTTAACTTACTAATTATAAAGGTATCATAGTCTCACAGCAGTCTGTGTACTTTTAAATTCACGACTATTACGAATAATAAATCCTAACAGCTTTATATGACTCACTGGTTACTATCGCAATATGATCATTAAGTGAAAAAAGTAACCAGATGACAGTGTTTACGAAAAAATATTAATTTTTTGGTCGACATCTATTTTTCATGTCACAATAATAGCGCATGGTCGTCAAAACATTCTGAGTAACTTTACTGAAAAAATCTAACTTTACGTTAGAGACGTCTGTAGTTAGATGGCAGCACCTGAATCGTTAATTCCCGAAATATAAAAGTAAACACTCGTAATAAGATTTCAATCTATTGAAACTATCGCTTCAAGAAACGACGAAGGCATTCAATCTGATAAAATAAATCAAATGCTTTAAAAAAAGAACGCACTCTAAAACGTATGTCTTCTAAGAATAGACATACTCACAATTCGACGACGTGAAGGTGATATTAGTGTGACACAGATGGAGCGTTAAGTGGTTGTGTGCCTTCTATTCATGCTAACGCCAACATATTTGATTATATCCGTCAATTATTCGTGTGCAGTGAAATTACTACAATTGTTATAATATTGAAGTAGTATTCGTGTGGAGTAAATCTAAACTAAAGTTTCAATAATCTATTGAAAAATGCCAGGAAAACGATTAAGTTCGCAAGCACAAACAATGGTGATCAACCTGTTAAATTATTTTGAAGCTGAAAAGGTTAATTTGGGTCAATTATTACCTATTGCAGCAGTACGAGAGGTAATTTGTTTATTTAAATATAATTAGGTTTATGAATTAATCAACCGACTTATACTTTCCAGAGAGTAGCCAGCGCATTACAAATCAATGAGCATCAAAATACGCAGTAATAAAAACTTTAAACTTTATTCTTTCATCGCCACGGAAAAAAAAGCCCAGGAAAAGTCCAAAAACAAAAGATTTGAATGAATCCCTAAAAATGGCAGTTCGTAATACGATATACAATATGTTTAAAGAAAGTAAGTGATAATAAAAAATGTAGCAGAAATAAATATTAATTTCTCAAATATCTTATAGGAAAACATGTAACACTATAAACTATTTCTAATGAATTACCACAAAGTGAAATTTTGCACATAGACACTACAGCATTGAATAGTTTACTGATTAATTTAGGATTTAAATTTAAAAAGGACAGTAACACATTTCCTCTAACATTCGAAGAGATCTAATTTTTTGGATGAAACTTGAATTTTCTCTAAAAGCAGAGGTCAAAAATCATGGCGAGATAGTTCTCTTAGTGTTCGGTAAACAGAGGGCTACGATGGTAAAAGATTAATAATTTTACACGCAGGGAGTAAAAGTGGCTTTGTGCAAGATGCAAATTTATTATTTGAATCAAAATCAAAACTGTTGGATTATCATGGAGAGATGAACAGTGAAGTCTTTACAAAATGAACTACCGAGAAATTAATTCTAAATTTACAAAAACCATCTCTAATTGTAATGGATAAATCACCGGCAGTAACTGGATATTTGTAATTGGTTACAAGAGAAGAATATCAATTGATGCATGTATGTTGAAGAAAGAGTTGTTATATTTAACAAAGCTCCATAAGCCACCAAAGAAGTACGTGATTGACGAGTTGCTTCGCCAAAATGGCCATGAAGTATTAAGATTGGCTCCCTATCATTGTGAATTGAATGCTATTGAATTTATGTATGCAAGAGCATAAACTTATTACAATAAACATATTGGTAGAGATGGGTTTGTAGTTATAAACATGTGGCAAGAAGCATTAAATCAATGAGTGCTATGGGCAGTGGTAAATATATACTAGAAGGCTAAAGTACCTAGAGGAGAACCGTTCGGAAAGAAAAGTGATCACTATCTTGGCAAAGGCAAGGCGCAGAATGGAGGAAAGATGTAGAAAGAAGTGGATAGGGAGGCATATGAGAATGTGTACTGTGTATATACCGGGTGTTCGATAAAAAAACGCCCAACGCGCTAACTCTGTTATTTATTAATCGATTTGAATTAACTAAAAAACACATTGAATTGCCATTTAAATATCAAATAGCATTAATTATATTATTTTTGAAAAATTAACTTCATTGATGAATGATAGTCAACTTTATTTTTTTTAATGTTTGTTCCGATTTTTTCAAGGCACACTACATTTATTGGAAAATGTCATACGAATAAGATTTATTATTATTATTTTCTGACATAAATATTAAATTAAAATCAACATATTAGACATAATTGAATTCAGAAAAATTATATCTAGTATAAAAAAATAAGAAAAGTATATGCAGCCATTTGAAAATTTAAAGTTGACTCTCATTTGTCAATGAAGTTAACTTTGAAAAAATATATAATTAATGTTATTTCATTACCTGCAAGTTTCTCAGAACGGGAGGGCGGGGATTTAGGAAAAGGATTGCTGCATAGTCTAACAGAGGTCGACATATCATTTTGTAAATATTTACTGCTGTTTTTGTAGAAATTCCTTGGTTTTTAAATGTAAGGTGTCTGAAATGTCAAGCTCTGTTTTTAATTTTCGTTTTAAGAGTTTGGGAATGGTGTTTGAAGGACAGTTTAGGATCAAAGGTAATTCCAAGATACTTGCAGGTTGCTGATGGTACAATATATGAATTATTTATGTTAATACCAAATGGAGATGTGGATGCACGATGGAAAACTATTTACATTAGATGGAAATCTGACTTTCAAGGTAATATTTAACATTTAGGGCTGTTAAACGTTGGCTAATAGATCATTAAGTGCACATCATGGCGGTCATAGAGGAACTATTCCAGACCAGGCAAGTAGAGGAGGTGTGGGTAGAAAGAGAAATCGAGGACGTAATCGTCGAGGCTATTCCGGTTTGGACAGAGGAGGAGGTAGCTAATGCGGTACTCCCAACCCAAAAAGCGCCTGGGCCGGACGGGCTACCTAACGAGCTGATAAGAGCGGCGGCGGGGCACATCATGACGGAGATCACAGAGGTCATGAACCAGTGTTTGAAGGAGGGGGTCTTCCCGAGTGTTTGGAAGAAGGCAAGGCTCGTCCTTCTCCACAAGATAGGGAAGACGCAGGATAGCCCCAGAGCCTACAGACCAGTATGCTTGGAGGTCGGGATGGCCAAGGTATTAGAGAGGCTAACAGCAGAAAGGCTGGAGGATACAGTGAGCAACGCCGGAGGGCTCTCCCCTTACCAATTTGGATTTAGAAGGGGTAGATCGACGGTAGATGCCATAAGAACGGTGCAGGACATCGCCAGAAGCGCTATCACGGAGACTTGGAGAAAGAGAAAGTATTGCCTCATGCTAACTCTAAATGTACAGAATGCATTTAACTCTATTCCCCGGGAGTCTATTATGAGGGCACTGAGAGAGAGGAACATCCCGGTGTACCTAATGAACCGCATCCGAGTTTTCTCGGCGGAAGGGAGGTAAATTATGAGGCTGAGGGTAAATCTGGAACCATGTACGGTGGGGTACCGCAGGGGTCAGTGCTGGGTCCCCTATTATGGAATATAGCCTTCGACAACGTCTTGCGACTGAAGCTGCCTCAGGGGGTCAGCACGGTGGCGTTCGACGATGGCCTGGCATTGGTCAGCTGCTCGACCCCACTGGAGGGAGCTAAGACGTCGGCGGCATTGGCGGTCTCACAGATCGCTCGATGGTTGGAGGATGCGGGGCTGACTTTGGCGGCGCAAAAGACGGAAGCCGTATGGCTCTCCACCAAGAAGGCGGGCCACCGGGCGGATAGCAGCATCACCAAAAAGGGGGGTTGAAGTGGGATATAAGAAGGCCGTGAAATATCTGGGGGTATGGATGGAGTCAAACCACAACCATACGGCGCACATCCAAGAGGCGGCACGTGCGGCTGGAAGGATGGATGGTGGCCAGGATCCTGCCCAACGTAGCAGGGCCGGGAGAAATGAAGAGGAAGTTGCTGGCGGAAGTGGCTAGGGCGAAACTCCTATACGCGGCCCCGGTACGGGCAGAAGGGACACGTACGGCTCGCAACTGCGAGAGAATGCGAAAGGCGACTCGAACCGGTAACATTCGGGTTACGTCAGCGTACCGGACCATCTCGACGGACGCAGTGGAGGTTCTGTCTAGCATAACGCCCGTAGACCTACTGGCTAGAGAGCGGGAGGAGGAGTACGTGGATCGAATGAGGGGGTGCACGAAGAAGGATGCCAGGAGGAATGCCAGTAGAAGGACGCTGGGAGATTGGCAGACGAGGTGGGGGGCCAGTAACAAGGGGGAATGGACCAGACGACTGATCCCACACCTGGGGCCATGGGTACGGAGAAGGCAAGGAAGAATGGACCACTGGCTCACGCAGCTACTGTCAGGACATGACTGCTTATAGTCCAGCCATCTCAGTCTGGCCAGTTGCGCTGTGGCAAATGTGCGGGCGTAGGGTAGGAGAAAGGGCATCGGTATAATACGCAGCGCGTTCGTGCGTTTGGGACATTCATTGACAAAATTATCATGGAGTTTAATATAGTAAGGTGACAGGACGCGTGCTAATAATAAACCGCCCGACTTTTGTTTTCGATTGTACTCGGAAAAATGTATGTGCCTCTCGCTTAGATTCTCATATATCACTCTCTGCGCGGCCCGCCTCCTCGTTGGCCAGACTCACATTGCTGGACTATACAAGAGTACCTGGCCAGGTGTAAAAAGGTGGAGACCGGGCAGTGTCTATACTGCGGGCACCCAAAAGATGACGCCGAGCACACACTAATGGCGTGTCCAGAATGGGAGCCGCAGAGGCAGGATCTGAGGGATGTCATAGGAGAATGGGGGCTACAGACGATTGTAGGGCGCATGCTGCAGGAGGCCAAGTTTGCACGGGCAGTGATGGGGAAGAAGCTGGAGGACAGCCTGAAGGGGAATGAGTAGTGATCTAATATGTAGATAAGTAAATTTTGTGAATTGCGTATTTTTTATTATATTTTATAATTGTAAATAATTAATGTGTAATTGTATATTTGTAAATTGTAAATATCAATAAAGTCGTCGATAGAGGTGTACAACTGGACTGAAGGGGCACCGGGAGAAGAATGCTACGGCGATACCATTGGCGTTCCCGCTTCACGGGGGGCACTGATGCACCGCTTGCGGGCAGCACGCCTACCAATTATCAAATTATGATAACATTTTCATTCCTTTATTCTCTATACGATGCAATAATGTGCTTATGCAAAGATGTATTTGTTTTGAAGCCGTTATTTGGGAGACATCAGATACAAACGTAAATAAATTTTATTCAATATTAATTAAAAAATTGTCTTTGCAGTAGACGTTATCGGCAAAACACGATACTGAATTACACAGGGTTAAATGAAGTTAATCATAACCTCAATATTTGTTTATGTTCGGAACAGCTGCCGACATCCGCCCAAACCCCGCATGCATACACCGAGATCCGTTGAACAAATAGTAAGAATAATTTATATGTATTAAACAAAACTCGTAGAATTATTCCATTTATATAAATATATACGGCACTTAAATTGTATGAAATCGACTAGTAAGTGGATTTAATAAAATATGAATATAACTTGATTTGAATAAGTACCGACTTGATTCGTGCGGATAAAAATAATAAGGTAAGACTTAAGATCCAACTGATAAACTATATTACTATTAATCCTACTAGATTAAAAACGCACATAATTTTCTAGTTACCTTAATTCGGGGCATATAATTTTAATACAGAACTGTCGTCGTACCGCAATGTCAAAAAATTATTTAAAAAATATTTACAGATCAATTAAAACTAAAGGCAAGAAAAACTAATTAGGCTGACAAAAGACAATAAAAAAAGACAACAGGCAACTGAAACAATTAAAAAATAAGCAAACGAATATATTATTCCCAGGTCGGACAACAGATGTATTAAAGATTTCTTGAATAATAATAATAGAACAATTGATATAAAAAGAAACATTCTGTAAAACTAACGTAATTGAATAAATATTACAAAATAATCGTTAAAATTATAGTTCAACAATCATTACTTAAAGTATAAATCTGTTTATATATTAAAAACAAAAAAATTATTTTGGTTGCAATTTAATACCTGAAATCTTTGAGACAGTATAATTAAAATGATATAATAAATAATTTAATAAATTTATCGTACTTAATTTGCTTACACTTTCCAACAATTTAAATCTGCTAATAACTTATTATAAAAAATTATCTTGTTCTGCCGTGGAGAAAGGTATAAGAAATACGTTTACCCTTTAATTAAGGTTATTTCATAACTGTAAGTGACCAACTCGTAAAAGCATATAAGGTTATGCGCAGAAAGTAGAATATCTACATTTAGTAAAAAATAATTTCTTTATCTTAAAGATACACTACATTATAATTGATTAAACATTGCAATTATTTTAATTGATCAATAGCCTAAAGAAACTAGTCAACTAAATTAGTAATAGATTAATTAATTTAACAATGCCATACTTAATACGTAATATTATTTAATAAATAAAGTACTTATTATTTAGTTTTTCTTATAAACTATTATATTTAAAAGTAGGTTTAATAAATATTAATACTAATAACATGTCAAATCAATTGTCTACATCATAAATCCATTGTTTGGGATGTAACAAAAAGCAAGGTAATCGTAAAAAATTGAACTTTTATTTTATGTCAAGGACGTAACGTAGCATTAATAAAAAAACATGTATATTGTTCAGTTTAATAGCTGCCGCCTTTCGTATAATTTGGAATTTAATTATATGAAGAAATGTGATCTTATATATAAAAGTAATTTAATTAATCCCTGATTAAATCAACATGTCAATTGATTATTTCAATGCATTAAAAGGTTTTTACATGAACAAAATTGACTAAATAATTGTTATTTTAATCATAATAGTTGCGATCATTACTACTTGGTAATCCATAATATAGTCTTTGAATAAAACACTCTCTACCACAATTGTTTATCGTAATTAAATTAGTACAAAACATTATTTAAGTATTGTTTTTGTATTTATTTAATTACGATTTCATTTGATTACAAGGTGATGAAAAGCATAGTAAGTGTTTTATTCAGTACTTATATTTGTTATTTTAAAACAATCAAAATTGATTCATATGCAACTATAATATTGGAAAATTGATAATCTTTGATACAATACTATTAGTACTATATCTCCATATTTTTTTTAATAATTAGAAAATAAACAAAAACAAATGTGATTGATTTTTACACCTTAGTTGTCAGTTTGGATAACTTATTTATATATCATATTAGACTCGAGGCCAATATAATTATTTTTCTAGCCTATATACATAGTATCTACATTTGGATAAATCCCCTCTGGTAATGTGCTTAAAAATATGTGCCAAGTTAATGCGGTTAATTTGTAATAACCACATGACTGATATTTTAAAGGCGCGTGAAAGGTGTTCGTTTTTCAAGTACAATGAATTGCTTGGTCTTTCCTTCGAGTACTGTAGCAAAATTATATAATATATATTACTTACATATTATACATGAACTATTCAATTTAATGTGACAATTATAATGAACTTGTAAAAATAAATAAATATATACAAATAAAATATAGAATATTTAAATCCAAGGTATATTTTAACCTCATTAAATAATTAATGTTTAAAGTTTTAGAAGCCAGAATAAAAATAAAAGTAGTTATAATAAACAACAACAATGTAACTGGGCATTAAAAGTGTAGTCGAGAAAATAAATCAGCGACAACCAAATTTGTAAACTCCCACACCAACGATATTAATAACTGTCAGATAAATCATCGCAAACATTGTTATGTTGCAATATTTAATGTGAAAATATTTTATAAAATATTACGTTAAATGTTACTGGTAATTATAAATACAAATAAGACTTAGATATAAGAAAAAGAGTATATGTTTATATTTTAAACATGAAAATAGTATAATATTATTAGATTTTATAATGATTATAAAATGTATCCTGTAAGAGTTCCTAAATATGCACACATATTAAATAATATTACAAAATCTATTGTAAATAGGGTATTAATTAAATTGTTATTCAAATATATTTTATTTAATTTATTTAATAAACAGAGAGACGGGCTTATTAATTGTACTATTATAAAGTGTTGAACAGAAACTAAAATGTGACAAAACATGCTGTACACAACATAATCCTCATTTTAACTGACAGGCACGAACGCGGATTAAACACTTATTTATTTGCTTGTTAATAACGAAATATGTTGATCCCTTTTATGATAATAATAATAATAAAGTTTATTTCTCAACAGATTGTTTAAATCTAATTATAGAAAAAAATAAGGCAAATAACTAATTAATAATAAGAGACAATAAAATATTATATTTATTATATCATAATATTTTTTTATTTATATTAAAATAAACATAATAAAACATAACTAAATTCTCATAGCTATGCTTCAAATTTCAAAGTGTTATTTTTTTATATATCGTATAATGTAAATAAAATAAACTATAACAGATTTACTATAAACAAAGAAATTAATACTTGATCACTAAAAAGTACATTTAAAAAACCGACAAAATATGGCACAAGTTAGAATTCATAGAGAGGCATATAAATCAATATAAAGTTAAAGTTAAAATACACAAACAATTAAATTATTATTCGTGATAAGGTTGAAAACTATTCAATTGATGGGTACATTAACAATATTTGTTTTGAAGGCCTGAACCGCTTCTTGGTGCGATGAAAATCGTTGTCATTGGGTGACAAGTCGGGGTTGTAAGATGGATGACACATTTCTTGGATTTTTTCTGTGTCCAAATACTCGATTGTTATATGTGATGTGTGTAGACTTACATTGATTCACCGTTTTGGGTTTGTTTCTCTGCATTTACCGAAAACATCAGGCAAACAAATAGGCGTATACCTGGCTGAATTAACGTTTTTTGATTTATGAAAGCCACAATTGCCACATGACCGATTTTCGTGTAGAAAAACGCCATCATTTGCTTCTTAACACTTTGAGAACGAACAACTTTCTTTGGCTTTGCTTCACATTGAAACACCCAAATTGCGGATTGGTCTTTACTTTGTGGCTCATACGCATAAATCCGTAACTCGTCACCTGTGATGATGCTGTATAGGGCTTTGGATGCACCACAGTTGTATTTTGAAATATATATATATATATATGAAAGTCATAATAAATCATACCTCGAAAATTTTTGCGAGTTAATTCTATCTTTTAGCCGAGTTAGCTTGTATTTCAAAACGTTCTGAGTACGTATAACGTCAAAAATATTAAATTTTACTATGGAAATGTCAGATTTTACCAGTATTCCCAGTTCTCAACTCTCGTACAAGTATCACAGAAAGTTCTGTATTCTTTCTACTGATATAATAAGCAATTGACAAAATAGTGACCAAATCGGACAACATTATTCCTATTTCGAATGAACAAAGTTCTTAACAAACCTCTTCATGTTATAAGACTCTGTACAAATATTCTCAACATGGGTCGTAACTGTTAATTTAGAACGAAACGCAACACCTAGACTTTTCACGCTGAAGTGTTTCTCTAACAAGTAAATATTGTAAACATATTAAATTGGAAACATCTTCCTATTAAAAGGCATGAATTTACACTTACCTACATTAAGACTCAAGTGCATTGTTTATACTATTATTACAGCGGAAATGATTACATCATTTGCGTAGATCAAAATATTGGATGTTATATTAGATTCAATGTCATTAATAAACATAATGAAAACCAGAGGACCGAGGTTAGCTCCTTGAGGAACTACTTTAGTAGGAGTGAAGATATTTGATTTGTATCCTATATATTCTACAAATTGGTTCCTGTTATATACATATAATTTACTAAATTTCGACTCATTTCTAGAGAACTCAATAGTATAGTTTAGTAACGAGTAAATTGCTGTCAAATTTATGATCGAGAGTGAGTCGTATCAAGTTACCGTTTCGTGAAATAGTTCCGCACGGGGAATTACTTCATGAGAAATGCGACATAAACAATAATATTCATTTATATTGGATTAAAAATACTAATTGTATTATATCTACCGGTTTAAATGGTCACCTTAAAAAATTAGAAACATTACAAATTGTATATGTATAATTAAAATTATATTTCTTACTGTTTCTTCCTTTTTTTAATGAATTACAATACAATATTATTAAAAAATGTAGTGCAAATAAATGAACTTAATTTGTTTAGTTTGATACATTAATTTAACGTTAAATTTTGATTATGTTTCATAGAATATATTAAATATATGTGAATAATAACATAACAATAATAATATCTTTATTTAAAGGTTTCGTTAGGTCAGGTTGGGTTAGTCTGGGTTTATGTTAAATTAGATTAGATAAGGTCAGCATATGTGAATATTAATAATATCTTTAATATATGGTTAGGTCAGATCAGGTTAGGTTAGGTTAGGTTTAGGTGAGGTTATTTTAGATTAGAGAAGGTCAGCATATGTGAATATTAATAATATCTTTAATATATGGTTAGGTCAGGTCAGGTTAGGTTAGGTTAGGTTAGATTAGATTAGATAAGGTCAGCATATGTGAGTAATGATAATAATAACAATAATAATAATAATAAATATTTATTATTTATATTTTAAGGTTCAATAATAATTTTAGTTGAACTTGGAACATACTGTCTTAGTTAAAATTGATAAAAAAATATTTTTTTGTAAATTAAATGTAAAATTATTACATTTATATAATTCTCTCGAGAATTTGGACCGTAAGAAAGAATGTTTTAAATAAAAAAATAAATATTAATCTCTCACATGGTCTGAATATTCTTGGCCGATTTTTAAAGAATTTAAATAAAATAATTATTTTTAATATTGTATCATGAAAATTTATTTTCCGTGCTAATCAATTGGTAGTTAAAATTTAACTAATTTTTCCGATGCACACGTATGCCAGGATTTGGTTTTTCCGTTAACGCTTCCTCCTTAAAAATTATTTATTTGCACACGTATGCTGGGATGTTTTGATTCATGCTCCTACGATGATGAGTTTCGCCATATCCTGCGCGCGTGCACAATTAAGCAGTGTTTATAGACGCCGATAAAAGACGATCATTAATTTCGCGGCACCCCATTAACAACGATTTATTGATGTTAAAATAACTTCTTTATATTGTGCCGAAGAGGCCAGGCTGACCCTGTCGCGATTTGGACGACATTTTACAAATTCACATTGTTTTTTTGAACACTATTGAGCTATTGATTTTTTTTTGCATTTGAAAACATTCTGTAAAATGTTGAAGAATATAAAGCACCATTAAAAATATAGAGTAAAGTAGACATATTGCACTGAATACTATCAAAAAATCACGAACTAAATAGATGGAAATTGCATCAGGACCAAAATTTAAATTATTTTTCAGACGCTTGGTCGACTTATATATGCCATATTCTTTAATCTTATAAAATGTGAAATTGGCTACCTACATGTTAAAGATAACATTATTCTGACCTTGAGAATAGACTGAATATACATAATTAAAGTATGATGCAAAATCATCAATCTGTTCAGAAAAACGTTGCGTTTTCTAATAGCATTATTTCAGATATTCTTGATTGGCATGTATGTAAGAGCAAACCTTTTTAGGATCCTTTTTAATCGGTCTTTGACTAGTTTTATTTCATTTCGTAAGCTAGCAACCGAATGATAATTATATATTTTTTCATAGATTCCTATGTCGGTTAATTAATTTAATAACTAAATGGGATATTTATGACATGCGGATGTTTAGCAATTTGTATGTTTAAGATACACTATATACTGAAAGTTGATGCAATAATAGCATTCATTCATACAAACCGCTGAGTAACAACTAAGAGAGTAAAATTTATTAAAATTTTCTGATTATTATTATTAATCTTCATTTAATATCTTATTAAGTAAATTAGAACTATACGGTGTAAGGGGTACCAGCTTGAGCTTAATCCGGTCTTTTCTTCGTGATCGTTGTCAAAAATTGTTTATAAATAATAAGTACTCATCTACAGAAAAAACAAACATCGGTGTGCCGCAGGGAAGTATCCTGGGCCCTTTGTTATTTATTGTATATGTGAATGACTTTCCAAAACTAATTTTCAAAAATAAAGGCCTCATTCAAATGTATGCAGATGATTCAAACCTATTAGTTGTAAGCACTAATGTTGAGAATGTATTAATAAAGGCAAATTATATTTACTCAGTTACTCAAAAATGGATGTCAAATAACATATTAATTTTAAATAACAACAAAACCGAAATCATGCAATTTCATACAAAATTTCCTAAAATATCTAATATAATATTGGGAAATGATAATGTACAATTAGAATCAGAATGTAGAATACTAGGAGTCTTCATGGACAATAAATTAAATTGGAAACGTCACTGCAAAGAATTGAGCTTCAAATTAAATTCTGTTTGTTATGCTTTGCGGATTTTAAAACCGCTAATTAACCACAAGTCCCTTATTATGGTATATAAAGCCAACTTTGAATCCTTGCTTAGGTATGGTATCATTTTTTATGGGAACAGTGTAGCAACACAAATGCTATTTATTTTACAAAAAAGAGCTCTAAGAATTATGCTTGGATTAAATTACAATGCATCATGCAGAGGACACTTTAAAAATACAGGCATCTTAACTTTCTATAACCTAACGTTTATGAAATACTTTTATTTAACTTTAAACACAAATCAAAATTCACTCAATATGGTCACGATCACAGTTATAACACCCGTAATATCAAACGATACGCTTATCCTCTCCATTGACTGACTTTATCGGAAAAATTTCCTGCTTACAACGGCTTAAAGCTCTTTAATAAGTTGCCTAGTGATTTGCAAGAAACAAAAAATTTAAGTTTATTTAAACGCAAACTGTATTCATTTTTAATTGATAAAGAGTTATATAAAATTTCTGATTTGTAATTACAAAAGCATGTTTCATTTCTCACATTAGTTTTATAGTATGTAAAAACAATATGTTATTATGTTTCTATTTCTGACGTTATTCTTTATAATGTACGGTTATTTTGTGTATATTATTTTGTGAATAAAGACATACTATTATTATTATTATTATTATTAATCTCAAAGCTCGACATTACAATAATTAATTATGTAGTTTCCACCGAAGAGCTTGTTAACAAAATATCTAGATCATTCCAACTGATTTAAGTTATTCAATACCCTTCCGACATCACAACTTGCATTTTGGGCGATTATACCCTCCGAAATATCCATTTGAAGGCTGACAAAAATAGTATCCATTTACTTTAAGTGTGCACTAGTGCCGAATCAAATTAAAAGTTTTATAATAAATTTAAAAATACGAAAACATTTCGTGAATCTACAACAATGAGTCTTACTAAGTCTGCAGATGGTTATAAATTGAGTATTGAATTATTTAATTGCTTTTACTAATTTATTTTAATTACATCAACTTAAATTAATGTTTTGTTCCAAATTTATCATAATATAGTCACTCACAAATTATTTAACGTACATTAAATCATTTTCAGTTCATTTTACGGAAAGAAATACGTTCAAACTAGTGTTGCTTTGATAGTTGTACTATTTGTAACACGCAAATTAATTTGTATTATTCAATGTCTGTCGAAGTATTAGCTAGAGAAGTAGTTGTTTCAAATTAATTTGTTTTGTAGTCTTAGTAAGACTCATTGTAGTAGATTCACGAAATGTTTTCGTATTTTTAAATTTATTATTTAATTTTCTACAACGAACTAAAGGATTTTAATACATTTTATTATTCAATTATGCTCTTAGTGGGTATTTTCCTTAATCCCGAACGTAATTATTTCCGCAGAATTCAGTAATCCATCTCAGGTATAAATTCAGACCCTCAGTCGGTTATATTTCATTATTGTGTCAGTTGCCGTATATATCTGAGTAAGTTATTTATATTTCATTATATTTTTATTTTAGTAAACGTTTTTATTTATATTTGAAATCAATTTTATAATAAAGCTGTACTGAAGAGATCGAGAGATCGAAACACGTGTCTGCAGATGGTTATAAATTGAGTATTGAATTATTTAATTGCTTTTACTAATTTATTTTAATTACATCAACTTAAATTAATTTTTTTTTCCAAATTTATCATAATATAGTCACTCACAAATTATTTAACGTACATTAAATCACTTTCAGTTCATTTTACGGAAAGACGTACGTTCAAACTAGTGTTGCTTTGATAGTTGTACTATTTGTAACACGCAAATTAATTTGTATTATTCAATGTCTGTCGAAGTATTAGCTAGAGAAGTAGTTGTTTCAAATTAATTTGTTTTGTAGTCTTAGTAAGACTCATTGTTGTAGATTCACGAAATGTTTTCGTATTTTTAAATTTATTATTTAATTTTCTACAACGAACTAAAGGATTTTAATACATTTTATTATTAAAAGTTTTAATTAATATTTCATGTTTTGATGTACTTTCTTTGGTAAATATAATGATCACAATCATGATAGTTTTGAACCCCTATCGAAAAGAGTGCCCACATAAAATTGAAACAAACCCATATTGATACTATTCGATATTTTCTTCTTTGAGAGGAAAATGTAAACTTGAGTTATCTTTGGATAAACAACTCTATATAAATAATATTGAGGAGACCTTAACTCAGAATCTAAAATATATTTGCAATTTGTAAATAATAAAACAAATGTCACAATAGCTTACCCTCTCATTTTACAAATCACGCGTATATTGTAACCTCGCCTACTTATTTGCCTCTTATTTTGAAGAAGTCTACCAATAAAATGGCAATTGTTAATCATCATTTACATATACAACTGTTACTATTAATGTGAGTTTCTGTGCTATACATAAGAATGGTAGAATATGGTATAAATAACCTAAATAATAAGAAAACATGTTAAATTTACTGTTACTGTACTAAGAATTCGAGCTTTCTGAGACCTTAACCCTACTTTTTATAACCATAACAATTTTCGACATTTGGATATTTTCCAGAAAAAATAAAATGGAAGTTGTCCACACGCCGATGGTGGCGCATCAGTTACGGCCCCGACATGACGTGCAGCAACGTTGGTTCGGGTCAGTAGTTGGATGGTGCTTTAGAGTGACGGGGGCACAAATCACACGGCGGAAGGACCACGTGGTCGATAGCCAAACACTACTACTACTACTACTGGAAGTTGTCTTACATATGATAATTCCCGTTTTAAAAAATGGAATCAGTAAATTCTTCCTAAACAATTTGAAACATGTTACTGTTCAGCATTAAAATGGTTTCTACCTATCGAGATCTACGATCTCTAACTTTAAGTATAGCTCTTATACAGGGTGGGGCATTTATCTTGGCAAAGTGGAAAATTGCCGAAACAGCAAAATATGAAAAAATGTTTCAAATAAATGTTTTTTGATATGAGGGGCCAAATTTTATGTCACTACGTAAGATTTTGAAACTTAGGTCTTTCAAGGTCATTTGACGGTCAACTTTGTTTTTTTTTAATTCATGTGGTATCCAAACATCGAGCTTCTTTTTGTAGCCTGCACTCTTCAAATGATCCCAAACTGTCATATGGTTTATGTTTAGTTCCTCCGCTATTTCCCGACAGCTTGCGGGTCGGTCTTGCTCCACCAGTTGCAAAATTTCATCGACTTTTTCAGTTACTGGCCGGCAAGAGCACGGTGCATCTTTAACATCCAAATTTCCGGAACGGAATCTAGTAAACCACTCCTGGACCTTCGTTCATTAACAGCATTTTCGCCGTACACTTCACACAATTTTTGGCATGTTCTTTCAGCGGTTTTGCCTTTTTTATAGTAAAAAGGCATCACATACTCTATTTCTTCAGATATTTCACTCATCTTCAAATTAATATAACTTTTTACATGAGCAACGAATTAGAGAACTATCTTGATAAAAATTTGAGCTGGGATGTTACATTTTAAGCATATGTTTGTTCGAGACAATCGGGTGAGTGTTGCCTGAGACCGGCTTGTGGCAAAAAGCCGCTGAGACTTATTATACGGCCTGTTACAATTTAAAATATATCCCTTCAAAATAATCAAAAAAAATTGGGTATAATTAAATTTCATATAAAAGGAACCTGGGACAAAGAATAATATATGAAATTCAACATTCCTATCTTCGACTTGTGACAACAAAGTATCAATTGTCTAGTACCAGATCAATTAATACGACCTATTTTGTGTTACGCGTCAACATTAACAGCGTGTGATATTGGTTGCGACCATACTGGAATCTAGAGTGGCATTTAGTGGTATTTAGTGATGAGTCCTAATTCTGTTTGGGGACATGATAGCCGTATGAGATACAGCCAAAACGGAGGGAACGTGGTAACATGGAATTTTATTTTGGGAGGCTTGTACATCAAACTGTAGATTATTGTATGAAGTAGTATAACTAATTGAAGTAGGTCTCGTTTCGTATTCATTCAAGGCAATGTAAACGCCTAGCGATATGTGGATGAGGTAATGGAATCTCAAATTCTTCAATTTTTTAGCAGTTGGATGATCTTCTTTTCTTGGAAGACTATGCCCATACCAATATTAGAAGAGTTTATAAAATATATAGGATATTATTGATATTATGGAGAGAAGGCCGCATTCTCTACAGATGCAGCAAGCTTTTCAGCACGGATTAAAGATTGTATTGAAAACAATACCTTAAAATATTATCTATTACCCGTTTGAATCCATATCACGAAGAGTAAGGGCGGACCGACCCATTATTAACAAAAAAATATGTCAAGTTTTTATACCTATCAAATTTAAATCCATTGTTAAACGTTTATGCCAATTTGGTTAAAAAAACTCTATTCCTTTTTGAATTGCGATTTAAATATCACTTAGTGTATATTAATTTTAATAAGTGCAAATGCTATAAAACTAAATATGTTAAAACCAAAAAAGAGGGAGAAGGTGTATATCTAACTGATGTAGTAGAGATTTTTGTTTATTTATCGTTATTTCTATTTTTCTGTTTAATGACTTCATATTAGTGTAATAAAATGTACACCCGAAATTATTTATATTATTTTATTTCTGCGTAAATTGAGAAATATTACGATCGCTATTAGAACACATCAATTAATAATCATTTATTACGAAATTGTCAAATTATACATAGTAAATACAAAAATATATATGTATAAAATATAGAGATAAATTAAATTATAAAAAAACTTAAATCTAACAAGTTTAAATTAATCTTAAAAGTATGATAATTTTCATAAAATAAATTAAAGTTATTATTCTTAAAAATATAATTACATTCTATTAAGGCGGACTATTAAATCCAAATTGCGTTCGATGGAACTCTAATCTGAATAATTCAGTATTTCTATTTATGAGACGATTAGTATAATTAAAATTAATTCTGCATAACAATTCATTGCATTCAATATTGCCGGATATAGTTTAAATAGCACGCAAATATCGATGACATTTCTACGACGGCGTAATGGTTTAATATCACATAATTGATTGGACGATACATCAACAAAACGATATTTTAAGAGATTTATAAATTTATTTTGAATTTTATCAAGTCGACTTTTTGTGCACTCAATATAAGGGGACCTTATCAAGGAAGCATATTCTTAAACAGATCGAACTAAAGAACAAAATAACATGTTTTGACAAAATGAAAAAATGGTGATGTGGCCATCATAGTACTTTCCCTATATTTTTCTCGAAAACTATGAGATTTATGCAAAAAGGCTATTCTTGAAAATTTATTAATTTTGTAATTCTCTACAATTATTTGTTATATAAATTTCATGTAACTCCAACAGTTAATTAGCAATTGTCAAAAAATATCTAAATTTTCAGTTTTTATTTTTTTTCTCAAAAGTTAAAAATTTTATGAAAAATATGTTTAAATAAAACTTGTTCAATTTTTTATTCTCTTTAACTTTTGTTTGAACCGTTTTTTAAAATTTTTCATATTTAGAAAAATATTACCAAAAAACAAAAAAACGTCTCGACTAAACATCCACTTCCGGTCTACGAATGTTTACCAAAAGCTTTTCAGTTCCAGTTTTTAAAGATAAAACCTTAAGTTTAAAGTTTCATCTCAATTGGATTATTCGTTTTTGAAATACAGCACCCACCGACAGACAGACAGACAGACAGACAGACGGACAGACAGACACACACACAGACACAAATTTTTTTTTTCCAGAAATTAGTGCAATGGACTCAGGGGACCTCAAAACGGATATTTCCGCAAAAAAAAAATTTCAAAAAAAAATCACGATCACAATACTTCAACTATATTTCATATAGGGAAAGTAAAAAAATCCTTAGCAAATTTACTAATAAAACCAAGTTTTTTACGAGCCAGATTACAGATTTTCTCAATATGCAAATTGAAAGTAATTTTGGCGTTAAACAAGACACCCAAGTCAGAAACGTAATTAACATTTTTTAAATGAACACTATCAATTGTATATGTGAAATTTAAAGGAGTATTACTCTTGGTAAATGAAATTGAAACACAATTTTTTAATTATAATTATCTTGACACCATTTCTGTACTTCTTGCAGATCATAAATTAATTGATTACAATGAGTAACATTATTACATGGAACAATTTTAAATCATCGGCAAAAAGTAGAAAATTTGTTTAATTACTTCACCAATGTCATTAAGAAATAATAGAAATAGAATGGGACTACAGTGAGTACCCTGCGGTACCCCAGACGTAACAATAATAGATTCAGAGATATACTTATTAATTTTAACCAATTGTGTATGACCCTTAAGAAAATTGGATATCCAGTTGACATATATTTTTTAAGTTACGTGAAGATTATTGTATAGTAAATTGTATTCAAAATATTATCACTTTCTTCACAAAATTTTATTTATTAACTAGATCTAGTTAATAAAAACCATTTTGTGAAGAAAGTGATAATATTTTGAATATAATTTACTATCCAATTGAGAACTTGAATACCAAAGCCAAGTGCCTCGATTTTTGAAATAAGTACTGAATGATTTATTCTATCGAAGGCCTTTGCATAATCAGTATAAACTGTAGCAACCTGGCTTTTGCTTTTTAGAGCATGCATTAAAAACGATTTTAAATATAATAAATTGGTTACTATTGATTTACCAAGAGTAAAGCCGTGTTGTTGATCGATAATAATTTGTTTACCTGCCCATTGCACTAAATAGTCAAGCAACTTAGGAATTGCAGACTGAACAGCTATTCCTATATAGTTATTTATATCGTCGTGGGCAAAAGATTTAAATTAAGGTGTAATAAAACTATATTTCCAAACATTGGGAATTGTTCCAGTAGAAACTGACTGCAAAATAATATATGCAGAGGAACCGCTAGAGTAAATCGACAATTCTGCAGAAAATAATGGGGAATGCCATCAGGTCCACAATTATAAGACGCTTTGAAGATGAAATACCCTCCAGAATGTCTTTTAAATCAAATGAAAATGATGAAAAATCAACTTGTCTATTATACGAATATGATAATATGATTTTTTAGGTGCTTTATTGTCACTATTGACAAAGGCAAAAAAGTCAGCAAAAGGATTAACCCATCCATAACCGCTGGAGCATGATTTACCATTAAAAGACATTTCGGAAGGGTATTTATTGTAATTATTTTTGCTATTTATATAAATCCAAAACCTTTTTGGATTAATAACAAGTTCATGATCAACCTTTATTCTCTGAATATAATTGTGTGCTTAATTTTTTACATTGTACACGCAGCTGTTGAAAATTTCGATAGTCCGAAGGTTTTAGAAGTCGAATTAGTTCATTGGTAAACCGTACTGGGTAATTACTTGATTTGACAAATTTTAAGGGCACATATATAGAAACGGCTTCATAAATTAAATTATAAAAAGCAACATTTATATCACTTGCACATAAAACATTGTTCCAGTCAACACATACAAAAAACTAATTTAAAAGAGAATAATTTGCAGTCTCCGGATTGTAGATGATTGATCTTAGTATTAATTGGAATAGATACATCGTATGCTGAATGATGACTACCAGACTCGGTTATCCCATCAGCTGCGTAGTGGACCATAATGGTTCAACTGTTGAACTGTGATTAATATATTTCGATAAGTGAGAAAGTGGTAGTAAATACACAAATCCAATAATTAAATCTAGTGATTTAATTTTTTAAAAACCAGTTCAACGGAGTCATGCAATAATGTTAATTTTGAGCAAACAAATGTTTTTCTAACGGCAATCAGTACTCATTCGCCTAACACTTTATCTCTATTAGGACCTATCAGTTCTAAAGATGCAATAATTATCCCAATGGATTTCGTTATCACTAATAGATTAATTAAACCAAGTTTCAACAAACACAATAATATCACAATTGCTCCAACTAATATTCATATTAAATTCAATTAATTTTGATTCGTTTTCTAAGTCAGTCGAAGAGTTCTGTTTTCGAAAATCCACTTTACGTTTTGTAATGAACGGATGATTATTATGGTATTTAATCATTTGATCTGTTTCACCTTTATCTTTTCTGGAATTTAATTCTTCATATATTGTTGATATTTCATTGCGTTGCATGTTCGTTAAATCACTTTTAAAATGATGATCAGGATAACGATGTTTTAGTTTTATACTTTTTAAAATTTGTAATGGAGCAATATTATTAGGAAAAATTAATTTAAGTGGTCGATTTTTATTTACAGTTTGTTGTCCTATTCTAATTACTTAAGGGATACTTATGTTTTCAAATCCTTGAAAAATACTCATAACTGCTTTTAGGTCGTCCTCTATTTTTATATTAACTGATTTGGAAGATGATTTTTTCAAGTTGTAGAAAATAACATTATTTTTTCTTCTCTCTCTTTCATTGATTTCATCAATAATGGATCCACCAGCCGAAGTAATTAATTTTCATTTAATTCCGAATCACGATTGTTTATTTCTATTTTAAGAGTTTAGATTTCGTTGTTCATATCTGAATTGAGTTTTTCCAATTCACTTATTTTAAGTAAACACTTATGTAACTTGACATTAATATTACTTATTTCGTTATGAATAACTATCTTAAAACTATTGAAGTGAGTTGAGACAAGATTTTCAATATCTTGTTTAGAAATTTGTGAATTACTTGTTTGGTTAACAATTGATGCATCAGTGCTATTTGAGAAATTAATATTAAGTTTATCAAATTTACATTTTGGACAATTCCACCGTGCTCCGTTGGTTTTCTTTGTTTCATCAACCTAAAATTTTATTTTTTAATATAAATTTAATCCAATATGCAAACATTATTCATCATCAACTAAGAGCAAGTTAATAAGTAGACACATTCATTTCCTACAAAGGTTCAAACAATCATTCCCGATTACAGCGAAAGAAACAATAGGTAAAATCAGAAAAAAATCATTTCGATCAAATACCAAATAACAAAAATAAGAAATAAACCAACTTAAAAAATACATCATTAAAGTAAATAATGTATTTTAAATTCCAATATCTTTCATAGATAAAAACTCCGCTTATAGATTAAAAGATCCAATATTGTCCAAATTATACTGTTTATCTAAAGTACATAAACCGGGAAATAAATTCAGTCAAATAGTTTTAAACATAAATGCACCCACGTAATTTTGCGAAGTTTAGCCATTGAGGCTACTCAATTACCTATCCCATAACACATTACAATTTGACAAAAAAGAAAAACTAAACTATCCTAAACTAAAAAATTTGCAAATAATAAAATAAAATAACTTAATCACACAAGATAACGTTAACTAGTCAGATTTGCATGTAGCTGCTTTTTAAAAGAGTATATTAGAAGTAACGTTGTTGCCCTATCTAGTTTGTTATATAAGTTCACTGCGACGTAGCTGTAACTATTTTCAAATAAGGTGGTACGGTGTTGCAATATATGCAAATATTTTCTGTTTCGAACATGTATGGAGTGGCATTCTTAACGCCAAATTAACTTATTTAATAAATATACTGGTGAACACGCCGGTGGTGGCGCATCGGTTACGGCCCCGAACTAACTTGCAGCAACGTTGATTCGGGTCAGTAGTCGGATGGGTGAACGGTACCATTCACCATTGGGATACAATTAATGGTGCTTTAGAGTGACGGGGGCGATCCTTTAAAAGTAACAAGCTCATTTACACACACACAAATACACAAATGACACATGGCGGAAGGACCACGTGGTCGATAGCCTAACACTACTACTACTACTACTACTATACTGGTGATTGGTTGAAAAGCAATTTCTGGATGAACACAAGAAATTGAAATATCCACTGATCACTTACTGTTAACCACCTAAGCTCTCGTAATTTGTGACTTACGTGGTCATACTTTCTTAAGCCGTAAATAAACCCACAACAAGAATTCTGAACTAATTTGATATGATTTTTATCTATGGAGTTTAAAAATGGGTAGTAAATAAACCAATAGTAATGAAATGTTGGTAATATTATGACTTCACAGAAGTACTTTCTAGTTTAGTTAAGTAGCTGTCTATTCGCATAAAAGCTTAAGTTTGATGTGTGATGCTTGCAGAAGTTTATATAAATGGACTGTGAATGATAATTTATTATCTATATTATGTTCGACAACTGGAATCAAGTTTGATTCTGAAGAATTTTTACCACAAAAAAGTATTGCTACAGACTTTCTAGCGTTCAGTTTTAAATTATGATTAATAGCATGTTTCGAAATTTGGCGTAAGTCTTTATTAATATTTTCCACAGTGTTAAAGACTTCTCATTCGTTAAAACTAAATCAGTTGAGTATCATCCGAATAGCAAAAAATAGAACAATAATTAATTATTGTGTTTTTATTCATTGTATAAATAGTAAACATAAGTGGGCCTAAAATTTAGCCTTATGGGACACCTGATGTTTTAATGACTTTTCATTTATTTTGACAAATTGACAGATATCAAACAATTCTTTAAAGAAGAAATAACCCGTTGTGCAAATGTCAATGTGAGCAATTTAGTACAAAATTCGTCTTCGCTGCGGGAACACTCGCGAGCCCTATCAGAGACAAAAACCTATATCGATTTAAATTTAACATACAATAACTCGAGCGCGACTCTGTTTGTGGTCCACATTGTACATTCAAATAAACTATTAGGGTAATTATACTGGATGAAAGTTGACTTTTATTTAAAATCATTGGGTAACATAATAAATAATAAAATCGAGTAACACAAAACAACACAATATTAGCCAAAACAACAAACATCCCTCAATACCATTAACCCGGGCAGGAATCAATCCAAGATCTCGAGGTGAAGAGCGAGGGATAGAATCGTCCGTATATTATATATAATATTATATATTATGTATTGTATTTATGACTTTCTTTTAAATAAACTGTTTATTTACTTTAATTTATATAATATCAGTAAAGGATAGTGGTATAAACAAAATAAAAGCTGTAGTAAATAGTAAGGTTAATCGCATATGTTCCAAGATACTGCGTGGTATGGTGAAAGGGATCGATACCACATTTGATAAGAGTTTCTTTTGCGTAAAATTGAATCAAAAGTTCAGGATAAAAATGTTAGACGAATATTTAGAAGAATAGAAGAAAACTGGGAATTCGGAAAAGTATTGCGCCAAATGATTGTTTAAAGTTTCAAAGATAAGCACATTGCTGATTATATCCATATCAATTACGTAGAGTTTGCCATAGAAAGTTATATTGCACCTGTAGATTAGTGCTCGAAATGTCTACATGCTGCACATCAATGTAATTACAACAATTTTTAAAAAATGTAGCGGCCAATACTCGTCAAATGATTCTTGTTTATTTCCTCCAAAGTGTGTACATTTTTTATCAACTGAACATAATTCGTCGTCTAGAAATCGTCCGAAGAATGTAAATATATATAAACAGAAATATATTAAGAACATTATGACGGAGTTTCATTTAAGGAAGCTCCAATATATCAACGTTTGCTAAAATCATGACAAGTAACCGCTTTGCAGCAATATTCGACTTAAATGAATTTCATAGCCTCCCAAAACCACCAAACAATTTCACTATAAATAGTTATATTCCCTCAAAACTAATAATCATTCCGAAAATGACAAAAAAAGAAAAAAACACAAATCTTGCTCCCCAACTTAAACACAACAAATTTATCTTATGCAGAACATCCCTCCACAACATATTTATTTACAAACATCCAAAAACAATCAACTGAATCAAAAACTTATGATACATGTTTACAATTTGCACAACAATTATCGGAATTAAAAGTATTTATAAATTCTCTCGCTAACTCAGATCCAATAGGATAGGTAAAGACAAACTTAAAGAGCTACAAGATTGGATTACGGGATATTCAGAACATATCTTAAATAAATGAAGTTAATCATCAAAATGGCTCAAAGAAAATTAACAATTCTTCAATGGAATTGTCGATCAATTAGTGCCAATAGAAATAGTTTTACTTTAAAATTCAATGAACAGGATTATGAAATTGCAATTATTTCCGAGGCATGGCTAGAGCCCAAACAAAATTTTCATATTAAAAATATAGTTGTGTACGAAAACATGTCCTCCTTTTTAGTTTATTCTATCATTCCTATTTTCTTTTTTTTCGTAAATTCTAATGAAAAATAATATAACATTTTTAGAACTTAACGTAACTCATGATGCCTTTAAAAATTTGGGAATTTGCGGAATTTAAATACAAAGAACTTTAGAAAACGAATAACACCAACATATGTAAATAACTCTCAATGTCAAATCAACTCATCAAATATTTCAGAACATCCAATAAATAAATTAATTTCACTCAAGGAATTAGAATGGGCATTAGACAAAGTGGAAAATACTGCGCCCGGATTAGATGGAATCACGTACGACATGATAAAAGAGCCACAAATCGTTCAAAATATTTATAGTAGAGGAATTTAATAAATACTTAACTTATGGCTGTTCTAATGACAACTTAAAAAAAACTATTATATCCTATATTAAAACTAGTTAAAAATAATAAACTACAGTCATCTTATAGATTAATCTCTCTTAGACACTGTTTACTTAAAATTTATGAACGGATTATAAAAACCAGAATAGAACAGAACAGAATAATATCTGTCAATGTATTTGGATTTCGAAAAAAAAGTCACTAAAGATGCCTTGACAACCTTAACAAGATCTATACAAAACACATTCTCTGAAAATGGCTGTCATGGGTGTATTTTTTTGTACCTACAAAATGCCTATGATACAGTAGTGTTAGATATTTTGGAATATGTTTTTAATATATTAGGTATCCCAGGAATCAGGATATCAAGAAATATCACAGACCTGCACCGCAATAGAGAAATTAACACTATTGACAATAATCATAGGATTATAAGACCTAGAATAATATCAAAAGATCTACCGCAAGGGTCCATTCTTGCACCAATGTATTTAACATATATACTTCTTACCTCCATTCCACATAGTATTATTTAATATGCTGATGATATATGTATTAAGTTTACATAGAAGTTGTCGATTATGCAGGTATACAAAATAGAGCACTCGAAAAAATCAAGGAGAAACTATTCAAGCATAAAATAGAGTATCTCGCAATAAAATATGTCAACAAAATTCGAGTCCTACAAATGAAACCTCAGGTTAAGAAAATACAGGAATTAACTTCATATTTATAACAACAACAGCAACAGCATTTGCTGAATTGAACAATATACAATCTACATATTACTCCGTGTTTTTTCTGGTATATGCCATTATTCACACACACGCAAAGATAATATCACCTAGCTACACAAACTAGCTAAATTTAAATTATGTTATAACAAAAGAACAAATGCCTATGGTTCCAAAAGTAACGATGGGATAGGATGTAGTTTATATATTCCTCAATATCCCAGCAATTAAATTTCACTTTCGGGAATTCTCCTACACTATTCTATTGATTTGTACACAATTTAATCTCAGTGGCGTAGCGATTTTTTGAATGTCATTACTGTCACACAGAGCAATTGACTTATCACTTTCAGAAGAGAATAAGAAAAGGGAAATTCCGTTAATATTAGATATAGCTATTTTTTTAATTATTACCCTAATACAATTAACCTCAATGCAGCACAATATACAAGTTCAAAAAGCTGCATGATTTTAGGTAAGATCTTTAGAAAAAAGAAACAATTCGTAATTTAAATATTAGATTGAAGCAACACGCTTATTAAAAAGAAGAATTCAGAAAAAGTTAACAATTGCTCATCATAATTTTATGACAGGTCATAAATTTAACATAAATAATATAAAACTCTTAAAAAAGTCAAATAATTATATAGTAATTTAAATATGTTAAAAGCAATTCAAATGCAGAAAAAGAAAAGAAAATTGATTAAACTTTTATATGAGTCATTTAAATAATCCGCTTTTAAATTTGTTGCCGCAATAAATTATTATTATTATCTTTGATTTTGTACTGTAGATACTATATTTGGGACTTGTTCTGTCTGTATCTCATCTTTTGTGAATAAATAAAAAAATAAATAAAGACCACCCGAATAAATTCTTAACCCATCCAAAACCTTTTTCTTAATCCCGTTTTTTCCCTTTAATTTACTATAGGTATAAAGACGCCGTACATTATTTGTTAAAATTATTGATAATGTGGGCCTAGCAGTCAAAATATATATCTAAACATTAAAAAATAAAGTGTTAAGAAAGAACACAGCAGTATTATTTATATTCAAAGGAGTTTGGTTAATTAAATTTGTTTTTTATGCGATGACCGCTAAGATTTGCACTTGATTAATATACAAAAGACATCAGTTAATGATATTTTTTTTAAATTAAACGAGGTTAAACGTAGAGTTAATTTTCCAATCTTCCAACTATATTTATTTAATAAAGTGCAATCGAACAAAATCCCGGGAGATGGAATTATCTCCTGAGGCATTTTTTGCTTCTTGAGCGTTATTACTATCGATAATAAGTTCTGAGTCTTGGATAAGTTTGAAAGAATCTTAATGCGATATAGAGATACTTTTCAAACGTTATTAACTGACAAAATATAATTTGTAAAAATAATATTGTTAAAATAAAATATATAATCAATATAGATGTAATATTAAAAAAATAATTAATTATACATAAAATTTGTAAATTTTGTAAAAAATAACTCACCAAAATAGCGGATAGAGATATTTCCATGACCAAGAAAATCAGATACATATTTAGTTGCAGGATCCTCGGCTGTTTTGTTGATATGCCCACTATTGTTCACATCTTCAGTTATTTGTCCGATGTTGGTGGAATACAACTTTAGCGCATTTTTGTTCTGGTAACGACTTTTTATACAAAGATTAACCAATCTAGACATATCTGTCACTGTCATTCCGACGTGATATTCCGTGCATTGTTTATGATTTTGTAAAATTGCATACAACCGTATCTGCAAGTGACTTTATAGACCGAACCTTCTTTTAAATATACTATATCAACATATTGTTAACAAAAAGTGCGAAAATTTATTTACGTTCCATATAACTGTTGACAGAGAACAATAACTAAATTTTAAGTTGAGTAATGTAAAGTGTTTTATATTATATATAATGAATTAAATAAAATTTCCTTACTTCGCTTTTTTATCAGATCTATATTTCAAGTCTTACCATGAATTAAATATCAATGGCTTGTAAACAGATTTAACTAAAACGCAAGTATAAATAAAAATGTAAATTATGGGAAAATTCGAAAGAAAATCAGTGGATGTCGCAAACAAGAAAGTGGTATATTGTTAGGCGGATTTTGCTTTCGTAATAAGCTTAACAGTTGATGATGTCCTAGTTTCAACATCTGTTTGACTTCGTTAAAATAATCTGATTTTTTAACAGTACTATCTTTTTCATTTTCTTTACATTTTTACATTTATTTAATGTCAAATTGTGCCTCTTAGTATTTAGATTTTTATGTTTCTTATCTATTTTTTTTGAAGATGCGGAATGCTTATGCTGCTTCTCTAAATGTATATTATAAGCATTTTATCAAATATATTCAGATAAGCAAAAATATTTACTTCGTACTGGAGTTATTTCTTTTGATTTAAAATAGAATGCTTCGTGTGGAATCAATAAGAAAGTTTCAGATTTCATTTTTATATAGTATTTAATGTTATTTAACAAAATTTTTGCTGTTGAAAATTATAATAAATAAAACTACTTTCTTCAAGTAAATATTAGCATTATTTGAATTAGATATTAGCGTATAAATCTCTCTATATATTATGACTGCTTTATTAAAATCAATTATATTTATATATTTCTAATCAGAAAAGTGACCTTGAGTTGGACATGCATTATGGTCCATGAAAATTACTTAAGAATATAAAAATCTTGTTTGTAGCGATAAGTGCTCTCTGCTAAAATTCAATATTGCTGTTCATGTTCATAAATACAACAACGCATTATTATTATAAGTAAAATTGTTTTTGAATAGAACGACCATATAATTAATATAGAAGGGTATCAATTCATAAATTAATTCGTAATATTTCGTTTGTTAGTAAATTGCATACCCTATTAATTAATTGCAGTGCTTTCTTTCAAGGATGTGGTATTAGAGGGTTTATTTTTCAAATATAATTTTATTGGGTAAAGCTTATTACAACAGTTATGAATTCTAATGAGTTTAACTTTAACTAATAGATACCTTCTATTTCCTAATGTACAATTTGTGAATTCAAAATAGCTCTAATTGTAACTGTTTTCTAAATAATTATTCTAAATAATTATTGTTTCTCGCATCCGTTCTTCAAATAGTTTTAAAATATCATTTTGTATTAACATTTTAAGCATTGTTACTTTTAGTTATTCTAATTGATTTATTAACAAACCTATTACGAAATTTATGTACGTGTTCTATTAATTTTTTTTTATTATTGAACACGAATTGTCGTATTGTGATCGCAATTGTATTCAGTGATTTTTTTTGTGTGAATTGGTGGTTTTGATTTCAATTGGTAATATTGAGGAAAGACCTAGGCCTATTAAACTCCATTTTGATAATAAGTATGATGCGAGTGGATTTATTAAAATGTGCAAAAAATGAATTTAAACAATATAAGTGTGGGCAAAACAAAAGTGTGGGCTCGAACTTCGCTAGAAGAGAGCCAACGAAACGGTGAAGCGAACCTGACGATTAAGTTCATTCAAAACTTACCAAAGATTGTTCCAAATACATTTTCTTCATGAGAATTAGTGCCCAGTGGAAATATCACTGCTTATTACTAGAATGTCCGTGGCTTAAATACAAAAACAGAATAATTCTACAATAATGTTTTTCTACTCCTATAATGAAATAGCATAATTATAGGTTACTTTTTGAATATGAAATGTATTACATTATGTTATGTATATACAGTGTGTCTGCTTAAGTTCGAACCATATGGAAAACTTGTTTATTATTAATTTTACGAAAAAAAGTTATTTTTTATAAAAAGTTCTGCTTGGCCCAAAACTTAAAATACAATCATCAGATATCAATTTTTTTAAGCCCTATACGAGTAATGTCAAAAATATGAATTCTTCTTAAGAGTAAAGTACCTTTATTTGTGACAATATCGAAAATTATAATTATGAAAAGTTATGAATGAAAAACTATGTTTTAATATCCAATTATATGGAAAAAAACTTATTTTCTTTTTTATCTACAATAACAATGCAAATGTATGTGCAGTTACGTGAAATCTAGGATGCACTGATAAACAAATGATTTCTTGATAGCAAGAATAAAAAATAAAATTTGTTAACATGCCGGTACTATTGAGTGTAGAAGAAAAAGTAGAAATTGTTTTAATCGTTGGTGAAAATTATAAAACTTATCCATCATCACATTCAGTAAAAAATATACATCATACTTCAGTGATGAGAATAATGGCAAAATTCAATGTGGAGATGTTAAAAATAAATTCACAAACAAACGTCGAAAACCTGTTGCAGGTGAGGAGATGAAGTTTAATGTAATGTTATCTGCAGTGAAAAAACCTAAATTGTCTCTGCGAGAAAGGGCATCTTCGTTTCCAGATAAAATTGGTAAAGATACAATATCACAAATTTTTAAAGAGAACAAGTTGCATCCATATAAACCACAATATATCCATACTTTAAAATCTGGGGAGTACGGCAGACGACTAGATGTTTGTTTTCTTTTCCAAGGAAAGCTAGAAGACGATCCTTTTTTGCTAGGAAAATATTTTTTTCTGACGAAGCTACATTTACATCTAATGGAACAGTGTCTTCGCAAAATTGTCGATGGTGGTCTGACTCCAATCCTCACTTTACGACTTAAACTCGCATTCAATTTTTTATAAACTAACGTTTGGGGTGCCATTTACAAGGATAAAATAATTGGCCCTTTTTTCTTTCGACAATCTATGACTTCTCAACGATATCTAAATTTGTAACAAAATCAGTTGTATGATTTTCTCGTGACCTTCCAAGACATGAACGGCCACAGGTATGGTACCAGCAGGACGGTGCAACATGCCATAGTACGATGGAAGTAAGGCAATACCTTGAAAATATCTTTTATGAAAGGTTAATTCATAGATATTCCGATATTTCTTGGGCAGCTAGGTGTCAGATTTAACTCCATTAGATTTTGTCTTATGGGGTTACTTAAAAGAAAAGGTATGTAAACAAAGGCCATTTGAAGACGTAGATCATTTGGTAACAGTTATTATGGAAACAATTCAGGGTATAACTCCGAATATAATTAAAAATGTATTGAGGGAATTTTCTTCTAGAACGAAAACCTGTATTGTACCATAAGAGAAGGCGAATACGTTGAAGCAACAATTAATTGATCACAAGTATTACACGCATTATCAGTACTCTATTCTAATATGTAGTTGATAATTATTGTAAAATGAAATAATTTTGTTATTTATCAACTAATAAAACAATTCCTATATACTTTTCTACGTTTTCTTCCACATTCAATATTACAGGCATGTTAACAAATTTTATTTGACGTTTACTGTCAAACAATTCTTGCTATCAAGAAATAATTTGTTTATCAGTGCATCCTAAATTTCACGTAACTACATTTACATTTGTAGATAAGAGAAAAAAATAAGTTTTTTTTCCATGTAATTGGATATAATTGCATATTAAAACATAGTTTTTCATTCCTAACAACTTTTCATAATTATAATTTTCGATATTGTCACAAATAAAGGTACTTTACTCTTGAGAAGAATTCATATTTTTTTGACATTACTCGTATACGGCTTTAAAAATTGATATCTGATGATTGTATTGTAAATTTTGGCCAAGCAGAACTTTTTATAAAGAATAACTTTTTTTCGTAAAATTAATAATAAAAAAGTTTTACACATACTGTATTATATATTCATTGTCATAGCAACCACTAGTGCTACAATAGGGGGATATTACAATAACATAGCATTAATAATATTAATATTGAATCAGACTAAGATTTTTATGATTTTTATAATGAATACATGTGAATTTCCTTAAATTCAAAAAATAAAGTTTTTCAATTACACGCAAATATTATACGAACATTATAAAATTTATAACACACATTTCATTTTTTAGTTGACTTTTCGGACGTGAAATTGCATGTCAAAATAATTAATTGCGAGTGTGTTAAAATTTACGTAAAATAATGGTAAGTAGTAATAGGGAGAGTAGTTTTAAAAAAAATCAAACCCTACGGTAATTGTTCCATCATATACATGATCTCCAAGAACATTTCATAACTGTATCAATATCACGTATATTTTTAATAATCGTAGAAAATGTATAGTGTGCAATTCGCAAACAATGACCATTGCCCACTCGTATGAATTTCATACTCGTGGGTAATGAGTATCATTGTATGCTCATTATACAATATACTATTGTAATTTTGATATTGTACTTCTTATTGGAACTTGGTTATCTCCTAGTGTTGTAAATAGTGAACTATTCAATGACACATACATAGTTTTCAGGACCGATCGTGATCCTACATTAAATTGCAAGTGACTTCAGTTGACTTATTATTAATACGCAAATGTAAGCTTAAGGGTTACTTGCTTTATATTACAGCAAAACATTTTGTCAAGTACTCACATATAAGGTCTGTACATACATAAATTATGTTTTACCAGAACATATACCGTGTAGATCGAAGTTTTGAATCAAAAACTCAATAGAATTTATCAATAAAACCAAAGATCTGACTTTCACGTCCATAACAGTACCAGAACTCAAGAATATTTTACATGAATTCCTACAACATGCACCGCTACAAACAGACATACTGAAACTCACCGATATCTGCCTAAACCAAAACTACTTCAGTTTTAATAATACATTTTTCACCCAAGTAAATGGACTTCCTATAGGTTCTCCTACGTGTTGTCCTACTGTTCGCCGAAATTTACATGAAGTCATTTCAAGAAAAATTATTTAACAGTAACTCGACCATAAAAAACAATATAATCTTTTGGTGCAGATATGTGGACGATATTTATTGCATTTGGAGAGGATCGCAACGACAACTTGACGTATTCCTACAAGAACTAAATTGAATCAACAAGCATTCAATTTACCATGGAAACGGAAGAGGAAGGAAAAATTAACTTTTTCGATCTGTCCATTAGCATCCAACAGAATAAATTACAATATTCCATTTTAGAAAATCTACCACCACAGATATAATTTTACCCATAGACTCACACCATTCAACACAAATCAAATATTCATCTCTTAATTCACACTTACATAGACTCATAATGATTCCGATGTCAACATATAACTACTTAAAAGAGCTCATCATAATGTATGAAGTAGCTATCAATAACGGTTACAGCAGACAACTGGTAAATAAACTGTTAAAAAAAGAAGAATAGAAAAATAAAAAGCCAACTATTATATAGTCTAACTTTGACAATAGTAGAGCCGACTGTTTACGCAGCTATCCCTAATATTAATAATACTAGAAATAAAATAGAAAAGCAGTTACATTTACATAAGATAAAACCTATAATAGTTAACAATTTTAATTTAGCGGGGTGTTTAGTCAACAATAAAATAGAATCCAAAAATATATTAAAACATTCAGGTATTTACAAGATAGATTGTGTAAATTGTGACGGATATTATATAGGACAAACCGGCCGAAATTTTGAAATCAGATTTAATGAACATAAAAAATCAATTATAAATGGAAAAGCGGCGGCAGGATTATCCGAGCACTGCATCAATACAGGACACCACATGGGGGAGAGCAAGAATACTCAATATATTAAACAGAATTTGCACATTAAGAAGGCCATCAAGCGCGGAGATAATCTACTTAACAATTAGCAAAAATTAATGCGCACTAATAATATCATAATTACTAGCTTTGCATCGTAGAGAAATTCGTATATATATATACCGAGTCACTTCTTATTTTGAATTAGTTTAAACTTTGAAAATGATTGGTAACAATCGAAACACGTGCCAGTCAACTGGTAATAAATCTATGGAACATAACAAGTGTCTTACTTCGCCAAATTTACATATCTGGTTCCATCAAGATTGTAGAGCAACAAGTATCAATTTGTATTTGTATTTGTATTTAATGCTTTGTTTCTTCTACAATAAATAAATTTGTACAAATGCATAAAAAAATATGTAAGTACTTATAATTTAGAAATTATTAAGTTTGTTAAAGAAAAAAAAAACTTAATAAGAATAAAACTGAACATAATTCTTCAGCGTATTTAACTAAATTTAATAACTTAAGATCATTAATAAAGAACAAAATAAAATGGGCTTATCGCAATTATATATCTTCAGTTGAGAATCAAATTATGTCCAATCCTAAATAGTTTTGGACATATGTCAACAGATCTAGGATTTCGACAACGCTGATACATGATGATAGGCATCTTGATAATCCTTATCATATAGTAAATGGCTTTCATAAGTTCTTTGAATCTATACATGTCTCTTCATCTAGTATTATTAAGCCTGCTGATCTCAGCTATATATCTAACTTTACGTTTTCTCAATAGCTACAGTACTAAAAATTTTTAAAATGTTTCCAAACAATAATTCCGCTGATGATGATAAGTTACCTGCATTTCTTTTAAAGGATTATATTGCATCCATTTGTCCAATACCAAAATCATCTTCCCCTTTAGTAAATGTTACCAAGGTTCGTCATGTTGCAATCCTACCACACATTTGGAAAATATTTGAGAGAGTCAAATCTACAACTATATTAAATCATACATTTCTATTAAACAGCATGGTTTTATACCCGGTCGATTGCTGGGCAACTCGATGGTATATATAGACTTGTCAAAAGTGTTTGACAAAGATGACCACTTCTGCAGAAGTTGAGTAATTTTGGTTTTTGCAGTAAATTTATAAATGCATTCTTATCTGAGTGAGCGTGAGTCATTTGTCATTCTTAATAGCTTCAAATTTTGTTCTTACTTTTCAACATCAAGGGTATCGCAAGGTTCAATCTTAGGACCTTTGCAGTTCAATTTCTATTATTAATGACCTTTCTGATAAATTGGATTGTTAGCATTTTTTATGCAGATAACGTTAAAATTCATTCCGAAGACAAGAGCATTAATGATTGTCAACTTCTACAAATAAATTCTGATTGGTGTCGGGAAAATATATCGGATTTAAAGAGCAAATATATGTCTTTTAATAAGAAATCAAATTCTACTTTATTCAATTATTCCATCAACACCTCAATACAAAAAGTAACAGTTTTCAAGAATATTTGTGTCATCAACATAGATTGCAAACATGTTGAAACTATTATTAATGATGCTTTCAAATGTCTTGGTTTTATTTGTCGGATTGCGTAAATTTTCAAAATCTGCATATATTAAAAACCATTTATTATGCATATCTGTGTTCCAAGTTGGAGTATGCTGCATTGATATGGTATCCCCAAAATAGATATCAGTCCCTGCTTCTGAAAAATGTTCAACGCAAATTTTTAAAATTTTTGAATTTTAAGTTAGGTCATTATCCAATTATGGTTTTCTGTTTTAAATGACTACACGGTATAATTAACGCTCCCGATATTTGGACAAAATGCGAGTGCATGTACCTTTCTTCAGTAGTAGACGAGGCCAACGATTAATATGATTTCTCATCGAACTAATTATTGCCTCAAATCTCCATTAAATATTATTTGTAATAACTTCAATAATGCAGCATGAAATTGTAATATATATTTCGTGATACATGATTCAGTTATTTTTAGTTTAGACCATAATATATAATTAGATATTGGTATAATTTGTATGATTAATATAATTAATATATTGTATTATTTAAGTTGTCATGTAATTGGGAGTAGTTTCCTTTATGAGCTATAAAGGCAAGAAGAACAAAGTTACAAAGAATTAAGAATAATAGCTATTTATAATAGCATCGCTATTTCCTCCCTAAAAAATATCTTTTAATAACTAGCGGCAGAACGTGCTTGGGTCAGTGAATAGAATCAATGATTCCCGTCGTGTTCAAGGAATTAATTCGAATGGGCTTTGTCCTCCAAAGTCCAGACTGGTGCTGTGTTAAATCCTAACTGTGCGGACAAATTCCTGCAATTATGAATGCGGTGATGGAAATCGAGAACAATGTACACAGATCCTGCGATTTTCTTTAGCCTTCTTCCACCATTGCAATGAATAAGGTTTTATTAGTTAGTGTTAGTTCATTTCCAACATTTGATATATGTAATTATTTTGCGAGAGTATAAATAAATTTAATTATTGTTTCCCTGTCAACATCAGCCACATAACGCTTTCTATCTGTTTTGGATCTCATCACCCTAGTGCACTTGAATACAGAGGGATACGGACTATTCTTTATAGTTTAAATTCTCCAGGTGTCCATAAAGCACTATAATGTGGTATTATTTTTCTTTGTAAATATCTTTGTTTATATTAATGACAGAAACATATTTTTATGAATATATATTTGGTATATAAGTAATATTGAATAATTAATGTTGCAATTTAAGGCCATATCGTTTCAGAGTTTAAAGCTAAGATATATATTTCTAGTGCTAGGCACTAATTATCAATAATAGCAAGTTATTTATATTGATTATAGTATTCAAGGAACCCCAAAAACAAACATCGATGATGCAAAAGTATGACACATAATTTGATGAGTAAGCAATAGAAAAGAGTGAATATGACAAAATCTATGTATACTTATTAGCATTAGAAGTGTTATTTCTTGAATAATTTTCTCACTTACCTCTTGGTGAAATATTTTGAAATAATAGGTAAGTAATTAATCAACATTTGGTTTGTTTCACTGATGTTTTATGTTTACTTAAAGAGTTTCCCTTGTTACAGCATTATAAACTTTTAAAATCACTCTTGATAATGGTGTAACAAGCGAAACTAGTAAATATAAAAAAATTAGTGAAACAAACCAAGTCTTGATCAATTCTTTATCTATTATTAGAAATGTTCATGTTTGACTATATTTAGATTATGCTATGATGAGAATTATATGGCACAAAATGGTAATTTTTTTAAATATAAATAAAACCTAGATTTTAATTAAAACGCGATAACTATCTTTTACCACAATATTTTTTCTAAATTACACAGTGACTATAGCTTCGTCTATAAGCTAACCATTATCAGAAGTTTCTAGTTTGGTAATGGTTAGTCACTGTTAAAAAAATATATTGGTAAAACACAGTTATAGTTAGAAGATTCTAGTTTGCTGTTAAAATCTACGCTTTTACATTCTAATACAACCTGTTTAACTCCACAAGATTCATAACCTATCGAACATCCCGAATTACTACAAGGGACATCTATCAGATTCAATAGCTCTGCAAGCCATTCTTATACAAGACCAGTTCCAGCAACTGATCCAACGAAAAGTTCAGTTGGGAGTATAGAAAAACGCAAATATCTCTAATACCACGGCGAAGAAAAATCAAAGGTCGACAGCTTTATGAGTAAGATAACGATTTTTAAAAAGATCGAGAACATCTTAAATAAGATCGCATTAACAGGACTCGCACTATCAATAGAAGATTATGACGCAATCTGGTAAGATGAAGAGTAATATTACCACATGGAAAGACGCTCTAATGAACCTTAGGCAGCACTTTATCGCGCGAATTACATAATTAAACAAGAAACGTCTGAAACTTTAGCATGGGCTACCCTAACCGCTTTGAGGTAGTCGCATTAAATCAACCTGACCAAATGCTCTGCCGAACATGTGAAATGCGCAGATTTACCGTGTGACAAAGATTTAGAGTGTCCTGGAGCACATCAAAGATATCGCTGTTAACTTCTACAGCAAACTTGATAAAAGCCCCTCATTTGGAATAAACTTCCCAAAATACGATGTCACTACTGATGATCGAAAGCCTTGTAAGATTTTAATGTATAGTCAATTAGCCTCTAAAAGGCCAAAGCCACCATAATCCGCTCGGCGACGCTGCTCCTTGCGCTTGACTATCAGACTTGAAAAGACGTTTTGGTCCTGGACTAGTCACAACAGCAATCGCAAAGAGATGGTTCTATTTGGTAGGAGTCCGACATTACCCAATTAAAAGGATGTCCATAATGGAGTTTCTCTACGTTATCAATAAAATCTTGCACTAATTACAATCATGGCCAATGTTGCAAATGTGTGGCATGTTGAGGTTGTTTTTTGTTTTGTTTTAATGTAAATTTTAATAGTAACAATGTTCAGGTAACGAACCTAATTGATTTTTTAATGGTTTTAATCTATTTTATACTGTCGACTTTCCAATAAGGTATTTTAATTATTTAGACAATATCTTTACAAACACTGATAGAGAGTACCAATTGAAACTAACTTTTCAAATTACTTGGGTTTACATCTAACACTAAATGATTTTAAAATAATTCCATCATCACAAACTAGAATTTTACGGCCTATTACACAAATAGGTAAATTCATATTTTATCACTTACTAGATAGGGAAAAGTGGGATCACCTAAAAACTGCGATATAAATGAGATGTGCTCTACTTTCATTGATATGATTTGTTAGTACTATAATATGGCATTTCCTGAAAAATGCTATAACTCCTCAAAAAGAAAACGTATAAACTGGTTCTCATCCGATCTCAGGAAATTAGACACACTAAATTTAATTCACGAGTCAAATAAAATGTCAAGAAATACAGAACATATTGTATTGGAAAATTAACTAAGAATTCAATATAAAAAAAAGCACTAAAAGAAGCAAATATTGCATCTAATAACAAATACATAAAATCATCCGAAAATTCAAATAAAGCTCTATGGAATGTTATCAATGAAAGCAAGGGTAAAAAGGCTGCACATATAACCAATAGCGATACTAAGGCTTGTGATTTTAATTTATTCTATCAATGTTTCTAAAACCATTACTGACAATTTGCCAGATAGTGACCTAGATCCCATTCTTATCACAAGTCAATCTGTGTTTTGCAACAGAACCTTTAGTTTTAATACTGTTTCACCTGTGGTTGTTAGGGATGCTGTCAAACGTCTTAGAAATAGTAAAAGTACTGACTACTATGGTCTATCTACTAATATTATAAAAGAAACTATTGATGTAATTATTGAACATCTCACAATACTGATTAATGAAATATTATTAACTGGAATCTTTCCTGACGCGCTCAAAATAGCCAAGGTGGTGCCAGTTCATAAAGGTGGAGATATGAATGAGATAAATAATTATGGGCTGATATCTCTTCTACCAATAATTTCAAAAATTATTGAAATCATACTTCACTGCCAAATAATAAATTTCTTAGAGGTTAACAATTTACTGACTGATCAACAACATGGTTTCATGGAAGGTAAATCAACGTCGACTGCTGCACTTGGTTTAATTAAAAATATAATTGATACCATTGAGAGGGGTGAAGTTGCTACTGCATCGTTTAACGATCTTTCTAACGCGTTCGATTGTGTCTCACATTATATTTTATTAAGAAAATTGTATATCTATAATTTTAATCCTGACAGCTGTAAACTTTTAATGTCATATCCTTCGGGAAGAAAGCAGTGTGTATATGCTAATGGACATATGTGAGCGATACCATCTATATCCGAAGGTGTCCCACAGGGGGTCAGTTATCGGACCTTTGCTTTTTCTTTTATATATAAATGATTTCCCTGATTATATTTAGAGTGGTTTTTCAATTTTATATGCTGATGATACCACTCATGTATACACACAAAGAAGTAAGCAAATGTCACTTTTTACAAGAGAAAGCATTAGCCGAGTTTAAGGCATGGTTTTGTTGCAGTAAACTCAGTCTTAGTGCTAGCAAAACAACCCAAATAAGGTTTACGCTTACACATCAATCAAATCCGTTGAACAAAGTTCGATCGACAAAATTTCTTGGTATACACCTTGATAATACTCTATTAGGTGTGGAATTAGCCAAGAAAACTAATAAAGCTATTTACTTATTGCGTAATTTTCAGAATAATATAAGCATGGATATTTTAAGATTAACTTATTTCTCATATTGCCATTCAATATTGGCCTATGGAATTATTGTTTGGAGACATTCTGCTATACGTCATCGAGTGTCATCCCTTCAGAGACGAGCTGTCAGAATAATAGCAGGATTGTCGTTTAGGCAAGACTGTAAACAGGCATTTATTAATGAAAAGATATTAACCATTCCTTGTGTATATATTTTGGAGTGTATTACCTATATCCGAAATAATATAAATATATATGAGCATTATCAGACCAGACATAATCACCCCATTACGCTTAAGTCGATGTCAGTGCGACCACAATTATTTTGATATTAAATTTTATAATAAGTCACCTGAGGATATAAGAGAAATGCCAACCAAAATTATGAAACATGCCGTCAAAGCTATCCTTTTAAGAGAAGCTTTCTTTAGCGGGGCGAATTATTTAGATTATAAGTTTACCACCTACTAATTGATAAATTGACTTATGTAAGATTTATGGATCAGTAGCACAAATAAAATATTATTATTATTATTGTTATTATTGTTGTGTCATTAGCACAACGTTTCGATAATCTCTCTAATTTCGCTTGTGTGATATAATGATTTAATGAGTTTACGGCATATTTATATTCCCCATATATATATTAAGTGTGATTCTTCGACGTGTTGTAGCTCGTTCTGTTATTGGTTGTGATTGTGTATTAGTATTTTGAACTGTTGTATTTTCAATGTTGTTTTCAGGTGTTGTACAAATTTGAGAGTCGACTGCTTCCCGTATAAGTCGAAATCGATCTGGTGTTCAGCTAGGAATGTCGTGGTCTGATTTGGTTCTCGTATCTTTTATGGCAATACCTGCACGATATTTCATATACGCCCTGACTCTCGAACGGAAATTATCTTTGTGGCTATCTGTTAGGTTTCGTATTTTTGTTACTTTCATGGAGGCTGTTGCGATGTTCTCTGAGTATCCGACTAATTTTGTCCATTGTGCGTACATTACAATCGATTAATCCTGTTGCTATTTTTGTATTTGTTGCTTGGTCGAAACGGTGATTTCCGAAAAAACTTATATTGCGATATGTTAATTCCTTCGGGCCATAAGTTTGGATCCACTAAAACGTTACCATACTCCTCGGGGAAGCCGATTTTAAAACATTTATACTTATCGTTCGTACCTCGGTCAATATGTTCAATCGTTTCAATTGTACAGCGTATTCCGCGTAGTTTTGTGGCCAATAATGAATTTATTTTATCTTCTGAGTAGTATTATATTTGCCAACATGAAACCACTTTTTAATTTGTGGCTTGTATACAACTCCGTCTTTATCTTTCTTCTTTCCAGCAATAGTGATTTTATTATTTATTATTTTGTATTGGTTTATCGGAATTATTTTCCATATTATCTTGCGAATCGTTCTTTGTTTCCTTATTTCTAATTCTATTTTTGTTCGTTGACTTCTCATACTGCTCATATATTTTTAGACAATTTTTCCGTTGCTTTTTCTGAGTGCGTTTTCTGTCTCACCAGACTATCTGTCGTCGACCACTGTAGTTCTTGTTATTACTCATTGATAAGTTGTTGATGCCATCTATTGTTGTAGTTGGTGATTTACTTACAGTATTCTGCATTAATATAATCTGATTTAGAGAACTTATTTGTTCTTATAAGAACTTTACTATTTAGGTTACAGATAAGTGCCTCCTTCGATTTTAACAAATAACTTACATATTTTATCTGCATTTCTGCACTACTTTGAATTAACGTATCTCCGCTGTTGAAGGATGTGTCGGGATCGTCCACCATATCCGTCTCGTCTCGGTCACGTACGTCCTCTTTTTCGGAACAACATATTATGGTTTCACTATCAACTTGTACAATGTACTTTAAGTACTTCACGCACCCAGAATGTATTTGCATGCTATGTGCATTTCGGTCCTCTTTGGGCTATATTATGGCACCATTTGCATTTACTATTAGGAGCCTTCTCACTAACGTCTACACTGTTCGTCGCCATCTTTATTATATAAAATATATTTTGGGTTAAGGTGCTATTTGCCGTACAATCAAGAGATCTGAAAGACAGAATATGGGTGCCACAAATGGACCATTTGCTTTTTTGCAAGTGAAGTACATGGATTTTTCTCTATCGTGGCTAGCATATTCTTTTCCACTTCTACCGTTCTTACTGTCATTGATCTTTTTCTTCGTTTCAAATTTCCCGCTTTATAAAGACGTTGATAAATCCATTAGAAGGAACATTATGTTCAGGAAATCATTAACCAGTGAGTGAGTTCCAGTATTGGTTCTCGATGTGGTGTTATAAAATGTATTAATTGAACGGGTAACACAAGAAGGTACATTAAACGGCAGTTGAAATAGAACATCTTGACAATTATATTATTTACAATTTTATATAATACTTTAACACTAACAAATTTACGCCGAACATATAAAGACTTTTCATCCGTTATTTTTAATAAATCACCGTAAGGGAAGATAGGTGCCGACTATTTTGTAGTGCAAATGTTTTAAAAAGCGTCTTTGAACCCTTTCAACTGATATGATAATCATAGTAGGGTGTCCAGATTAAAGATGCATATTCTAGCTTAGAACGCACAAGTGAGTAATATAGCATCTTGATACATTTTAAGCTTTTGAAGTCACGCGTTTGTAGAACAATGAAGCCTAAACACTTGTAGACGGATGCAGTAATATTTGAGATGTGATGATTAAATCTAAGTTGACAATCAAAAATTACACCAAGATCTTTAAAGGCAGTAACACGTTCAAGAGATGTTCCGTTCACATTATAATTGCATGAGATTGATGACTTCCTTCTAGTATAACTCACAATTTTACATTTAGCAATATTAACAATTAGACGATTATCATCACACCATTTAGACAGAGTATTTAATTGATTTTGTAATAATTCACAGTTATCATTCAATTTAGCGCCACAATAAATCTTTAAATCATCAGCATATGCCAATACATTACATTTAAGTTTTAGAACATCATTAATATATATGTTACGCCGAATTCGTGTAATTGCCAATTTCATGAAATAAGCAAAAATTTGCCTAATTCATGGAAAATGCAAGCCCGTTGCGTTGTTTATGAATTAGGCAAATTATCTGCCGAATGTATGAATTAGGCATTATATAAAAAAATTACCAATTATAATAAAATATTTATATATCAAATTAAATAATTAACTTAAAAAATAAGATAGTCTACTTTAGAATAGGAGCAGTAGAATTATTATTTTAAACAAAATGCCGATAGTTGGTCCATTCAGTTTGGTGTTCTGATGATTGGACGCAAGTTTGAAAGATATTGATATTAAATATAATTATGGGTAATTCCGAATGAATAACAAGCCGAGTTACAGATTTTACTATATTAATAAGCCTTTAATCTAGGATGGTGTCTCTTAGGGTCTGCGTATTTTATTAGCGAAGTGTCAGCATTTTTTAACAATAAGTAACCTTATTTATTTTTAATAATATACAACTCACATCACTTTGTACTTACTATATAAATAATGGGATATGGTTATGAAATTAAATCAAAATAGGAAAGAAATGACCATTTTAGAATTAAGTATTTACTTTCTTTCAACAATGTTAACTAAATATATTAACATCAAAATACTAATTAATATATTGAATTGACGAGGCGGATACATGATGAAACTCCATAACAAATTGAAATAAAACAACACAGTTGGGAGGGTTTCACATTTATTGTTGAACACTGCAACATGTTTCGCCACACAGTGGCTTCATCAGGCAGATGAATAATAATTTAACAAATTACAGGTAAAAGCTTATATACTATTAGAACTACGGGAAGGAAGGGGGGGGGGGCGTTGTTGTACAAAGGGGCAAGTTATTTGAAAATTTACATATTAATTAAAGGAGAATTATTAACTTCTATTTGATCATTTAATAGAATACCTTTTTTATTATATTTATTAATTTCTAATTCTTCTAACAAGTTTAACTTTCGACTTTTATTACAAATGTGCAAAATTTCAAAATTATCATTAAAGGTATGCTGGTATTCGATTAAATGATTGGCGTAGGTTGAAGCAGTTTTCTGGAATTGAAAACTGCTTCAACCTACGCCAATCATTTAATCGAATACCAGCATACCTTTAATGATAATTTTGAAATTTTGCACATTTGTAATAAAAGTCGAAAGTTAAACTTGTTAGAAGAATTAGAAATTAATAAATATAATAAAAAAGGTATTCTATTAAATGATCAAATAGAAGTTAATAATTCTCCTTTAATTAATATGTAAATTTTCAAATAACTTGCCCTTTGTACAACAACGCCCCCCCCCCCCTTCCTTCCCGTAGTTCTAATAGTATATAAGCTTTTACCTGTAATTTGTTAAATTATTATTCATCTGCCTGATGAAGCCACTGTGTGGCGAAACATGTTGCAGTGTTCAACAATAAATGTGAAACCCTCCCAACTGTGTTGTTTTATTTCAACTAATTAATATTTTTACAGCTTCTTCCACCATGACGGACAGAATATCACACCCGTATCGTACGGTTTCGCATCCCTGAGTATATTGATACCTTTGGTATCCCTGACCACTCCCCACAGAGTTAAGACTAACTAATGTCCTAATAGATTTTTTCTTCTTGCAAAGAATCGCATATTTTTAGCTTCAAATATTTTGTTGCCTGCACACTGTTTTTTTCTAATAGATTCTCAATGATTCTATGTTTTGTCCATACTTTATATCTATCATTCCAATTAAATAGTTAGGGTCTCCCTTGCCCTTATTAAACTGATTAATGTCAAGTAAAACACTATCACTTTTTTCAGAGGGGGCATTTTCTTTTTCTACATTTCGACCATTCGGTTAACTTGAAGTAGCATATTTCAGTTGCTATGTTTCTACATACATATCTTGACATATTAGTACAGTTGCATCGATCGTATTAATTCTGGCGGATTAATCTTTAATCAAATTTTCCCTATTGATCTGCGGATTATCAATAATCCTAATATAAGCATTTATATCTTTGTTTTCAGTAAAAATATCAGTATTAATGATATTTTCCATACTTTTTTCAAACAAATCATTATTTTTTCTAAAAATTTGCGTTGAATTTTGAAACGTAGGCTCATTTTAGTCAGTTGTCCGAATAGAGATTTATACAGTTCAATTCTTATAACTTCATGATAAGTTGAATTAATTTCCCATTGAATGAAAAGCAGACCAGTTGCTCAATGGAAGTATTATGGTCATTCAAGCAATTAGAGAATCTTTCCTTTGTTTGATTGCTTCTTCCAACTGAGCCTTGACTTTGTGGATATCATGGTCTACCATTGATGACACCAAGTCAGGCCATAAAGACCCCAATTGTAGAACATGTGAGGTCCCAAAGTTTAAGACTATACTGAGGCATTTTCTGCTAATTTTGCCGCCCTTTAAGTGACTTAAAAAACTGAACTTTGTTAAATGTTCTTTATAATGTAAAATAAATTTATAATCTCCGACAGACAAACTTTGAATATCTACTAAGTTCACCTGTCACCTGTCCTCTTTGATTTGTCAGAAACGGTGATAGGGCGAACAACTCTACCTGCTTGAAAACTCGTTTCTGTCTTTTCCGTGCGTCTCTCACACTGTTGTATAAACAATTTTAAGAGTGACATTGGTATATTAGCATAGTGCTCTGAAATTTTTTTACAAGTATATGCATGTCATTGATAACCGACAATACATTTCTTTCTTTTCGGATCTTTAATTTTCGACACTTACTTAACTTTTGCAAAGTTCACTAATCCAAATGTCTTCTTAATGTGATAATACCGTTTATCTTTTAGTTTTGTATTATTATTTATCATTTTAGAAATGTTCATTACATGCTTCTGGTGGTGATGATTACGAGGGCGCCCTGAAATGTTTCCGGAATCGACAAGAAAATTATAGTATTGATGTGTTTTTTATTTTAATATTTTGATTTAGTTTCTCCGAAGACCAATACACCTTTTCAAACGACGCTCTACTCTCTTCAAGCTGTTGGAAAAGTAATAGTTTCCAGGTCTGCAAAATAAATATCTGTAGCGGCAAATCTCTTTCCTGACAGCGATTTTTTCAGGTTTGGGAATGGGAAAAAGTCGCTGGAGGCTAGGCCTGGTGAATATGTAGAATGAGAAACTAATTCGTAGGGCAATTCATTTAATTTGGACACGACGATGTCGGATGAATGAGCCGGTGCATTATCGTTTTGAAATAGCACTTTTTTTTCGCTGCAAAAGTGACCGTTTTCCTACAATAGTACATCGAATCGGGTGAATAAATCGCTGTAGTATTGCCCCGTGATCGTCCTTCCCTCCTGCAATTAGTTTATGAGGATAACGCCATGGAAGTCCCAAAAAATGGTCGCAATGCGGTAATCATCGCGCAAAAGATTTTTCATTCCTAAAATTTCGTGTAAGATATGCCAGTATTCTTTTGTGAAGACTGTTGTCTCTGCTATCTCTTTTAGTTTCAATCGGCGATCGACTAACACGACATTATGAATCTGTTCGATTATTTCATCGTTGGTAGCGGTTTTTAGGCGTCAATTGCGTTGTTCGTCATTTCTGCTTATGCGGTCATGTTTGAACTCGCTCACCCAGAAGCTAATGATAAAAAATTATGGAGTAGATCCGCTATGAACCCCTAGAAGTGTTTTGTCACTGCACGAATTTCGATTTTATCCATTCTTGCGAAACCGCCTGACTTGCTGTACAAAAGAAACTTTTAAACAACAACGGTTGGTAGAAGTGTTGCCCTTGCCGACCAATGAATCTACCTCAACCATCGTGCGCCATCTCTTTCCGATTCTGGAAATATTTCAGGTCGCCCTCGTACTTCTCTAATCGTTGATTGACACATCCATTTTAAGTGAAAAAAAAAAAACTGAGGCGTTGCTTAAAAATAGTCAAGTTCTGTATTTGGTTGAATCAACATTAGAAATAGAATGTGTACCTTGATGGATGAATTGCGGAGTTCCGGTTATTAAGAATTTATTTCAAAAGTTGCAGTGGTGACAGTTCATAGAAGTGACGTTTTGTTTAGTTTCAAAAAACACCAACAGAGTACTACCGTTTACGTTGCCTAATGCACGAAATGAGCAAAATAAATAATGCCGAATTCACGAATTTGGCAGATTATTTGCCTAATTCATGAATTATGCAACGGACTTGCGCATTACACGAATTAGGCAATATTTTTGCTTATTTCATGTAATAGGCAATTTCACAAATTCGGTGTAACATATACACATTTCAAAGGCCTTTGACAAATTAGACAAAATACTAATCGGTCTATAATTTTTTATGTCCGCTCGGTCACCACTATTAAAAACCGTAACTACACGTTTACGAAACGCCAAAAATGTTTTGGTTAATCAGAAATACACTTGTCCGAATTGCAAATAAACAATGTGTAATATTTACGAATATTCTGTTTTGACAAATTGCTGATTTTTTTAAATTCTAAATAGTCATGCTCTGATTTAGTTCTTTTATAACGCTTATGTAAATAGGTATTATTTTTAATTAGTTGAATGGTATCATAAGAAGATTGGTGCTCTGTTAATTTTTTAAAGGGACATGTTTATTAAAGGTTGCGGTGAGTACTTCATAAAACTTTTCTAATGCTATATTAACATAATTGAAGTCTGATAAAAAAATTCCAGTTAAAATTGACTAGCTCCTCATACAATTTAGGAAAATTAGCTGTAATAAAATTAAATTTTTTATTTTAATTATTAAATTCCGCGTAATTGGGACTGGAGTACTACGATATATCGAAATCGATGTGCAGTGACGGATGATGGATATCTTCTTTGATAAAAGGAATATTATCTCTGAATATATTAACATCTTCAATATTTGTTAAACAAAGGTCCAGCAATCTATCATTTTGGTTACAAATTGTGTTAATCTGAGACAGAATTATATAGAATAAATGATTCAATCGACTCAGTGTTTCTATCATATATATAAGTGATACACTTGGAAAATAAACAAATTTCTATACATAAGTGAGATTAAAAATATTAAAGTCTCCAACTATAATTATGAGTTCATCCTTAAAACACAATGACAGTCGATCTAAAAAATTATCAATATATTCTGCGTTTACATCTGGAGGAATATATAATACAATAACAACAAATATAGACTTTTTATGCATACATGATATTCCGCAACAGTCAATTAAAGGGTAATTATTGTTAAGCAATGACAAATCCAAAGCACTTGAAAATAAATGATTCCAGCATGCAACGAGAACTTCATCACCACGTTTCCTGTTTGTAGCTAGTGTGTTACAGTCCTTCCTCACAACAATATAGTCACTACAGAATAGTTCTTCAGAATTAATTTTATTCAATAATCATGTTTCACTGATAGTTATAATATCGTATACCTTATCACTAGACGCAACATAAAACTCGTTTTACTATTCAATCCGCGTACGTTCTGATAATATAAGTGAAATGGTATATCTGTATTTCTGTTGGGATTTGTTAGTTTCAAGAACTGGTATCAATTTGAGGAATGCCATTTTTGTGAACGATTGCCAAACTCTCTTCACCTCCATCCTTGCGTCTCTGTAATTCACCTTTTAATGATTTGTAGTATCGGCGTTGTTGTCATCACTATTCCTTACATCTTTAAATTTCATTAACAAAGAAAATACCTGTTTACTGTTACTTAAAGTGATTCTAATTCGACGTTTCTCGATACCACCATTTGGTAAATATTTCCCCACCCTTACGGGTGTGACATTTGCTGTTATAGAGCACTGGTTCAATATAGACTGAACAACTACTTTATCGGCATCAGATTGCTCATGTTTTGTTTTGAACCCCCTGATCACCCTATAAATCATTATGTTATTTCTCTTTACTTTTCGTTCGATAATTTCGTTAATTATTGCATTCATACTAGATTCATCGGATAAAGTGTTAGCCGAGGATGCGTTTTGTAGATTCGTTAATTGTGTTTGTAGCTTAATAATTAAGGCTTTCAATTCTGTAATGTTATCACTAAATTTTTGGCAGTTAATTCATGACCATTATAGGCCTTTCTTAGACCACAAGGCGCGTAATTCAGTGATGGATAGGCTCACGCAAGATCCTTGATACACATTTTTACAGACCGAACAGTTTACAGATTTGTGTTGTTCAATCTTAGTAGCACAACATACACAAGTAAGGTTCATGTTGTTTTAATTATTAAAGGGATTTTGGATAGATAGATATTGAATAGACAAAACACAAAACTTCACGTCACTGGGTCCGTAGTGACGACTTAGGTTTAAACAAACTATGGTAAGGTGGACGGAATATAAACAAAAGAGAACAAAGGAATTGAAAATTATAATTAAAATTAATATATGTGTTACCAGCCTTTCATTTTGACAACGCTTGGTCAAATGTGACTGGGACAAAAATTTTTGTTACCAAAGTGAACCCAAGCAATCCACTGATGAATTTATTTTTTACCAGAATAATCCGGAAGTACTCGGAACCAGAAGTAACTTTAAAATTTCAAATGGAAACATAGGTCGAGTATGGTATTAATTGATAGGTCGTTTTAAAAGAAACAACTTTTTTTTTAAATGTTTTTTTTTTTTAGTATTAACAAAAATAAACGAAAAAAGCTGATTTGAAAATTAGTTATCCAATCAACACTAAATTTCTTCAAGTAGGCTTTGCTTTTTTGTTATGTCAAAATAATTGACGTTCGTGAATATTTGAAGTAAAATAAATTATTATTATAAAAGTATTGAATGTGTCAACATCGTTTTTACAAACCTCTAAGGTTTTGATGTGTTGATGATATTAGATGAATGCGGCCAAAACTATCGTGCTGATGAGCGAATTTATGCTGAAGGATACCCTCAACGAGCCAATCAGTCAAAAAATGTTTAAGACAACTGGTAAGCTACAGCCCAGCCACAACAAAGGTCGAAGTATCAGAAAACTTGTACAAGATGAAAGAACATCAGATATTCTTGCATCAATTGCTCTGGACCCGAACATCTCTACTAGAAGAATTGAAATCGATGCTGGAATAAGTCGCTCCACTGCTTGGAGAGTTTTAAAAATAAACAAATTCCATCCATATCATATCTCTCTACACCAGAAACTTGAAGAGCGGGATTTTCAAGATAGATTGAATTTTTGTGAATGGTTGTCTCATAAAAATTATAATTTCTATCACAAAATTTTATGTACAGATGAGGCGACATTCAAAAGCAACGGAGTTGTTAATTTACATAATGCTCACTATTGGAGTAAAAAAAGCCCTTATTGATTAAGAGAAGTTGATAATCAACACGTGTGGACCCTTAATGTTTGGTGTGGTATTTTAGGAAACCAAATAATTGGTCCGCATTTATTCGATGGTTCATTAAACGGAGCTAAATACGCTGATTTTGTATTTTGATGGTCTGAGACACCCGTACTATAGAAGCCATCCATCTCAAAATAATAATAAAATAATAATTTAGTTTTGAATAAGAGGAACTCTTCTCACCTGAGTGTAGAAAATAACATATTACCCAAGGAAAGTATTGAGGAATAATACGAATTATGTAAGAATATTTGCAATATTAACACATATACAAATTGTTATTCTAACAAAAAAGCAAAGCCTACTTGAGGAAATTTAGTGTTGAATGGATAAATAATTTTTAATTTAGTTTTTTTCGTTTATTTTTGTAAATATGCAAAATATTTAAAAAAAGACCTATCAATTAATACCATACTCGACTTATGTTGCCATTTGAATTTTTAAAGTTACTTCCGGTTCCGGGTACTTCCGGATTATTCCGGTAAAAAATAAACTCATCAGTGGATTCCCTGGGTTCACTTTGGCAATAATTTTTTTTGTCCCAGTCACATTCGACCAAGCGTTGTCGAAATAAAAGGTTGGTACGGGTGGTCTGAGACACCCGGTATAATATAGAGCTGTTTTATTCTATTTTATTTTTTGCTCTCGCGGATTAATGGATTAATCTCCACGTCATATCCAGGCAAAACGACCTCATATAATATTCACTTTTGTGATCATCCAATAATCTTTCATATTATTTTCAAATGTATGCAGTGAGATGGCAGTTATTAGTTTTATAATAAATCCGGAGCACTCACTTTCACGTGGACTCACTTTCACGGATTGCAGGATATATCTTGAAGCAAAGCTTTTTTTAAATCATCGGAGGGCAAAATAATCTTAGAATAAGCTAGTGAACAATGTCTTGAACTTTTACTATACGTTTTATAAACATCATGTATACTGTGCATTTAAAACTCTTTAAAGCTAAATAATAATTTCAAATAGAACTTTAAATATAAAGTGTAAAACAAATGAAATAAAATTCATCAAAGACCCATTTATTGTAAATGTTACTTTCTTTTAAAGTACCATATATTGAAATATATTTGAAATAGTTTTTTGAATGAAATACATTAATTATTTATTCTATTCAATATATCTAATACCTAGTAATATTACACAAATGAAATGATAGGTAATTAATTAAAAACACTTGGTTTGTTTCACTAAATAAAAAAAACAAATGAAATGATTGTGGGTTCTACAAAATACATTGTGTACTAAATTATGTCTTACAGATCAATACAAAATCAAACAAACTCAAGCATATTAAAATTTAATTCAGGTACAAAATATGAACGCCGGAAGCTGTTATATGCAAAACCTCTTCATTAATAACACGTTCCATTAACAAATCCGAAGACATTGTTTTATTTGTACGGGTACATTAAATGAAACATTATGAACAGCTTTTGCTATAAAAAGGATTCCTGTTTTATGACATTACACAAAAAATATATAAACTATACAATATATAATATTATTTCGCCAATGTGTAACTATTTACTATAAAAAATAAATACTATACACTTATGTTTTTTGTTTCTTATATAAATGATATAATATGTAATCCGACTTTGATTGGCTAAATAGCTAGTTGTTTATAATAGTCTTTATTCAGTCTATAAAATACAGCACACAAATGCTACAAGGATAAGTGAATTAAATGGCATTCGCTTGCCTGAGCTATAGGCTAATTTTATATATATATATATATATATATATATATATATATATATATATATATATATATATATATATACATCTTTATTGACAAATATGTACAATAAAATTTAACATTTAAATAATAAATAATTGATGAGGTGTTAGTATGTTAATATGTCAAATGGCTATCGACCAGAGGTCTTTCTGCCTTGATTTGTCCAGTCATATGGCGTCAGTCTTTAATGAGTAGATGCATGAAATGATGAAATGAAATCAAAAATGGTAGAATGTGGGTTTTTAAATTTAGGGGTTAGATTTGGGTTTCTAGGAATACAGTATAGGGGGCTAATTTTATTTATGTGAGTTTATTAAAACAACATGTATTTCTATGAATAGTTCTTCATGGCATATTTGTATAAATAAAAATTAATTAATACATAATAAATTATACTATAAAACATGTTCCATTTGACACAAATTTTTGTTTGCATTGTTGAAATAAAGTGATTTTTTTTAATATATATTTTCTGTTTATTTACTATGTACTTAAGTCTATATCATGACATAACATAAAATGACATTTATATTTATATTTATTTATATTTCACTTTACAAAATCCTGTCTATATTATATATAAAGATTATAAATTATTCACATTCATGTTTTATTATTATCTTCTAAAAAGATGAAATAGTAATGATTTTTTAAATATAATTGAACCGAAACGAATTTATTAAGAACATTTAGTGAAGAAATAATTTCCCATGAATTTTACAGAAAATATCAAGTAACCTATTTAATCATAACGTCTATAAATATCAAGTTACCGTAAAAACAAATAAACCGAACAAGGCGGCAGTAAACTTTATTAAACATGAAGTATATTAGAGGTGAAGCGAAACGAAATCCTTTCATTGTTCGAGTAATTAATTAACAAGTCACTTCTTCAGACATACTAATCTTACGAATAAGTTTTCAGCCAACTTTTCAGTGCAAACTGAAATAAAAGATATATGGAAATTATTCCCAGTTATTTGAATATTACACATACCACTGCGGATCTTATTAACATGTCACCTGATTTCTTTATTAGTTTTAATGTTGAACGTAAATTGCCTTCTAAATCAAGTAACATTACCGTATGTGACTTCTTTTTGAGGCCATTAAAAAACTCTATATTTCAACTTCACCTAGATGATATAAGTACAGAAAATCTTAATAAAAATAACTAGAATCCTACTTAAAGTTTACTATTTTAATTCTATAAGACAAAAAGTAAAAAATCGTATGGTAAAATTATTACATCGTGTATTGTGGTGCCTCTTAAACGAGTAGCTCTTATTTAATTTATTTTTTCCTTCTATATATACTGGAGCTCAAAAGTAATGCAACACTCAGAAAGAAAAATGTTTTAAATGTTTTTGTATTAAATTTATGTTCAGTTTAATTCAATAAATTGTTGGCCCGCCGCGGTTGTTATAGAACTCTCTAACTCGGCGATTCATAGACCGAATCAAGTGGTCGATGTCTTCCTGTGGCAAGCGGTCCCAGGCCTATTGAACAGAGATGCGCAATTGGTCAAAAGTGTTTGGTGGCTGTGACAATCGCTGATATGTTGTTCCAATGCTATCCCATACATGCTCTATTGGCGATCTTGCAGGCCAATCTAAAAGCTCTGTGTCAGAATTTTGTATAAAGAATGCGAAATGGCATTGTCTTGCTGAAAATTGGCGTTTGGGATAGCCTCAACGTATGGTATTGTAACAGGTTGTAGAATTTTATCGATGTACCGTTGGGCCTTTAGACTACCCCTAATGAACACCAGAAGGTGGGGCTACTTCCAAGACATATAGTCCCCCATACCATGATGCCAGGGGTATTAGCTGTATGGCGTTCTATGGTAAACTCTACAGTTTGCCTTTCATCGTGAAATCGCCGGACACGTCTACGTCCATCATGGGCCCCTAAGCAGAATCTGTACTCATCACTAAAGTAAATGAAGTTCCACTCTACATCTCAGTTGAATTTGGCTTGATATCATTCTAAGCGAAGAGCTTTGTACAGCGGAGTCATCGGCAGCACCCAAAACGGACGGAACGTATAAAGGCCCATGGCAAGAACTCTTCGATTAATTATTTGCCTAGAAATCACACGTCCTGTTGCTGCAATAAAGGCATCTCGAATTTGCCGCAGTGTCGTGGCGATTACGGATCGCAAGCAGTCTTAGGTATCGTTCTTGACCATTCTCTATAATCCAAGGCCTACCAGACCGTTTCTGTCGCTGATAGTCATTTTATTTAGACATTGTTGAGGGTGTAATTTCGAGTCTTCGGGCTATTTCCCTCAAACTGAAGCACGCCTCTTTCATATCAACAATGCGGTCTTTTTGAAAATTCATCTGTAAATTGATTTGTATACTTTTATTTTTGTGATTGGGTTAATTTCTATATTTACTCTTATATATTTATTCAGTGCGTAGTATAGTTTTTTTCTGTTATTTATTCTATTGTCGATATCTGCATTTTGCTGTTCTAAGTATTGTATGATAACTCCTAAGTATTTGTAATAAATTACCCGCTTGACTTTATTGTAATCTATTTTGATGTTTATTCTATATTAAAATCTTTTTTTAAATTTTAAATTTTAGAAATTATTTCACCCATGGGGAAACGATTCATATAGTAAAGAAGAATTAGTAACTAATGATTTCAGGGGATGAAGACACAGTTAACAATGGAACATACATCCAAAAAGTGCTAAAGATTAAACGGAATTCAGTAAAGGATATTGTACTCAAACCTGGAATATTGAACCTACAAAAGTTTTCCAAAAGAAAAATTGCCGTTATCGAAAAGCTTGCATAAAAATACGAAGACGAAGAAAGAAAGAATATTTTTGAAAAGTTTTGGTATTTGAGGGATTTTAATAAACATTATATATTGATTTGGTTGATTGAGTTACTTGAAGGTAATAATAACTTTGATTAAAACACTTAGAACCTTGATTGTATCAAACCATTGATAATGGACACTTTGTGTCCGAAATGTGCATCTGGATAAAAATAAAATATTGAAGAAAGGTTCTAAGTGTTTTAATCAAAATTATATATTGCTTTACGAAGCTATCGAGCGCAAAGCTTTCAAACGAAGACGTCAAAAAAACAGAAAAGGTTCGCCAAGAAATTGGAGTTTTATGTATTTGTTAAATTATAAAAACAGGTCCCATAATCCTAATAGAAGATATCTACAATCTGATCTATCTATTAGGAAAGTGTTTAATTTATATGAGCTTCATTGCAATGAAAATAAAATAAAAACCGTTAAAGAATGGACTTGCATAAAAATATTTAAAAAAAATTTTGATTGACATTTTCACTAGCCGCTCAAAGATACATGTCAAAAATACGACTTATTAACTATCAAAATTATAGTATCGGATTTAAGACTAGTAGAATCAGCTAGAAAGTCACTAAAACAAGATCAGGAACAAGTATTACGCAATTCAGATTATTATTTCGCTTTTTCGTTCAAGTTAAAAAAAGTTACCTTATCTAAAGTTGACTGCTTCACTAAGATATTATAAACGCAATATGTACGTTCTTAATTTGGGTATTAACAATTTTCAAAACGATAATGTTCACATGTAGGTTTGGAATAAAACTATTGCATCAAGAGAGGCTCAAGAAATAACTTTATGCATCCCAAAACATGTTCAAAAGTGAAAGACACATTATAGCTTACGGTGACATGTGTGCAGGGCAGCATTAATGTGGCTTAAAATTGCCCAAAGTGTTGAAAATAATGTGGAAATCATAGATCACACACTTTTAATATCAGGACATTCGTTTTTACCAAATGATAAGAGATTTTGGGGTAGTAAAAATAATTTACTGTTTGTCCCCCTAAATTATTACAATGTTATCAAAAAGTGTCGGAAAGGTAATAACTTTATTGTACATAAAATGAGATAAGCAGATTTTGTATCAAAATTATTAGAAGACGCAATTTCTAAAACGGAGAATTAATAAACTGGTTAAAAATATGTTGCATGCGTTTTGTCAGAAATGAACAGTATAAAATTTTCTATAAGACACCAATTAATGAGAATGAAAATTTTAAAGTTCTAAATTTATTAATAATTAGAAAAAACACGAAAATATTTCGTAAAATCTACAACCAATGAGTCTTATTAAGACTACAAGAACAAATCACTTTTGAAACAACTACTTCTCTAGCTAATACCTCGACAGACATTGAATGATACAAAAGTAATTTGCGTGTTACAAAATAGCAAGGCTATCAAAGCAACACTAGTTTGAACGTATTTCTTTCTGTAAAATGAACTAAAAATGATTGAATGTACGTTAAATAGTTTATGAGTGACTATACTATAGTACATTTGGAACAAGAAATGAATTTAGGTTGATGTAATTAAAAATAAATTAGCAAAAGCAATTAAATAATTCAATACTCAATTTTATAACCATCTGCATACACGTGTTTCGATCTTTCAATCTCTTCAGTACAGATTTATTATAAAATTGATTATTATTATTATTATTATTCTCTTGATTATTGCCATTATTTTAATAGGAACTATAATTTTAACACCTTTAGATACACTTAAGCAGTATGACTTATTAGTATCCAGTACATATATTTTTAATTGCATTGAAGTAAAAACCTCATATCTCAATTTAAGTATAAATTGACTTTCAAAATAAACGGCTCATATGATTCTTATATTTTTATTTTAAATTTCAATGTCAATCACTTATTCACGTAAGACACCGTATATAAAAAATACACTATTGCAAAAACATAATATACATTTGGAGTGGGTGAGAACGTCATTAAAAATTTCTTGAATGACTTTCTCACATATCACTTCGTGAAACATTTTGAAGTTCATCGGAAATAGCCATAAAAAATAAATAATCTCAGTCTATATATTAAATTTTCTAGCACTAAATAAGAACACTTATTATTATAGATAGGTATATACGACACATTTGTATTTATATACATACATGTTACTGTTAGAATATTATTTCTTTAAAAAAAATCCCGACATTATTTGGTATTCCGCAGGCCAAATATTAATCTAAGTATGCGTTTATGCTTTACAAATAGTAAGTGTGTATGTATGCAAATTATATGGGAGTATGCCATGGCGTAGTAAGTATCTTTCAACGAACTTTGATTTAATTTAAATTTTAGCTTTTATATGACAAAATAAGCACTACTTAAACGACGAACGATTTTTTATTGAAATATCACGCGATTTTCTAATATAAAATAGTATTGTATTCGTTTCGTCCGAGTTAAGAAGCAGATTGTTTTTATTACACCATTTTCGCATTTCATTATTTGCCGATAATAACTTCTGCTCTATAATCCGAAAAGTTTATTACATTACCGACAGTTATATATTCATGCAGGTCATTTATGTATATATAATAAAAACGGACATAGGGTTGCTCCCTGAACAACACCGTTTGTAACTACACGTTACAAAAGCATTACTTCATATTTGCACAAAAAGTTTGCTGTTATTGAACAACGATTAAATATGATTTTAAACGTTACCACGGATTCCTAATGTTTTTACACATCAGCTTACAACTAATTGTATAAAAAAAACATGAAAGAACGTATAACACATGTTTCCCCATATCAATGTTGTTTTGTCACCTCTTCCAAAAGACCCACATGTTTCCTAAAACCATGTGGGGCGTATATTAAAATATTTTTGAGAATGTATTCAGTAAAGCAGTTGATCGATAGTTGCTAATATCAGCCCTTGGTCCACTTTTGTGGATTGGAATTGTTTTCAACATTTGCAGAGAGCTAGGAATATGCCAGTTTTTATTATTAAATTAATTAAATAATGTAGTGGTTCCATGATATCTATTGCAACCTCTTTAATACGTTTCACTGGTATACTATCTTCCCCTAGTACTAGCATTAGAATTAAGTTGAGAAACAAATGAAAGAACTATTGCCATTGTTTTTTCGATATCGTATGAATCGGCCATTTAAACCCGTTTAATTCTATGTAGTTTAATTCTATACTTCGTGTTATTTATTTGAAGCAATATATATTTCTTGACTATAATATTTTCGTTTCCCCCATTAGTTTTTATTAATGATTTATTTTATCATTTTGGTATTTAATTTAATATCATGATATTTTAGGTTATCGCTCGAGATTCATATACCATTATTAACCCACGTTTGGCCCTTATTGGAGCTAATTTTCTTTTTACAAGACAAGATATGTTATTAATAGGTTGTTGAAAAAATTCACTTGGTTTGTTCCACTTAATTGTTTATTTTATACAGGGTGGCTGATGAAAAACCTTTGGTGCTGTATCTCGCTTATTTTTTATCTGATTTTAATAAATAAAACATCAAATTAAATCATTTTTAAAAGACTTTAATATGAACTGAACTGATATATTTTTCTTGCATTCACGTTTTGACAAAAGACGATCAACTTTTTTTTTCAAATTGCACTGTATTTGGTATTGATGCGCAAGGAGATTTGTTTCTGAATATAAAATTGTAAACGATTTTCTTCATTCATCAAACCAAATAGTTTGATGTTTTATTTATTAAAATCGGATTAAAAAATAAGCGAGATACAGCACCAAAGGTTTTTCGTCAGTCACCCTACATTCGACTAGTTATTTATTAGCAGTTTTCCTGAATTGATGGAATTGGTTATTATGATATTGTAATCTTTACTCTTTAATGTGTTCTTGATATTTTGAGAGAGATTTTTTAGGTACTCTAATCTTTTCCAATTTATTTTCAGTGATATATTTGCATTATAAATATATTTTTGAAGTTGTTTTTGTTTTTTCATTTTAATTATATGATCGATTAGTTCTTTAAAACCATTATTAATAGCTATAGTTTTTATTGTTTTCAATTCAATTTGGTAATCTATGTTATTAAGGGGGATATTGAGCAACCTGTGCAGGAGAGAATGAAAGGCACTGAATTTGATATTTGATTATGTGTATTTGAATTTTCGGGAATTATTGTGTATGCGTAGGTTTCTTTTCTAAATATCTTATATGACAATGTGTTATTGATTGTTTTTGGAATAGTTAAGTCTAAAAAGTTGATGCTATTGTTTATTTCTTTTTCTACTGCAAATTATATGTTTTTGTTTAAGGAATTTAAATGTTTTGTAAAAATGTCTAATTCTCTGAATGATCCTGTCCAAATGCAAAAATGTCGTCTACGTATCTTGACCAGAAATATATATTGAGAGTAATAAATCTCTATGAGCATTACTGCACTAATGTTTTACATAATAATGTTAAAACTCCAGCTAACAGTTAAAACAACTACTCCCCGTACTAAAGCACCGCCAGGCATTGAATGATATAACTGTTAGCTGTCGTTACATGTCTAAAATTATATTTAGCACTATGTAACAATTTTGTGGTGTTATCGTTTCTTAACCGCGTCTCGAAAAATGTTATGTAAGACAATCTGCAGACACGTGTTTCGCTGTATCACAGCTCATCAGTACAGCTATGTCGTAATTACGTGCGTCCTTCCAGTTGGAAGGCCGCCACGAGAATGAATCAATTCCAGTTAGAATTGAAACATTGCCGATCTTCGATTTTCGAGGCGCGTTTAAAAAACGATATCACCACGGACAAAAAAGGCCCGCTCTCGGCATTTAAATATACAAATGAAATATTAAAATATTTCGTGCAGTTGTTAATGATAATAATTAATATTGAGAGTAATAAATCTCTATGAGCATTACTGCACTAATGTTTTACATAATAATGTTAAAACTCCAGCTAACAGTTAAAACAACTACTCCCCGTACTAAAGCACCGCCAGGCATTGAATGATATAACTGTTAGCTGTCGTTACATGTCTAAAATTATATTTAGCACTATGTAACAATTTTGTGGTGTTATCGTTTCTTAACCGCGTCTCGAAAAATGTTATGTAAGACAATCTGCAGACACGTGTTTCGCTGTATCACAGCTCATTAGTGCAGCTATGTCGTAATTACGTGCGTCCTTCCAGTTGGAAGGCCGCCACGAGAATGAATCAATTCCACTTAGAATTGAAACATTGCCGATCTTCGATTTTCGAGGCGCGTTTAAAAAACGATATCACCACGGACAAAATGCCGAGAGCGGGCCTTTTTTGTCCGTGGTGATATCGTTTTTTAAACGCGCCTCGAAAATCGAAGATCGGCAATGTTTCAATTCTAACTGGAATTGATTCATTCTCGTGGCGGCCTACATAACATTTTTCGAGACGCGGTTAAGAAACGATAACACCACAAAATTGTTACATAGTGCTAAATATAATTTTAGACATGTAACGACAGCTAAC
>CAXAKX010000037.1:0-39195 GCA_963969525.1 Ontholestes murinus | reverse complement strand
CAACAAGACGTCCAATGACAAGGAGCCAAACAAAACTGACAGGGAGAAGGGGATTAACAGAAATTACATAAATTCAGCAACGATCGGAGCAGCAAATCAGTCATTCCTTGCGAATATACTAGAAGATGATGGCAGCGAGACCATCGAAACGTCGTATTCTCAAAATACAAACCACGCGGACGAATACCCGAAAACCACATACCATATATATATATATATATATATATATATATATATATATAAATCCTATTTTTTTTTGGTAACTACTTTGGTTGGTCTCTTGGTCTCCTAGAAACACAAATGATATGTTGCAGAAACCACAGTTTGGTTATTTGCGGAAACCTAAAATGGAAAGTGTGTCTTTATAGGAATATCCAGATTTCTATTTAGTCATAAGTTTTTTTTAAATTATATAGTTCAATTTTTCTTGATGATGTTATGTGTATTGGCATCGCTGCACCTATTGACTCTTCTGCTGTACTCCACCAAGTTTTTTACCTCTTCTACAATATGCGTCTTTCCGTTCTTCTTTACCAACACGGCGACAAAGACCTTTGTTTCGAAACAGCCCATTCTGTATATTACCTTGCTTTCCTCTAAGTAACTAATAACGATTTTTGAATTATTGAATTTCCTGTATGAGATACATTTGATGTCGCTTTAGATTGTTCTTTACGTTTGCAGATTTGTTTATAGCGATCCAACCTTTATATTCTACACTTATGATATAAATGGATAATAAAGGATAATTTGGCACAATTTATATTTTTAGAATATTACGTTTACGAATTCTAGATTTAATATTATGTTCGAAATAAAAATAAGGTGTAATTATTTATTGGTAATGAAATGATTGCTATCTTTAACTTAAATCAATTAAAAACATAAAATTATTTTTCATTTGACAATATTTTCTTATACAATAATTTGTTTCAGTGGTGGCCTCTCTGTTTTGTGGACTACCATGGTTGGATCATTGGTGAGTTTTATGCAGTTTTTTGTTATATAGTTTGTGAATTATTTAGAATTTGTAAATAATTGCTATGAAGAACAAGCTATTATTGATAGGGAGTCGGCAATACTTGGTATTTTAGATCCTGCCAGATGGATATTAATATTACTAATCTTAGTAATTGTATTATAAGATTCCGGATAAATAATAAACGTACATAATAGTTGAATGGGATCTTTAATTACTAGTAACAGTAATAGAATTTGGCTATCGACCAATGGTGAATGGTGGCCTTTCTGTTTTGTGGACTACCAACTGCTGACCCGAACTAACGTTGCTGCACGTCAGTTCGGGGCCGTAACCGAATGCGCCTCCACCGGCGTGTGGTTAATTACTATTTGAATGAATAATTCATATAATATAATGCACTATATATTAAATATTTCTCTTGTGATTTGTCGAACCAGCATAAATTATATAGTTGCAATGTTTTGAACTTTACGTTAAGAGGCCGGGCGTAAGATGTAATAAACATTTTCAAACTTAAAAGTACCCGGATATTCCCATAAAAACGAATGTTAGTGTGATACTTATAAGGTTATTCATTTTATTGCATTTATTCAAAAAATCTTGTATTTAAATTGACAGGATGCATTGTATTCTTAATTTTTGTACAAATCTTTTTTGCACTATGAAAGTATATCCTTTTTGCTCAGTGATGACCAAAGTCCTTACAGTTTTATTAGATAGAACAATAAATTTTGGTTTATCCATAGTATGATTAATTATTTTCCCCATTCTTTATCCGTTTAGACAATTCTCTATGCAACGATTTAATTTCGTCTTCCTGTATTGTGTTGTGATCAGACTTCATTTTTATATCTGAAGACATACCTGTATTTCTGTTTTCCATTTCAAAAGGCACAGAGCAATTAAAAAACATAAATTATTAATTTCATTGGATGAGGTTTATTTCCCTCATTTCCTATTTCGAATATTCGGGGTAGCAAAAGGTAGACTTGCAAACATATTTATTATAGCTGATTCATTTTCAATTTATGTTTTAGTATCTAATGAATAATAACATTTTTGGCCCTAAAATTATATCTTCGATTAAATTGAATTTATGTATAGGCTCTTTCATATTTTTCCTATTTTAAAATAAGTTTTCATCTATTCTACTAAGTAGCTTATCTACTGATTTCTTCCGTTAAATATTATCCTTTAAACTAATCGTATACGTTAAATATTAACTGTTTTAATTCAAGGTTTTACTTCGCCAAACTATGGCATTTTATTAAAACTTTATCGATAAATTCTTTCTGATCTGCTAACAGAATTAAATCGTTTATATAAAATTCGCAATTATGGTTAGTTAAACAAGCCGAATGACTAAACTTATTACATGTAGGACAAGTGGTTTTACTCGCAGCCTTGTTATTGCATTTACCCACACATGTGAGATTAATTCAAAGAGAACTGAGCTATTCAAATTTTCCTTTTCATATTAGCATTTTTGTATATTTACACAAAAGGTGAATATTTATTAAAATACAACCACACGTTAAGTGAGTAATTAATCAACTATATATATTTCTATTTAAACTTTATAAACAGCAAGTTTCCCTTATTTCTTTATTTCTATTGTTAAACTAAAGTGGTTTACCTGTTTATTTTAACGCCACACTGGCTGACCGCAATGCATGAAGTTTATGTGGTTCTGTTTGTTCCGATTTATATTAATTTAAATAATAATTTTTTATTATAAATATAGTACAATAAAGCTTTATTTTCGTTTTAAAAAACAATCCTATAACGAGTAAAATGAGAAGTGTAATTTTTGATATATGGATCCGCTCACAATTTACAGTTCCAGATACTACTTTCATAAATTTAAATAATTTTGATATACACTCACTTTCATATGAAATGCACCAACCGAATAAGGTATACAGCAACAACGTCCGGCTGGAAGACCTCCCCTATGTAGTAACGCAAGTGAAGATAGGCTTGTGAGACGAATGGCCACACAGAACCGATTTCAAACAACTAGGTCTGTTGTTTTATGTGGAGGTTAAACTAGTTCCAACTACAGTTAGTAGCAATAACTAAATAATATGAACAAAATCTGTCAAATATTCAGTATGGTCCCACGAATTTTACTTCACAGGTCAACACCAGTTGTGTATGATAAAAATATTCACTTCACCTGCCACCTGTCACCCAAATTATAATATTTGCAACTCTCTTTAAATAGGAAATAATTCAATTCAAACAATGGTTTTAAACAGTACTTGCTTTGTTGGTAAAAAGTGGTCAGTATATAACTGAATAAAATTATCTAATTCTATAAAAGTCGCCTTTGATTTATGACTCAATCCAATTGTAAGAAATATTATAGTTTATAAGTACGTATACTGAAATTTGTTGAAAATAGTTAAAACATTAGAAATTATTATTGTTATCATTTATCAAGTTTCTTAATTTAAAACTAACAATATTAGTTGTAAATAAACTTGCTGAAACTAATTGAATACATTTCTAAGCCATTATGTATACCTCTGTATTCGTGAATTTAAATTTATTTCGAAAACTATATTAATTTATCAATTTTAAAAGCTAATGCTTGTTGCGCTACACTCTTGATGGAAATAGATATTACTATTAGGTAAAGAATAACACTTGTTTTGTTCCATAATGTTTTTATTTTCAGTTGCCTCACACGTGTTTCGGTCTTCGCAGACCCTTATCAAAGTTAAACACGTGTCAGGCAACTGAAAATAAAAATATTGTGGAACAATACAAGTGTTATTCTCCACCTAATTATCAATTTTATATTTAAAATTGATAAATTAAATATTTAATTAAAATATACTTACATAAACGTCGACTGGTTCTTCTTCGGGCGTGACCGGCAAGGAAATCTTTCTATGGCCATTAGAATCTGAAACACACGATAACGAGTTCGTCAGTAATTAGTTCTATTATAATGGCCGCCGGACTAATTCCTGACCCTTTGAATTGTCCCACGGCTGTACTAATTATACGGCATATATGCACAAAATCAATAAGCCTTTAGAATATGCATGTACTAGTTTCTGGGGGACATACGAGATTTGATTTAATGTTGACTAGCATAATTTTATACTAAAATACACGCTATTCAATATTTAATGCTTTGGAGAATTAATTCGTTTTAAATATTATATGATACATTCAAGATATTTTTAATTATTTCATTTTATTATTGGTGTTTCAATTCAAACAAGAATTATGAAATTAAGGTTTACAATTTGGATTTAGTTGGAATATTTCAATTATGTATTATTAATAACAATAATACTATTTATTGTGTTAGTAGCAATGCACTTGTCAGTAGGTACATCTATATATAATAGAACTAGTTACAATAGTATAAAAAGAGATATCCGTCTTAGGTGGTATGGTATTACAAGTTCTTTGTTTTTACAATGAGTGTAAATGTAATAATAATATAAAGTAAAATGAAAATAGATATAAAAATCGTTATTGTTGACTAACACAACACATAAAAATGTACAATAAAATTAGAAAACCTATATAATAAGACGAACAAATTAAAACTTAATAGTATGGTCATTCCAATATAAAAATTAAAAAAATAGAAATCTACATTAAACTGAAGTTAAAATTCAAATATTCTTCCCAACTGTAAAATGAACGTTTAATTAAAAAGTCTTTAATCGTTACACTAACTAAGAACTAAGATTCCTGAATTGAACAGGTAGTACATAGTAAAATTGAATTGCTAAGTATAAGATACTTCCACTTTGTGACTTTGTCAGTCTTAAACGATTTTGGTATATAAGCTGGATGTATGTTATACAAATTCGGATGGTTTTAACCCAGATCAAACATTCGTGAATATATAAACATGGCAATGTTAATAAAAAACCCATCACTAAGGATCCTCAAAGCACACTTGATTCGAGAGTTAATGAAGGGCGAATATGCTCGAACATAATTTTCGCACAAGAAAATCACAATTTATATCCCATGACAGATTATGGACTCTTAGAAATTTTGTTGCTTTATCTTTATTATATTTTTGCACCCCTTTCTAATAAAATATCACAAAATGCTTCAATTCGACTGTCACATCTTCTGAAAGAACATATCATTGTGATTGATTTTTTATTATTAAGTTTTAAGCGATTACTATCAAACAATTCCGACACTCTCTACTGTGCTTCCTTGTATAAGATCCGGACTGCTCACAGGTTTGTAACCGCAGTATCATCTGTGAATAATACCACATTAGCATATTCAAGAGATAGATCATTAATAAATACCAAAAAAAAAAGTAATGGGAACAGAATGGAGCCTTGAGGTACACCATGTATAATTTGTAATGCATTAGAAATAAAACCTTGTGATGAAACGCATTGCATTCGATTTGAAAGGTAAGACAATACAAATCTGCAACGATCCGGAAAACACAATTGAATTCTTCGAAAAGTCTAGAACGAGAATTTATTTACAAACTTGTTTATGCTCAAAAGTATCAGTTGTGTTCTCTACAAATTTACAGATTGCTTCTGTGGTTTAACGTCCCTCGAAAGTCATATTGTTCGTTTCAGAATACGTTAATAAAATTTTCAAAATAGCCAATTGGAGAGTAAGAATTTTCTCGAGGATTTTGGCAAATATGTGTAATAGTGAGATTGGCCTATAATCATCTGGACCAGAGAAGTCATCGGTTTTATGGAGCGGTATCACTAATCCGATTTTAAGTGTATCGGGGAGAATTTTAGTAGTAGTGTTTGGCTAACGACCACGTGGTCCTTCCGCCATGTGTTATTTGTGTGTGTCTAAATGAGCTTGTTACTTTAATTGGAAAATTTTATTTCTTATGCAATTATTAATTAATTTTGTCAGAGGCGAAATTATTACATCGATATATAATTATTTCTCTACTATTGCTATATTTTAAACTATTAATAGCTTTTCTCACAGACCTTTGCGAGACTTCTACAAATTCAAAATATATTGTACAAGTTGGGGGGTTACAACACATTAAAATTATTGGATGGACGACAGATGCAGGAAACAACGACCATTTTATTAGCCGCATTTGAGAAAACCTCATTAAATTCATTTGCAGTGGTGCTAGTAGTATTATTACGCTTATTATTTGGCGATCTATTTGAGTTTATTATATTTCAGATTGACTTGGGTTTAAAATTTGAATTTTAGCTTACTCAAAGCTATGGTTTTTCTTATAAGATTAACGGTATTGGTTTTTAATAACTTTTAATTCAGGATTATTTGATTTATTACAAGCTTCGGTAATTAAGGCAAGTGCATTTTCTTTAAATTATTGTTATATCATTTTAGTATACTCTTTTTGCTCCTATCATTTACTTTCTTTACCGAAATAGATGCATTAAAATGTTGTAAAAGTACTGATAAAAACTTATTGAAACATTCATTTATATAAGATAGTTCATCTATAAAACCGCAAGATTCTTGTCCAGCAATGTAAAAGGGATGAATTTACCACATTTTGTAATTGGTCGTGTAATGCTAACTTCTCGTTTGTTAATTATTTCAACAAGGGCAATATTGAATATAATACCTCTATGATCGGATAAGCCAGATTCTTAAGGCCGAACTCATAATTTATGTATGGAGTTTGAAATCCATTTAAAATCATTAAATGGATTTCAAAGTAGGTTAATCTTTGTTTTGATTTCTTCATTAGGATTACCCAATTTAATCACTTCGTCTGATTGTTTCTTAATTCTATGTTCTCGGACAAAGCATTTATAGTAGTTGTTTGGGGATGATATCGACGAATTTGATGATGATATTTGAAGTGTAGATTGGGATGATATGTCCTTGTAATTGCTAATTTCGTCATCGAGGTTTTTATTGTGCCTCGTAGCCTTTGTTTATTCACGTTTTAAGCTTTTCACATTATCTTGAAGTTTAAATAATCTATAAATTATTGTTTAATTGATTCGATGCTTGAATTTAACGATGAATTTTTCATTCCATCATTTCAATTACGAACTAATTTAAAACAGAAACTTCACAAAGACAGTTATCAATCATGACCTCTCAAGAAATGACAAGGACTTAATTAAAAATAAAAATTAAAAAAGACAGGCGGAAAGACCTATGGTCGATAGCCGATTAACAAAACTAGTATATTTTTAAATGCTATGTATGTATATTATTTTTATCATATACGATAGCGTATTTAACAATAAAGCTGTTTATATATAAAAACAACTAATTATTCTAAATATATACTATTAGCAATAAAAGCATAAACATAAGATGTATTGTAGATGCATATATATAATTCCTTACTCCTTAGATCGGCAATGTCAACTCTAACGATACCTGTTAGTTTGCAGAAACGATTGGTTACGGGGCTTCTGATAACATAATTATAGCGACAGTAAAGACTAACGATTTCAATACAGCTTTCAGTTTAATGGTAAATATATCGTATGTGTATATGATTTAGTGTATATTGATTTGCTACTCTGCATAATGAACTGACGATATTAGACAGTTCCATAAATTTTCTACTTGACTTAACTTAATTATTTCAACACATTTAATCTCAAATTTCCATATATTTTTTTGTATTCCACTATTTATTATATTTATTTAGAAAAAACATTCAATTATAAACATGCAAATTAAATATTGAAATTTGTAGTGCAGTATTGATAATGATAATTAATAATGAGAAAAATAAATCTCCATGAGCATTTCTGCACTAATGTTTTACGACATAATGTAACTCCAGCCAATAGTTAAAACAACGCCCCCGAAAATCGAATATCGGCAATTTTTTTATTCTAATTGAAATTGATTCATTCTCGTGACGGTCTTCCACCAGGAAAGACGCACGTAATTATGATTGAGGTGTGAGGTCTCGCGTTGTCATTGTAGAAAACTACTCCTTTGCGATTAACCAATTCTTTGATTGCTTTGCCTAGTTTTGGCAGTACACATCTGAATTGATCGTTTGATTCCTTGGAAGCAGCTCAAAATATAAAATTCCTTTATAATCCCACCGGATTGACAACTTGACTTTTCTCTGGTGCAATTCAACATGAGATATGCTTTGAGCTGGTTCCTTTTTCTTACACCATAATCTTTTTCGGATAATACCCAATTTTCGTTACCAGTGTTGATTCATTTCTGTTTCATTTCGTTTAAGGTGTATATCGCAAATGTGATTCGCTGTATTAAGTGAACCTCTTTTAATTCACGTATTACCTGTTTCTAAAGAAATATCAATGTGACTGATATCGAATGATATCGAGCAAAGTCCACCACTAACACAAGTCATTCATAAAAATAAAGCAAGAACCGATATGAGCGATTACCGAAATTACTTAGTTGTCCACCTTATATTATTTAATAGGCTTTTCAAAGTAGTGGTGCATGGATCTGATGATTCGTGTTGGATTTTGAGATACAAATGATTGCCCCTTTTATACATTCGTTTAAGAAATACTTTTCAGAATGAAAGATATGTTATCCAGGTGTTGCATTCTCGCCATTTTTATTTTATCCTTCTTCTAATTGTTTGATACTGGAACCGTATATAAATAAAATATAAATACCTTTATTTTTAGTAGTTATAATTTTGATCAATAACATAATGTTTCACCAAGTGATTGATAAGAAACAAATAATAGCCCTAAATAATGTTATTAACTTGATTTTTTTTTCTGTTATCTTACTTTATTTTGTTCTTAGTTTTTCATCAAATTATTTACTGCCTTACTGATAAACGTAATTTTTGTGCATCATTGAGTTTATTGTGACTAAGCAGTCTTTGTGCAGTATATAATTCTATGCCCGCCGAAATATTGCATTTTTGTTTGTTTTTATATGCCATATTGTATACATTATGACAATTAAGAGAAGATTCTTAAACAGAACACCTTTACATCATTTAAAATTTGTAAACTGTTGTAATATTTTAAATTTTCCAATATAATTATTGAAACGGCGGAGATAAAATATAATTTATATGTCCAAAAATAATGTTCAGGACACCCGGGATCGAACGAGTGTCTTCCCTCCGCGTACTGTGCTATTTCCATAAGAGTTAGTCATGTTAGTCTCGTTTGATATTAATTAAAAAGTTTCATAATGAGTGGCAACACAGTTGGTGTTTGTGTTCATTAAACATTTAAGGTTATATCAGTTCTAAATATATTAGCAGCAATAACTACTTAACAAGAAGTTAGTCACTTCGAACAATAGTCCAGTATGGTTCCATGTGTTTCACTTGAACTTGTTAAGACCAAATACACAATTTAACATTGTTTATTCACATTAAATATCACTTAATAACACGACAGTACGAATCTTACGTCTATTACGCGGTTATTGCCTTATTTTAAATCAGTTACTACCACAATCAAGAATGATGCACAAAAGGATAATTTATAGCTTATCGTTAATTGGAAACAAAACATTATATTGGTGAAACAAACCAAGAGAATTTTAATTATAAATCTTTTACTAATTTTATTTAAATTCATACATTTCTAACTACTTTTAATGTCGAAACTCTCAGTGTTTTTGAGGATTTGAAATCTTTAGGTCTTAAAATGGTTACGTTTAGTGTCTAAAGATTTAGGTCAATTGCGCAATCCAGATACTTAAAGCATAAAATATTGATTGTCCTACGTGTAACCTAAACGTTAAAAACTGTAGTTTTATGAACAAAGGCATTATTTACAGCGAATGTGAATAGTATCAAAGAGTCATGAAAAACTTCTCAAACACGAGACAAACGAGAAAACGAAACATGATGGAACCGTTTTGGAAAAAGTATAGGCAGAGAGCAAAACAAACCGGAAATTATTTTTAAAACGATAAAAACAATAAGAACTGAGGAAACAACCAACATAGGAACAATAAAAGACAAGAACAAAAAAATCATTAGCATTGATACATATATCATGGAAAGATGGAAGGAATATTTCGAAGAAATAGAGAAGAAGAAGAAATAAACAATAATAGACAACACGATACAGTAGAAAAAAAAACTATGGAAGAATTGGAAACTCAAAATGGAAAAACACCCGGATATAACAAAAAAAAAAAACGGAAAATGTCAAATATTTGTGCGCGAATGGAAAAATCTCACAGAGGGAAATTATAAAAAGAGCATTTAAAAAAATAATAATAAAGTTTATTGCGTGTTATAACAAAAAACTATACACTAGTCAGTACATAATAAATACAATGGTATAGTATAGTATTGAAAAGTTGCGTAAAAAATAACTATAAATTATATCCTATTTAGTCTTAATTGGTTCAAACAGATATCATGTTTTCCACAGGTATTGTATGAATGATTTAATACGCTGTAGTTTGTCAAGTTTATTTTAGATAACAAACACATTCTAAAATATACATTGATAGGACTGTAAGTATTCCTATATTTCTGATGGCTTCTTTACAATCAGTTTGGTATCTAATGTGTGCTATTATTCTCAATGCTCGTCTTTGTAGAGCGAATAATCTATTTCGACAGGTTGGTGGCCCCATACCAATATGCCATAATGAATATGTGTTTCCACGAGTGCAAAATACGCAATTTTTGCTACACCATCGTTACAATGGCGCGAAACACTGCGGAGGCAGAATATATTTCTTGATATTTTTGAGCATAGAGATTCGGTGTGGAGTTCGAAATTTAACTGACTATCTACATGAACGCCCAAGAAACATACGTTCTCACAGGGTCCATTCCGTCTTTTGACAGAGAATTGGATTTGTTTTGTTTTTGAGTCATTTAGAAAAGTCTATTTTGTTCACACCACTCAGATACTTTTTCAACTTGCACCCGGTTTATTTCCTTCACGTTTACAGATTGGACAACACTATTTATAACTACTGAACTACTTTGATACTAGTCGTATCAAAATTATATTTTTTTTAATTTACTTATCAGTATATTATGCGGGACACTGTCGAAAGCCTTACTTAAGTCGGGGAATGATGCCATACACGATTTCTTATTTTCAAATCACATAAAATATCACAGAGCTGTATTAGAGCATCAATAGTGGATCGGTTCGATCGGAAACCAAATTGGTTTGAGCTGAACGGTTGATTTTCTTCAAGATATTCAACTATTGGTATTTTTAAAACTGTTTCAAAAATCTTTGATATTAGAGGTAGTAGAGAGTTTGGCCTATATTTTTTTTTTATCATTTATGTCCCTCTTTTTGTAAACTGCGATTACTCTAGCTATTTTAAAGCATCAGGGGGAAGAAAAGATTTCAAAAGACTGGGACGTCGGAATTATCTTACCCATACATAAGAGTGGAGGCAGGCTAAACTGCAAAAACTACAGATATACTAGATGACGCAGTTCTACTTCTAGTTTGATAATGACAAATTAAAATTTTCGAAGCTATAGTCACTTAATAAAGTCAGTGTTATACAAAGTTAAACAGTTTTGTATTTGTGGTTTTAGGAAAGGTAGAAGCGGACGTGATCATATTTTTACTATCAAGCAAATTATATACTTAGTGACATTAGAAGCGTTACACCAACAAAGAATTATTTTTTGGAATTCATTTTTTTTGCAACAGAGTCACTATATTTAAAATATACATTGATAACAATTTCAGCCTTGTGTCTTTTATATTTACTGTGACAAAAAAATCACTTTTTCTTTTTTAATAAGACTATTTATACGAGTATTTAGTACAGTTGTTTTTAGTTTTCGTTTTCCGTTGACTGTGTTAAGCTTAAACAAAATGCCTGGAGTCCGAAGACGTCCACATTTGAGCGATTTTGACCGGGGTCGAATTTACTTATAGAAATGTCGGTATGTCGTATCGCTAAATTTCCCTCCGTATTAATTTCATTGCAACGACTATGGTGCGTGTGTTTCAGGTATGAACAGTAGAAGGTACAGGAGCAAGAAAAAGACCAATTTTTCAAACAAGAACGTTAAGATTAGCGCTTAACACAAATAGATCTGCGAGATCGTTTCGCTACTACGCGTCAATTCGATGATCAATGCTTTGGAGAAGAATGTAGGGTCGTTAGTATGCGCAACCCAATACCCCGCGTTCAATCCTTTGAGCTTCTTTCATACCGCCCAAGATTAGTGCTTCCTTTGACAGCAAGCCACTGGCAAAAGCCAAAGGTTGGACTGGTGCAGAAAACGGAAGCATGGGGAGGCAGAAAGGCAGCAATGAATCACGATTTTGTCTAGGCACGCATGATGGCCCTAGAAGGGTACGACGCTAACGTGGAGAACGACTGATCTTAGGTTTGTTATTAAAAATCATGTACACAGTACTGCTGGAGTAAAGGTTTGGGGGGCTATTGTCTATGTAGTCGATCACCTCTTTTATTCATTCGAGGCAGTATGACAGCTGCGTGTTATATTGAAGTCGTCATACGACTGTCTCTATTGCCTTATTTAGATGGCCGACCAGACGTACTTTTTCAAGATAACGCACCTCTCCATATTGCTAGTAGAACTATGAACTTTCTTTATGATACTGGTGTTAATGTTTGGCCGTGGCCGCCCCGTTCGCCGGATTGAAATCCCATTGAACATGTATGGGATATCATAGGAAGAAAACTATTATCTTTGCACCGTCCTCCACAGGCTCTAGCACAGATGATTCATGAAATTCAAGTTGCTTAGAACGAGATGTCAGAAGAAGGCATCGGCACTCCCATTTTGTCGATGCCCAGACGTCCACAGGAGTGTATACAGCAAAGGGGTCGCCACACACATTTTTATTTTTTTTTTAGATTGTTTGTTAATGAAATTTCTTAAAAATATGATCATTCCATTCTTGATGTAAGGCTACCATGTTGGCAAAAAATCAAGTTAAATACATAAATCCTTCTGGGTGTAACACTTCTAATGTCATTGAGTATACAAAAAACCGAAGAAATACAAATATCAAAGCATTTATCGCGTTTATAGACCTAGAAAAAGCATTCTATAAAGTGAACAGGAACATATACATATATAAATATAAACTAATAAATGCTATTAATATCTGCACAACACGAGCATAAACTATGTGGCTACGAGGAATAGAACATCAAACACATTTCACGAAGATTAAGACTAGGAAATGTCATGAGCCCAATTCTATTCATAATATTCATAGACGAAATTACAAATCAATGTCGTTCACACATGAGAGCGCTCAATCTAAGGTACCATCCATTAAGACCTGTAAAAATAACTGAATATGCTTTGCAGATGATATAGTGATATTGGCAGGAATTAAAGAAGGATTACAGAACGAAAACATAAATACATGGATGAATGTTTTATTGATGTGACGATAAGCAACGAAACTACAAAAGTGATAGTAGCAGCACATGAAAAAAAAAAATACAAATTCAATTAGGAAAAGTACAACTAGAACAAGGCAAGGAATATAAATACTTAGAAGATAATACCGCAAAATGGCAAGCAAGATCAAGGCGTAAACAAAAAAATTAAAAAAAACATCCAAACTGTATTAGGCATACAATAAAAAATTTATTTAAAAAAATACAAGATGATACAAAAATGGCCGTTTTTCAAACCATATACTTACGGATATTAACATGTGGATATAAAATGTGGACGCTCAACAAAAAGCAAAATCCAATCAGCGGAAATGAAATATTTACGAGGAATAAAGGATATAACTAGAAGCGATATAATAAGAAATATGAATGTGAGAAGAGAACTGAACAAATGATATATACAAATATATTGAAGAGAGACAGCTGAGATGGTGGGAACATATACATAAAAATACCTGTTAAACAAACCTGATAAGCAAGGACAACCACTAACGGAGGAAGAGGAAGACCAATAGAAAACTGGGAGAAGTACTCTATACTAATATATTCTAGTGACATAATGATATAATAAGAGTTACTTATTTTAAAAGTCATTTTTATTATAAATTTATGATTACTTATTACTTATATTTTGCAGGTTTGTGTAAATATCATATTAATATATTTATATGTCAATGTGCAGAAGGTATTGTAAATGAGTTATAAATTGGCGCATTAATGTTATTTCGCCTACTGACTCTATATTTAATCTAATAATAGATACCAAGCAAGTTTGTTGACGGCAATAAAACTAATAGCGTGTACCATAAATCATGCTTGTAGCAATCTATAACAATTGCTGCAGCGTTTTAAAATACCCTACACATTAGCAAATTTGTTTAAAGTAGGCAATAAGCATGCGGATAATAGAACTACTCATGATTGAAATATATAACGTGCGTGAGCTATATTTTCGTTTCCTCGTTGCAATTGCACGTTAAGGACAGAAATAAGAATAAGAATAAGAATAAGAAATTGATTGGCCTTTTTATTGTAACAGCAATATTAGACACGTCAAAATACAATACAAATTAAAATATGGTTAATGATAATAAATAGAAACAATACAATAATTAACTAATACATAAATACAATTTACAAATTAGCTGAAATGGTTTATGCTTCAAAGTTACCTATGCTATGTATGGACTCGGCAACACTATAAAAAGCTTGTTGGTGTAGATATGATTTTATTTTTGTTTTAAAGTTATTTATTGTTAGCGTTGTCATTGAGTGCGGCAGTTTATTATATAAATCAATTCCTGATTTGTAAGGTGCTATTTTAAAATAGGTGTGTTTAAATTTATATGTAACTAATTTTCCCTCGTTTCGAGTCGCGTATTCGTGAAAATCGCTATATTTTGTAAATTTGGTTTTATTACTGTGAATAAAACAAAGAATTTTTAAAATGTATATACATGGTAGTGTTAATATTTTATATTCAATAAATTTGTTTTTACAAGTTTCGACGTAATTCAAATTAAACATTAAGCGAATGATGCGTTTTTGTGTCACAAATAATCTGTTGGAACCACTTGACAACCCCCACAATGTTATATTGTAACTTAGATGCGAGTATACTACGGCATAATATACAGTTAAAATAGAATCAGGGTTAAGCTGATTTTTGAGTCGTGATATTAAAAAATATGATTTATTTACCTTACCACACGTGAAGTCTATATGTTTGTTCCATTGTAAATACTTAACAATTATTATCCCCAAATATTTTATGGATTCAGATGTTTTTATCAAATTATTTTTAAAAGTAAAAGTAATGCCGTCATTCTTTTTATGGATGTTTGATAGATGTATAATTTCTGTTTTTTCAACATTTATAATTAATTTATTTAAATTACACCATTCGTTAAATTGAGACATAACAGAAAATATTTTACTTTTTGCCTCAACTAATGTCTCAGCAGAAACTAGGACCGCAGTGTCATCTGCATACATAAAGACTTCTCCGTCAGTTATGTGATTCGGTAAGTCATTTACAAAAAGTAAAAATATCAGCGGGCCTAGTATACTCCCTTGAGGAGTTCCCATATTCATTGTGAATATGTCTGACAGTGATTCCTTGTATTTTACTGTATATTCCCTTTCGCTGAGATAAGATACTAACCAGTCATTTATGAAGTTTCGAAAGCCTATATTAAACAATTTAGTACGTAATAAATAGATATCAATAGTATCAAACGCCTTTTTTAAATCAAATAAAATAATAAACGTTTCTTTTTTGTTATCTAAATTGTTTAAACACGATTGTGTTAAATTTATGCACGCGGTCTCTGTAGACCTACTTTGACGAAATCCATATTGTTTATCGTTCAATATATTAAATTTTTCAAGAAAACAAAACATTCTTTTACTCATAAGTTTTTCAATAATTTTCGAGAAGACACTTAATAAACAAATTGGTCGATAGTTAGTTATATCTGTATCATTCCCTTTTTTAAATAGCGGTATTATTTGTCCGATCTTAAAACGCTTGGGGTATTTGCCTTGTGATACTGAGATATTAATTAAATTGCAAACGAATGGTGCAATGATATCCGCATTAGCTTTAACTAATTTAACTGGAATCTCGTCAAGGCCCGAGGAATTAGTGTTACGCAGTGATAATATAACAGAAATTATTTCACTCTCAGACACTGAAATGAAGCAAAATGAGTTGTTTTGATATTGTGTGTTTGCAATAATAGTATTATTAGTACTATTAGAGGAAATATTTAAGTCCTTGATTGATTGTTCAAAAAAAGTCGCAAACTTATTGGAAATATCATAATCACTTTTACTTATTTCCACATTACATTGTTTTTTGTTTTTATATTGAACTAGATTCCATAATGCTTTAACTTTGTTATTTGCATTAAGTATATATTTAGCAGCATGTTGTTTTTTTTCTAAAATAATTAACTGGTTGAGAGTCTTTTTTTTTTAGTTTTCAATTGTATTGCCAAGTCATTTCTACCTGATACTTTAATATTAAAGTCTAAGTTTTTAACATCATTATAGAGGCTTTGAACTTCAGCTAAAAAGGTAATTTTTTGCCGTTCCAAGTTACGAGCGGATACTAGTTTTTTTCTCTTTGGAAATATCACTTCAAAACACCACTTAAATTGGTCATAGAAATAATCAAATACAAAATTAATATCATTATCGTATGACCAGTTAATAAACTCGCTATGTTTTATAAAATGTTGTCTAAATTCACTAATCTTGTTAGATGAAATGACACGAATAATTTTATAGGACGGTTCTTTTTGAGTAGGCAATTTTAGTTCTATATGCGCCGTCTGTGCAAAATGATCAGATAGCCCAGGATTGAAATTGTTAATAGACTTCACAATTTCAGTGTTGTTGGTAATTAAATAATCAATCGATGTCATTGATACTTGATCTAAACCTAGAAATTTCTGCATTCTAGTGACATCCTTTATTAGTGAAAATAGATTATGATCTAACAACAACAACAAGTCATTTAGGGAATCTGTCATCTTATTTTTATTTAAACTATCTATATTCAAGTCCCCACAAATGATAATAGTTTCAAATTGTTGATTTACAATATCTAATAGCCGATTGAATTGATTAAAAAATAGTTCGCTTATATCACTAGCATTATTAGGTGGTCTGTAAATTGAAATAATACAAGTTTTTATGCCTACTGATATTCCACAGCACTCAATGACATTTTCTATAGCTAACTTCTTTATAATTTTTAATGATTTGATTTGTTGTAAAATATTACGTTTTATAAATATTGCAGTTCCACCGTGTTTATTCGTTCTTCTAGAAAAGTGAGCTAACATTTCGTAGCCAGTAATTTTAAAAACATCAATTTGAGTTTCGTCAAGCCAGGTTTCGGTGAAGCATAAAATATTAAAATTAAAATTATTACATAGTACATCGATAAAATTTGATTTGTGGAAAATTGACCGAATATTGATATGAAATAGGTTTATAGTTAAACAATGTGTATTTTTAATATCTAGAAGACCACTGCTGCGGGTTTCCAATTCGCTTTCCTCGGTACGTCGAATTCCATTTGCGGTGGTTATTGGGTCGAAATAACTGCACTTTTATTCCTTCGCACCAGAAGTTTTCATTTAAAATAGTCTCCGCCTCATTTTTGGGAACGGAGATTTTAAAGCTGGAGTGGTAGTCGGCGATTTAATTTATTGACGTAAAATGATCGTGAAGGGAGTTTTTTTTTGTAGGTAATTAAGAACGTTATCCTCGTTCGTGTTTGCGTGTAAATTAGAAACATAAATTATTGTCATTGGAGCTGCAGAGACGATTTCATTCTCTTCGGGTTTCTTAACTCCCGTTATAGTGGTTGAGGTCTTTGAGTCTGCTACTGTTAAACTGGGACTACCTGACTGGGGAACAGCTTCCTTAGCATTGTCTTTGTTTCGCGAAGACAGCAGTGCCTTTGTGGTGGAGACAATTTTTGTGGTTTTTATATTTAATTTTTTATTTTCATTGATAGGACCTTGTCTAGGATTAATCGAGGCTGAGGCGATAGTGTGCGATTGATTTGCCAAATTTAAAGGAGATGTATTTGCAAATTTTAAAGGAGATGTATTTGCAAATTTTATAGGAGATGTAGATTTATTGTTTTGGGAATTACACGCATCTTTTTCAAGTACGTGGATTTTGAAAAGTAGTAGAGCGTGCTTATCTTCCATTTCAGACACAAGTTTATATAAGAGCTTATTTTCACTTGACAGGTATTCATTTTGTTTAATTAAGTCTCTAATTAAGGAGTCGCTTTTATTCACCTTCATTTCTATCATTGTCTCGTTTGACGTATTCAATATGTCGTCCATGTTTAAATCGTTTTCTGCAGGTTCACAACACTTTATACGATTTTCATCAATTGTTATGATGTCACTATAATATTTAACGCATCCGGGATGCATTACAATACCACAGTTTACACATTTTAATCCAGAAACTGGCACAATCTTGCACTTTTTACACTTTTTCGCCGTAGCACTCGCACACACGTCTGTATTGGTCGCCATCTTCTTCTGGCATTGAAAACAACCGGGAAATGCAAAATATGACCCATACCAGAATATTAATAAATATTTATGTTTATTTAAATAATTCGAGCAAGGATTATTATATTATATAAGAAAAATATCATAATTTTTATTAGACAAATATTAAATGGAAAATTGAAATAATCTCCAGTAAAAATGTATGAACAGTCTAAAATAAATTTTCATTATAATTTCCTTATATGCATCGCAATCGAAACGTAATATTTACGGAATGGGGCGAAGTTAACATTTTAAAATAAATAGCGATATACATTAGAATTATATATATAAATATTAAATTTCGCAACACAAAACTTTAAATTTCTTACATAAACACCTACATACAGACAAACAACCTGTTAAGAGAGTGTTACATAAAAATAAAATTGAAGTTACATTTAAAATTTACAACTAAACATACATATTTAAAAGCTAAGTTGGTTTGTTAAAAACTCATCAATGCGGTAAAATGATTTGTCGATTAAATAATGTTCTATCCTACGTTTAAACAATTTAATGTTAAGTGTTTTTATATGTCCTGGTAGTAAATTATAAAATTTTAAAGCATAATATTGTGGTCTATTTTGTGCTTCTGATAGTATCCACTGCTTTGGTCTTAAAAAGTCATTACTCCGTGTATTGTAATCATGAATTTCATTTGTTGATTACGGATAATATGAAATTATTAATCAATATTCGCAATAAAGCTAAAGCTCGTTATAGAAAAACCAAAAAATTATCTCATTGGGAATTCTATAAAATGCTAAGAAACTTTACCAACGCTGCACTTAGAAATGAAAAAAAGCATATTTCTCACATATATCGCGTACTAAAAATAACACGTTTCTGTGGAAACATCTTCGGTATGTGGGACTAAAAAAAATCTATCACCAAATTCACTAGTAGACGTAAACTGCATCAATAAGTACTTTGTTGATAGTATTCCGAATAGTTATAGCGCTGATTCTAAGGAATTTGAAGAATATATGAAAAATACATTTTTACCGACTAACGCTAACTTAATGAAAACAATGTCACCATGCTGCGAATGTGCTGTCTCACCGTATTGCCATATATAGTACAGATCGTGAACACTTGCTTTCTGCTTACAGTTTTTCTTGAATTTTGGAAGCATTCTGTACCTAGACCAATTCCTAAGGTTTCTAATCCAACATAATTAAAACAGTTGCGATCAATTTGCATTTTACCAACATATCAAAGGTTGTTGAGAAAATCATAACAATCCGGGTTTAGGAGAGGTCATAGCTGCAAAACAGCACTACTAGCAGTAACAGATTATATTAATAGGGCCATTGATGCAGGAAATATAACAGTTTTAGTTTTACTAGATTATAGTAAGGCGTTTGATGCTGTTACACACAGTACTCTTCAACTTATCTTGAAGTACATTGGTCTTGGGAAGGATGCCGTAAATATATTAAGCAGCTATCTTTCCAATCGCAAGCAATGTGTTAATGTGAATGATAGGGTATCTGACCTTATAAATATAAACAAAGGTGTCCCCCAGGGTTCTATATTGGGACCCTTGTTGCTTTCAATATATACAAGTGGTATATTAGGTCAACCGACTAACTGTTCTTGTTACATGTATGCGGACGATATCCCAATCTATCATTCCTGCCCTCCACAAATTATAGATACTTGTCAACGACAGATAAATGAGGATCTTATGAAAATATCTAATATATCAAGAACTTTAGACTTCTGTATAAATGCTACAAAGTCCTCATTTATTGTGTTTGGAAATCGAAACGCTCGTGAGGTTGCAGCGGAGAAACTAGACATTCACATTAATGCAATTGCTATTCCTTATGCCGAGGAAGCCAAAAAATCAGGTGTTAATATGGATATATCATTACGCTATCGAACGTTAGTTAATAAGTATATCTTAAGAGCTTACGTTCGACTGTATCAACCATGGTGTGCTGCTATATAACCTGTATAATTATGGAATTAGAGGTGCAGCATATAATTGGTTCAAATCGTATCTGACTGGTAGGAAACAAGTAGTAGAAGTGGTATTTGGAAGTACTACACATCGGCCGAATGCTTTGGACATTGTCCTGGGGGTGCCTCAAGGGAGTGTCTTGGGTTAATTCCTTTTTAATATATACATAAATGATATGTTTAAAATAATTGACAATGAAAAATATGATATCGTCAACTACGCCGATGATACGAACATTTGTGTACGATCTAAGAATATCTCAGTTGTAGAGAATAACATCACTTTTTTATTGAATATGATCAAAACTTTGTTTGATAATAATCAACTAATTTTAAACGAGAGTAAGACAAACTATATTATCTTTAAAAAATCTGAGGCTACATACCATCCTCAGCAAATGACTATCAATAACACTAGTGTTGATATAACAGATAACACAAAATTTCTGGGAATAGTTATAGACAATAAATTAAAATGGAAAAACCATATCGAATATGTGTCTTTGCGTTTGTGTACAGTTTGCTATATGTTGGAAATTTTAAAATAAAATGTATCCTTTTATATATTAAAATTGGTTTATAGTTCAAATTTTCTATCGTTAGTTCGCTATGGTATATTTCTGTGGGTAGCTCCACGCATTTGAACAACATATTAAGTCTGCAAAAACGTGCGCTGAGAACCATGTAAGGTATGTCCGTATGATTCTTGCAGGACACTATTTAAAAATAATGGTTTATTAACGGCCATTGGTATATATATCCTGGAATGTCTGACTTTTGTCAGGAAATATAATTATTATTTCAAATCAGACATTAATGTACATTGTTACGCAACGAGGCACAAGTGTAGGTTTGTGTATCCCAAGCATAAATTTACACTGACTGAGACGATAGTGATAGTTTAGTTCTGTCCCATTTTAGCTATTGCTCTACCTTATATGGCGCGGCGATTGATAGCAATACACGCATACGTATTCAACGGGTACATCTATGGTATCAAAAAATTTGATCATATCTCACACAAGCTTATTGATGCTAAATGGTTAGATATGGCAGCTAGAAGGAGGACTCAGGCTATGTGTCTTTATTATAAAATAATTGAAAATAAAACTCATGTCTACCTGTATAATAAAATCACATATAAAGATGACGTCCATCATCTAAATACCAGATATAGAGGAAGAATATCTCCTCCTAAACACAAAACTTATTTTTTCCAACGATCATTTACGTATTAAATCTATCACGCTTATAACTCAGCTCATGAATTATTCGAAACATCTACCTACAACAAGTTTAAATCGCTAATAAGGATAACAACATAGTGTTACTGATTTTCTATGCTCTGGATAACTTATGGATCCTTATGTTTTGATAGGTAAATATAAATGCCTTTATACACTACTATCTCTATATTTATTAGAATAGATCATATATTGATCAAAGTTAGATTAGATAAAAATTTACTAAGTTAGGTTAAATGATACATTCAAAAAATAAGTTGTATGACAGTTTGGTAAATTATGTTAGATTAAAGGCTATAATACATATTAATTGCTTACCTAACATTAGTTTATTTTTCGTGAATTTCGTATAAATTGTAATTGTTAACCTTATTATAGTAACTAATGTAATGCGTGTGTGTATGTTTATATGTTTGCTTGTATGTTGTGTGTTTCGCAAAGGTTGAGTGGAAGACCAGCAATATCTCTTGCAGATAAATATGCTGAACTTCGCCTTTTTCTGCTATTATGTATTTATCTTTTGTATATTTACTACTGATATTATTATGTAATGTAATATAGTGGAAATAAAGATTTATTATATATATAGTGTGTTTGATTTTTTTTGCTCATAAGGTTAGTAGTATTCCTGCACTACTTAATGTTGAAGAAAATCTCGAATTTCTGGAAATGAGGTTTCTCTCAATGGAACAAAATCGCCTATGTCGCATGCAGAATTTGCCTCACATCACCTCTAAGACACGGAATCTTACATCGTGTGCACGAAGAACCACGTCTGCATGCGCAACCAAGCAACAAAATGAATCAGTCACCACAATCAAGACTACCATTATCAGAAGAGAAGTAACGCCTATGCAGTTGACGTAACCGAAAAGGAAAATAATCTTGTAATTACGGTTTTAATCGATTAATGTTCCCAAAATTCCTTCGTGACCGAATAAAAACCTTAACTACTGGGCCTTTTTAACCTTAATATATTTTGATATAGTTAATAAGCAAACAAAAACTGTGGCATAAGAAATATTCAATCATATTCAAACCAGCTTTGACTCGAGTTACTTTTTTCTTATTAAACAGCTTAAAAATCCCAGAGAACAATTTCTCTTTTATCCTGCTTGATATCTCCGCTACCTTACACCTAGTGTTAACAAACACCACGAAGCTACCTCCTTCCAAGCATGTACCAGTGCATACACCCATGCTGATAACCGCAGCATATGCGTACACAGTCGATAATATAATGCGAGAATGCCTTCGCTTTCCATTTTGTGATTTCCTGAATTATCCTATTTATTTATTTTGTATGTCTAATCAGTCCAACATTTGCATTTTTCATTTCATGTGTATTTAACTTCGCCTAATATGTGTTAAACGAGCTGTATTGGCTTAAAATTCCGTCAAACATTCGTCAGATTATTCACAGAAAATTACAAAGAAACCCAATTATCCATTCAACTTCATTGGCTGTTTATGTAAAATATAAATGAAAATAGTCCATTTTACATTTTGGCACAGAGTTCGTGGTGGAAATATTATCTTCTACATACCATCTAGTTGATAATCCAGCTGTCTCAAATTTCTTGAGATAATTGGTTCAGAAAGTTTAGATAAAAATAAAGTGGTTAAATTTCCATTTAATGATCAGGAGTATTATGTGATTTTCTTAAAGTATTCTAGAATTTTTCTATAAATTCTCTTCCAGTTTTTTAAAATTTTAATTTTAACATTTGTTGTCTCATTTAGCAAATTTTCCTTTGTAAATTCTAGTATTTTTAAGTAATCTTTTCTAAACTTCACTATTTCCAAGAATTTTACATCATTTCCTACATTATTCTTTTAAAATTTTTCTCCAGTTATTTTTTAAGCTGATAACAACGTTCTATTTTTCGATAAATTTTATTTTGTCAGAGTTTTCCAGTAATCTAAAATTCTAGATTGTTCATCGAATCTTTCAGCAATTATTCTTTTACTTTTTTAGAATTTACTTTGCATTTATCTTTGCGTAAACTTTCTTTAAGATTTGTAACAACTTTATACCAAATATATTGTGTTATTTTGTATAACTTATTTTCTTAAATTTGAAATTTTGTACCACCAAGTCAACGCCGACAATATTTAAGAATTAACCCTCATAAATTAAAATGTCAAATCAATATGCATTATCTATTACGAGGGACAGTAAAAAAGTAGAATCCCGATAGTACCGTGCTGAGCACTGTCATTGACTGTGCTGTTTATGTAAGTGTGTATAATGTAAATAAAGAACGCCGCCAGTTGTGGAGATAGGGCTGTGATTAGATATTCCAATGCAAGAAATGTGTGGCTTTGCGATATTTGTATTAAAGTGAATAATTTGTTTAAAGAAAATGTTATGGATGAATTGTCTATTCGACATTGGTGTGGTAATTTCAACTTTAAAAGAGAGAACACAGACAATGGCGAGCGTCCGGCATAGCTGTCAGTCATAATGGACGAAATTTCAACTATAATTGATACTGGTAGAGCTACACTCTTGATGGAACGAGATATGTAACTTCAATGGGGTAAAACACTTGTTAAGTTCCATAATATTTTTATTTTCAGTTGCCTGACACGTGTCAGGCAACTTAACAAGTTGTACCCCATTGAATTTAGAAATTTCAACTATCTACCTTACAGTTCAGATTTAGTTGCTTCAGATTAACATTTATTTATAAAACTCAAGGGTACGTTACGATAAATATTTAAATTGACTATGTAGAGAAGTAGTTTTAAATATGTTTTTTACAAATGAGACGTTAATATTTGTTAATATATACATTTTTATATTCCGAAACGTACTACTTTCCCGATGGCCCTCGTATTTATTTAATTATTTTATTTTTTGATAATCTACATTTATAGTTTATATAAAATTTAAACTATTATCATATTTAAATGACCATATTCTGTAATGGTTTTATTTCATTAAATAAAATTGTCATAGATGTTTTTTTTTGTAACTTTCTTACTTACTTTGATAGTATCATATTCCTTCAGAACACAATATTACATGAAAATAGGGCAAGGTAGGGGCCGAAATGTCAATAGTGCACTACAGCCGCAATAATCGATTTATAATTAGAAGTAATTACTAACCCTGGAAGCATTTTCTCATCTTCCTGTCTTGCGTAATGATGTAATTGCGTTTTAGAAATCGCGTGGTTTAATTTCCCGTATTGAGTAAACACTCCCTGTAATTGCAATTCAGGAAGACTTTTCGGAATGATGTTAGGAACCTACAGTGAATACACAAAGCAATTAAATATTTATAAATTTGAATAAATGAATAAACCGAGTGTTATCAAATGGAAACAATTAATTCATTTATATACGTTTAAGCTACGGGGAAATTAATTTAACTAAAAAAATTTGCATTTTATTATTTCAATAAAATTTTCAAATGCAATGCAATGCAATGCATTAACGGGAATATTAATAATAATTTACTCCTATTTTATGTGATACAAAATACAATGTACTTTGTATTTTTATTTTGTATTATTGTACATTATTCTAGGTTTTTGAGGGTATTTTTTTTCTCCCTTAGGAAATGTATAAGTTTACTGTAAGCAACATAAGGACATAATTTGTAAAAATATAAATTTAAAAAAATATATATGTATATAAAAAAAATATTTTCTCAACATTTAATATTTGAATATTCATGAATATTTTTTCGTAATAACACTTATCTCTTACATTACTTACATTAATTACTACTACTAAACATCTTTATTCACAGAAAAATAAAATCTAATACATGTAATGGATAAAATAAAATAAATTCTGATATGTTCTTGTTCTTCTGCTCCATGGCTATCGACCGGTGGTCTTTCAGCCCGTTTTCGTTCGTCAGTGAATGTCGTTGTCAGTCTTATGAATCAAGATGAAATGATGAAATGAATTGATAAATGGTGGTGCTAGGGTGTTTGGATTTAGGAGGTATATTATACATTAATTATTTTTCTTAATATGTATGTATTTGTTTAGAATAAAATAATTTCCTCGAAAATCTGACTTATAAGTCTTAAATAAATACATTTACGTTCAAAATATTTGCCAGATTAAATGAGGCAAAACTCAAGGAACGAATATTTATAGGCCCCCAAATCAGACATATAAAATAGCAATTTTGCAAGTATTGAGTAAATATAACTTCCAGAGATTTTGATGAATTATATATATAAGTGATGACTTTAAGAAATAAGGTGGAATATTATCTGGACCTAACTGGCATGTATCAGGAGGTTCAGATGTTGCGTTGAAAATATCACTAACTGATACAGAAAACAAAAAAATACTAATACAAAGGATGAAAATCAATACAACAAACGTCATAATTAGTATTGGTTGTTATATACTAGAAAAATTGTCAGCAAATAAATCAACACATTCAGGAAATGAGTGACTTTTCTTCTTATATAGGTTCGTAACATTAGGATACCCATTAGTCTTTCGAGCCTCATTTACAAATCTCCAGAATCTCTTTGAATGGACGTTAATATTATTCTCGGTATCAATAAAATATTGATTATAAAGAGATTTAGATAAATCTTTACACCTGGTTCTAAGACATTTAAATTTATTATAGTCGTCAATGGTTCTCCATTTTTTATAATCTAAATGAGCTTTTTTCTTAGAACGAATTAATATGGTAAGTTCTAGGTTGCACCATTTTAGATATTTGGATAATCTATAACATTTAGTCGGCACATCTAAGATCAAATAAAAAGTATCAATAACTGTATATACATTTTCATTGAACATAATATCTTCCCATTTTATTAATGATAAATAATTGTTTATGCCATTCAAATTGGCCGATTAAAAATCGTAGATACAATTAGAAAATTTTAACACATTTTTCTGTATATTTCTATATAATTTCAATGCCGTTTGTGGTAGAGTGCTGCAATTTCGTATAACCTAAACTAACATCAAGTAAATTGCTGAGGCAATTTGTCACTTCTATCGGACCGCGGGAACTTTGCTATGCAGAGTATAGCTAAAATTTGTTTGCTCAGAACTTTTTTAGGAGTAGTAGTTGTGTTTGGCTAACGACCACGTGGTCCTTCCGCCGTGTGATTTTGTGTATTCGGTGTTTGTGTAAATGAGCTTGTTACTTTAAATGATCGCCCCCGTCACACTAAAGCACTATTAATTGTATCCCAATGGTAAATGGTATCGGTCACCCATCCAACTACTGACTCCAACCAACTTTGCTGCACGTTAGTTCGGGGCCGCAACTGAATGCGCCACCACCGGCGTGTGAACTTTTTTATTTTCTCGTAAATCTACATTTATTCTTTCACTTTTTAATAGAAAATTTTCGAAACTTTTATTACTCTTTGAAAATTTTGATAACAGTGGCCTCTTTGAAAAATCTAAATCGCCAATGACAACTAAAAAACTAATTGAGCTGTAAACTTGCCTGTATCGTTTAAACAAAAAGTTTAATTTTTCGTTAGTTTTTCGAGACCAAATGGCGAATTACATGTTTAATGAAAAAAACTGACATGATTTTGACATTAACCGTTATCCAGAGAAACTTTCGAATCGCAGGGCGCCTAATCAAAAAACATTTTCAAGAATTGAAAGCCGTTTAAGGAAAAATGGTACCCAATTTTAGCAACAACGGCAACGTAAGAACAATCAATCAGAACTCCTGGACTGGAAGAAGAAATTCTAGATTACATAGAAAATAATTCTGCTAGTACTTTGCATTTGACCACGCAGTTTGGAACTTCAAATACGACAGTCTGGCATGTTCATCGCGTTCAACGACTTTATCCCTTTCATTGTTGCAAAGTTCAGTAAGTTCGTCTGGCTAATTATCCACTACCACTGAAATATTGCCAAATAAAGCAGCAGAAGATACAAATTGATCATAAGTTTTTAGAAACAGTGCTTTTTAGTGATGAAACGGAAATCATAAATTTAAGAAATTTACCTAGTTGGGGGAAATAAAATCCAAAATTTTTGAAAATTTTAAGATTTCAATGGAGATTTTCCCACAACGTGTGGGCTGACATTGTGGGCAATGCCACTGTTCGACCCGTGTCTTACCGTTAAGACTTGATGGTCAAATATACCGGCGAAATTTAGAAGGATTTTTTATGTTCTTCAACAACGCATTTTTTTACAAATAAAATGCTTTCAATTCTAGAAAACTGCCCCAACCTACGCCAATCATTTAATCGAATACCACCATAGCTTTAATGATAATTTTGAAATTTTGCACGCTTGTAATAGAAGCAGAAAGTTAAATTTGTTAGAAGAAATAGAAATTAATAAATATAATAAAAAAAAGGTATTCTATTAAATGATCATACATAATCAAATAATTTGCCCCTTTGTACAATTTTGTAATTATTTGTGATTAATACATAGTGAATTTTTCAAGTCAGTATAAGTTTTTATTACCACTTATTAACAGTCGCAACCATTTTCTTTATTTTTATTAACTTAGTTGTCGTTTTCAGTTGTCATCGCCCACTATTATAAAAATTTTCAAAGAGTGATATTCCTAAAATAAGTTTCTATTAAAATGTGGAAGAATAAATGTAGATTTACGAGCAAACAAAAAAGTTCTGAGCTAACAAATGACAAATTGCATAAGAAATTTACTCGATGTTAGTTTAGGCTGTACCAAATTGCAGCACTCTACCACAAACGGTATTGTATCTTGGCAATTTAAGGCTTTTATAATATTTTTTTACGAATCATCATTATTATATATACTCTAGAATATGTGGATAATTTTATTCCCTGAGTCACAGAAACACCCTGTATATCACACTATCATCTATGCAATATTATTTATGTACTGTAGCACTTGTTTACTTTATTATTCAATAATCTATTAATTTTTTTTTTGCACTATAACTTGCATATGATGAAATTTAACAGGATAACCTTACCGCTATATTATTTAAAACTACAGCCATTTCTAACTTCACATAGTAGTAAAACAAATTATCATATTCTACCTATCTCGTTGTACAACATTTGAGTTCAGTGAATAGTCTTGTAGCATTAACATAGTTGAAATATTAACGAATGTTACCTTACTGTTCTTCGAAATAGTCACCCCCATAAATAGGCACCACTGAGATCTGCTACACATGTCATGAATACTTTTTTAAGAAGACGTTATTCGTTTGGAATAAGTTTAAAAGCCTCGTCATGTTTCGTTGGAACCTAATTTGGCTTTTGGGAATTAAGCATGATCAGAAACCAATATATATCGCTGGTATATGGAATTCAATCGTGACCTAGTTCGCTTCAACACCTGGGTACATTCTGCTTCAGGAAACAAATAGAATGAGTTTGCATGGAGAGGCAATGGAGAGAGTGTTAAAGTATGAGATGGATTTGGTTGGATTGGATAATGAGAGATTGGTGAAAGAGGTATGGAGAACGTGCATAGGGAGAAAAAGGAGTGAGTGGAGGTTAGAACGTAGAAAGATGTATGCAGGAGTATCTGAGAATATTGTAAATGAATGGTTGGAGAATGGGGTAAATGTGCGAGTATGGACGAAAGAGAAGTTGAAGGAGGTTGAGATGCAGGAGAGGCAAGTTTGTATTGGAAAGAGCACATATAATGCAGTGTTTGAAAGATGGCAGATATATGGAGGGTGCCAGGGTACCTAACTAATAGTGTCTACTCAAATGGTGAGAAGATTACCCTGGCGCGAGTAAGATGTGGTACGGAAGAGAGGGGAAGGAAGGTTTGGATGGGAGAAAGTTATGGTAGGTGTGCACTGTGTACGAATGGGATGAATACATAGACTCATTTGGGAGAAGAGTATGAAGGAGTGCGTGAGAAGTGGTTGGGGGGAAAAAGGAAGGTAACGAAATGGATGAGAGAGGATGGAGCTGGTGTAAAGGTTTTGGTCAGACTTGGGTGGGAGAGGGAATTACAAAGGAAAAGGAAAATATGATAGTTTTTATGTAGAAGTGTTTGTATATACAGGGTAATATGATGTATTATATTATGGTAGTTATTATTAATAAATTTCATTCAAATCGAATAAAGCGTTCAATTGTTATAAACAAAAGAAATAAAAAAAATTGAAACTTTGAAGCCAAGTTCCGGCTTAACCTTAAATTTTTGGATATAGATAAGTTGCGTTAAATCGTCATATTTTGACCTCAGGAATCTATGGTCCAGCCATTTCCCCGCATTAACGGGACACCCTGTATATACAGGGTTATTCACGCTAAAATGTTAAAATTAAAATGTTTACTTTAAAAGTACTAAAACGGTGCAATAAACAATATTTTGGCGTTTTCTGTAAAAACGAGAAGACTTAACACTTAAGATTTAAATACCATTCGATAGGTAATTAAAACGTGCATTTGCTGATAAATTAATAAATATAGCGTTCCATTTAAATAAATGAAGTTATAGTCATTTAAAGTTCTCATTTGTTTAATTACAATTTTTTTACACCCGGCATAAGATGTCAAGTTTATTATACTTGGAAAATAAAATATGATCTATTGTTACACTTCAGTGTAAATTTGGTATGCATAACTTAATTATTTTTTAAGTATTTGAAACATGAAAATTAGGTTACATGATACTTTTAGGGTTTTTGGGACACCCTGTATATTATGAAAATAATTTTAAAAAGTAGCCCTAATAAACCCCCATATATCCCCAAAGCGAAACTTTTTGAAAGTCACGTATTTTGGCCACAATATTCCGTGCCGTATAGCGTGAATAACCCTGTATATATATATATATATATATATATATATATATGTAGAAAGGTTTTGTTAAGTTAAAGTTATGCCAAAAAAGGTTTGTTTTTAGTTCGCTTCATAAAGTTCATCCAAAATCGGTTGTTGTTCCAAAAAACATTGATTCTATGCATAAACTAGTATTGTAAGATCGTCATATTACTAATCATGAGATTAAAGTATCCTTAGGTATTAATGTGACTAGCATATATTTAATATTGAATTAAAATTTGGCTCCGAAAAAAAAAATTGCAATTGACTGTATGAGTCTTTCTAAATGAGCCAAATACAACAAAAGTCAATAAACAAAAGATGTCTGGATTCTGGAGTTCAGAAATATGTAGGCTTATTAGGCAAAGTAATACCTAACGTGCAATTGGTTTCTACAAATAAAAAATAGTTGTCATCAAAAGTTCCAAAACAATAAAAGACGATATCAACGAATCTTCATAAAAACGTACAATGCTTGCAAAGACTCCTTGAAATTATTTTAAATGTTACAATTTGCAAAACAAATATTAACAAAAATAGATTTATAGGTACATATTATTAACCACTCCACAATCCATCCAATGAAATCCTATACGAAAAACCCCAACGTATGTTAGCCATTGCTGAAAAATTTTCCAAAAAAACCCATAATTTCAACCTCCTGAATAAATATTGTATTCCTCACAATCCCAATATCCTTCCTAAATATCATCATCCAGCAATCACCTTACATTAATTCATTTGTGCGCATCATCCCGACAGTTAGCTAACTATAGTTCAATTTTTATTTATAACGACGGGGCAGAAAGACCATGAACAACGTGAGGAAATTAATGCAATGCTGAGGGAAAATAGCGCCGCTTTTACGAACCTCAGAGGTCCCATGGAACTCGGCGAACACCACATTAAGATAGTGGGAGGAGCACCAGGCAATTCGAAACAGTATCGTCTCGCGCCGCAGAATAGAGAAGAATCAGATCAAACAATTACTGAAAAAATACATTATTCAAACCTCGTCATTACCGTGGTCATCACCGGTGACAATGGTCCCGAAAAAGGACGACTATAGGGCATTAAATGCCATTACCATACCCGACCACTACCCGCTGCCCCAAATAGATGATCTACTGCACGCGAGAACCACAGGGAAGTTTCGATCCACCATTAACCTACCCTCTGGGTATTGGCAGATCCCAGTGGAAAAAGGGGATATTTAAACATCATTTACTTGTCCTTTCGGCTTATTTGAATTTAAACGGATGTCAGTTGGACTGAGGAACGCACTCGCCACATTTCTACGAGCAAGGATCGCCTCAGAACATGACTGCCACAGATAAAGTTATTTGCATATTTGGCCGACATCATCATACTATCAAAAGACTTCGACTAACACAATCGAGCCCTGACAATTATAACCGCAACGTTATTGATTGGAAACAGAAAGAAAAATATATTCTGCTCACAAAAGATACCATTATGGGTCACGTCATCAGCAACGAGGAATCTTAACAAATCCTGATAAAACCAGGCAGTTAAGGAGAGGAAAACACCAAAAATACTAATGGAGCCATTTCTTTCGTTTATACCCATCATAAATTTGTTCAATAAAAATGCTACGCGGAAATGACTGGAGTCCCAGGTCAACGCATTGGACAGTTTGAAAAACCTGCTGATCTCCACTCCGCTTCTCAAAGTCCCCACTGCTGGAAAATATTTTACAATCCGCACCGATGCGAACGATTTCGCGTTGAGAGCTGTTTTGGTTCAGGGAGAGGGATTCGAAGAGCACACGAGCCGATTAATTATACCGGACGAAAAGGGAAACCCTGGGCATCGTCTGGGCGCTTGGAAAATCTATACGTAGAGGGGTCAGCCATTATCATCGAAACGGACCACCAGCCTCTCCTCTGGTTAATGTCGCTAAAATCGCTTACAGGCAGGTTAGCCCGATGAGCCCTCCAGCTGCAGCTGTTCGACATCCTGGAACGACATATGATGTAGCCGACGTCCTATCTTTCACAACGCATGTCAGAGGTACAAATTTAAAATCTGCTGGTTTTTCAAAATTATCTCATTTAATCTGTTCGGATCACTGCTAACATTACCTGAAGTCATCTGCCAGCGAATGTGCCTCCGCCATGCTGAATGAAGTATTTCAGCGTTATAGATTGCGCTGCCGATGTATCTCGGACAACGGAACCCTGTTAGTAAGCGCAATAATGCAGCAGATAATGTTCAGTCTTGGAATCCAATATCACCTAACGCCGTCGTACCACCCCCAGGCCAACTCAGTGGAAAAAAAGACAGGGATATAAAAACACAAATCTCCATCCTGGTAGCAAAACTTTACATTCGAAGTCACTTCCTTGAAGAATTGGGTTCGCCGACGACCATTCACGGGAGACATCAGGGATGTCTGCAGATAGTCCAGCCACCCACATGTACCACACTCGTACCACAATCTTCAAAATCGGAAGACAAAATTTACAAGTCCGTAGCGAAGCGTTCCAGCGAAACACAGATAGCGTGTACATAAATAGTGCAATTAAAGGGCTCAGAAAAGTACATCGTTAAAAAAAGCAAAAGTAAGTGCAACACACAATTTTATTCTGTCATCCGGCTGCTCACCTAAGACGATGTGGTAAACCATTCACCACAACCAAGTCCACTATACTTGTAATGTTGATATCGGTGATTTAAATCGCTTATTTTCTTCAGTATCGCAGATTTGATGGACCAAAACGCTACGTTTATAGACTTAGAGTGCATACAATATTATCTTGCTGCGCAAGTTATATATGTATAATACGCAAACCGCAAGCTGTAGATTTATACTGTTATATTTGCCAAGGAGGCAACAATATGTATCAGTTAATGGCCAAATATATGACCTATTGTAGTATAACATTTGTGTGGATCAGGTGTTGATCTTGGGACCTATGTTATTTTTAATTTTTATTAATGACTTGCCTTCTATACGGTGTTCAGGAAGTAAGAACGAATTTGAATTTGGCGCCATTTTGTCATATGACGTTTTGCAGTCGTGCTTGTTTAGTGTTTGTTTTTTGCGATCCTTCCCATTAGCAGCATGATAGCTTTTTTGTGTGGTGAGGATTGTAGTTTGATGTTTATTTTCGCCATGGAGCAGATGACAACTAAGCAACGTACCGAATTGATTAAGTCACTGTGAACGGCGACAGTTACAGAACCATGCTTTCTGATTGGTTTTTCGAAGTTGTGGATGAAAATTACGATTTTTCGTTTCAACAAAATGGTGTAACATGCTACACATCCCATGAAATGAGACTGAACAGTCTCTCCAAAAAATTATCTCTCTGCGTGATATTTTTTTTGGGAATTTGTAAACTCAAAAGTGTACGTGAAGAAGCCAAAAACAATACACCAATTAAAGGATGCAATTTAAAGAGTTATTAACGGCATCCCACCAAATATTTATGAACGCGTTATCAAGAACTTCAATAAACGCATTGCTTGTTTCTGCGGGGCCCTACGTCGTCATGTAGAAGATATATTTTTTCATACATAAATGGGAGATGTTACTTAATGTGTTTATAAAAAAATACAGTTTCAATAAATGTTTTATGTTCTATAGAACTTTAATATTCATCCTTACTTCCTGAACACCCTATATATTCAGTACTAGCAAAGCCGTTCTATACGCTGACTTCACAATTGTGGACTACACTTAAGTGAGAACGCACGGTTGACGACTAGCAAGTAGTTTCAATGTAAGAAGTTGACACTCAACGAAGGTAAGACAACTAATATTATGTTCTGCTTGAGGCCCTCTGATAGGTCTGAAGATACCAGCTATAGCGTTTTTACTAAGTTGTGGAAGTGCATGTAGATGACAAATTATTATGGCATAAACATTGTAGACATTTATCTACAAAACAAAACAAGAAACCTCAGAAACAACGATAAAGAAAGAAAATAAATTTACGCTCATATCACCAAAGAAGTGATGAAATAAATGTATCTTTAAAAATGTTAATAAATTATCAAATTCGACCATTTAAATGTCAAGTTTAACAGAATATGAGGTTCATATCATATAAATTTGTAAAAGGGTTTATTTATGTAAATTTAAACAACTTTATATACACCTTTTTGATAATTATTAATATTCAGTTGTAAATACGTAATAAATTACTTCGAAAGTTAATCTTATATTAAAATACATCGAGTAATTATTTATTTAAAAAGATAAAGCTTCTGGAAGACGAGTAAAACTTATTATTCAAAAATAAAAGGTTGTACGTTTAGAAGTGGCTGCGCGCCTGTACTAGCGAAAAATAAAACTCTGAAACAACTTGATACTGCATTACGTAACATCAGTTACTTAGCAAACATCTGTTTTTCTTTAAAAAGTTACAATGCGGTAATATGATTAGACATGTAACGCAAACATTTATCTTATAATTTAATATCCGACTTTATACTCTCGCGTAAAATAGTTATTCAGATTAATTCTCTAGTTTAGTATTTGCTTTGTAAGAAATTATTTTCCGTAGTGATAATACGATTGCTTTATCGATTAAGCGTTTTTCTTCAAAATTTAATTATACGCTGAAGTGGATGAGTGGTATCAGAATTCAGGAATGTTAAGAATCGAACTTTTCGTAAATACACAAGGCGTACAAAGCGGCTAAAATAAATATTAGTGCAGTGAAATTGAATTTCCCGTTTCTTTATTCGAAGCATTGATATATAAACTGGAAATTGTACGTGAAACCAGGCATTATTGATTCTACTCCCGGCGCATCTTTTTGATGGATAGTATTCTCTACCTCAATCCATAGTGCACATATGGACCAAATTTAATTTAATATAATTTATTTTACGGATTCACCTTTTTACAAAATATAAATATAAAATAATACAAATCGTGGTATTTATACTACAACTACTAAATTAAATAGTAGAGACGTGGCTTTCATCATAAGCAATATTAGGAAATTAATTTTATAAAATAAGTAATAATACCTTACATAAAATAAATACATAGTAAATAAATACAAAATTATAAATAAATAATAAAAAATCACAAATGAAATAAATTTGATAAAATAAATAAAAAATAAATAAATACCATATATAAGCTAAAATAAAATAATAAATAAAATTAATGAAATATGTATATGATTTTAGTTAATACAAAAATACATAAAAACTTAAATAAATAAAACAAAATCTAGAATAAATAGAACATAAAAAGTTATTATATAACATTATTATTATTAATAACACTGGATAAATCAATTCTATTTAAATGAATTTTGAAGTTACGAAACGAAGAACAAAATAATTTAAAATGAACATTACCGATCAACACATTGCAATAACGCATCATTCTACATATGGGGCTAAACATACCATAATTAGTGAAATGAAAAGTAACTTTAAAAAGAGATATAGACCTGCTTGGACTTCTAGATGGAACATAGAAATTTAATTGTCCTACTTAGCAGTGGCAATCAATGTAACCATTCTTTAATTTATAAATAAAACACAAATCATTTGCAATTCGTCTATACTCTAACGACTTGAGTCCACGCATCACTAACATTCCGCTGTGACTAAATTGTTGTCTACTATTCCCAAACTTCGCCGATATAATTTGCAAAAATTTACACTGGACTCTCTCTAAAACTAATGAATGACCACGTGCATGAGGGGACCATACACAAGTTGTATATTCCAAATGCGGTCAAACTAATGACTTATAGAGAGTACGAAGGGTACGGATACTAAAATCTTTGGAGAATCTGCTTAAAAAGCCAAGCCACGCAATGATTTATTACTAATTAAATTAATATGTCCAATAAAGTTCAACTTACTATCGAACATAACTCCAAGATCATTAATATTGTTCTTAAAAACTAGCAAATTATTTTAAATGTAATAAGGATAAGGAATAGCTATATGACGGTGAAAAGAAATAAAATTACACTTTTTATGATTTAAAAAGAAGCGGTTGATATTACACCAGGTACTGAAACTATATAAATCTGATTGTAATTTAAGTTGATCATCTTTAATTTCAATGCGCTTATATAACTTCAAACCATCGACAAAAAGGAGAAATTCACTTATGTTTTAAATATTGTCCAATGTCATTAATAAACAATAAAAACAATATAGGCCACCGCAATGAGAGTCCTGAGGCACCCCGGACAAAACTTGTATTTCGGAAGAACAGACATTTCCAATTTTCACTCTCTGGACCCTACCTTTCAAGTAACGGGTGTCCAACAATTATTGCAGTCCCGGGTGGCGTTGGAATAAAAAACGTAGGTCGATTCTTACATGTTGCAAATAAATGAACTGACATTTTTAATGCACATTTAGGTTATGTTTGACAATTGACATGTCAGTTCATTTATTTGGCACATGCAAGAATTGACCTACGTTTTTGATTCCAACGCCACCCGGGACTGCAATAATTGTTGGACACCAGTTAGTTTTTAAACCAATTCATACGTTACCACCAAATCCACTCGCAGCTAATTTCTGCAATAAAATATCATGATTTACGTGATCGAAGGCCTTGGAAAAGTCAGTATAAATAGCGTCTACTTGATATCCTTTTTCCAAAGACTCTGATAAATATGTCGTATATGTCAATAAATTTGTGGTTATAGATCTACTTTTTACAAAACTATGTTGTTCGTTAATTATAATGTTCTTACAATTCCACCAGAGTTGATCAGATACCAAATGATCTAACATTTTTTAAATTACGGATTAAAGACAATCCCCTATAGTTTTCTACATCCTCTTTGTTTCCACTTTTAAAGCAATTTGGAAGAGATCCTGATTCAAAAGATTGATTCAAAATTTTGTAAATAGGTTTTGCAAGAGAATATTTACAATACTTTAAGAAGTACGCCGGGATGCCATCAGGACCCGCACTGCAAGACCCACTTATATTAGATAAAGTATTAAAAACTTCTGTACGAGCAACATTTAATTTAGTGAAGTTCACTGACCAATCACATTGAAATTTAGGAAGCGCATTAACATTATCCTTACTATAAACTGACGAAAAATGACCAGCAAATAATTCTACCGCATCAGATAGTAAATTAGCTGTCTTATCTCTTAAAAATAAAGTTTTTGAAGGTCAGATGAATTTCGAGATTTATTAACAAAATTCCAAAACAGCTTAGAATTCCTTTTTATGTTTGCTTCCGTATTGCTAATATACTGACCATGTAGAGTTTTGTTTAACTGTTCGCATTGCAACCGTAGTTTTTGGAAAATGATATAGTCACTGTATGAACCGGACTTTTTATATTTGGTATGCGCTCATTTTTTTTCTAGTTAACCTAATCAGTACGGAATTAAACCACTTAGGATACTTTGATTCCCGTATCAATTCGGACGGCACAAACTTGTTAAAAACATCATAAATAATACTTACACTACTATCAATATCATTACTATTTATAACATCATCCCAGTCTATAGAGGATAGCTAAAAATTTATTGCATCATAATTCGCTGATGTATAGTTATCAATCCAATAATCAGGTGTAGATAAATGCGTGAGAGCAACATTATTAAATTAAATTGTATAGGGGAGGTGATGAGCATCAGTCCGACATAATGCATCCAGTGCAAAGTTTACATTAACTTGACTACAATTAGAAAAAAAATCTAAGAAGCGACCTCGATTGTCTGGTATGGAATTAATTTGCGTCACATTGTGGTATTCAAAAACATTAGCCAGTATATTAGCTAATGAACAAGTGTTACTATACCTGATTCCGACAACGACTCCAGGTCGCACAAGTAAATTATAATCTCCACAGAATATGAAGAAGTCATTATAAAATTCCCTACATAACTTATCAAATGTTATTGCATGTTTTCATAAAAAGATGTATTAGAGGCAGGTGGAATATACGTGGAACTAAGAATATTTTTTTATCAACTCTAACACAAACCTGTTCCACATCAATAGCAATACAAATACGTTCACTGTGAATGTTAAGTCTAACTGCAATCAAAACCTTACCTCCTCTAGATTTAGATTTAGAATGATCATGCCATGTAAGAACGTTATTTTCGGATGGCCATTAATATATTTGTTTCTCCTTTACTCTTGCGAAGGTCCAGTTCTTCACGTAAGCCCCTTAAGTGCTCCCTCTGCATCAATGTAAGAGCATTATTAAATTTAATGTTAGCAGTATCCACTGCCCTACACACTCTTAATATTTCAATTACGGTTTGTTGATTACAAAATGACAGCTTAATCGGTAGAGGTTTATTGTTACTTAATTTGCCAATTCTAGTGACTTTAGTTGGAACAAAATCTACTTATGAATCAATAATATTTCTTAATGTCTGGGTGTCCTTTTCAACTTTCTCTTCTATAGTACCACTATGTTTGAAATGTAGACAATTATATTCAATAATCGGTGATTTCTTTCCTTCATTTCTTGAATCATACTTTCATTTATATTTGTAGATGATGAGGAACTAGATGAATTACTTGATATCGACCCAAGTGTAAGAATACGGTCCCTCAAGTCACTAACCTCGTTCTTTAAATCAATAATAGCATTATGAAGTTCAGATTTAAATAAATTAGCCAATTCTTCTTTGAGGATTATTCTAATAGTCGGTGTCAGAGCGTTATGATCAGAAAATGTGCATGTCCGATTTGGTAATGCACCAATTGTCAGGTGCGTGTCCAACGGTCACCGTTTGATTTTCTCACCTCGGCAACGAAATATGCTATGTCATCCAAAGAGCAATCTTGTATGCATTCAACGTGAAC
>CAXAKX010000036.1:0-11930 GCA_963969525.1 Ontholestes murinus | reverse complement strand
GTAATTTTTAGGTCCTCCAGACACAAACTTTAAAATAAAACTACCTTCACCGTACACGGGAGCTAATTCGTCCGTCATCTCACCAATAAAATTACCTGTGGGTACATCGTATTCACCTTCGCGTCCAATGTAAATTACTGAATCAGTATCATAGTACAGTACTCTGTCCCCTAAGTTTCCTAAATAACTGTAGAGTTTAGGTCGAGCCTGTGCCGTTGTGTACTCTGCCAAGGTAACGTTGACCGTGCTAAGAGCATCGTATGCTTCGATTGGGTAAATGTGTAATTAATTAATTTCACTTGGTTTTATTTGTTTCACAATTTTACTTATTTCACTTCCCTAAGTAGTTTCGATCACACGATCATTCTCAAAGGGTTTCACAAGGATTACTAACTAACTAACTTTAGTAATCCTTGTAAAACCCTTTGAGAATGATCGTGTGATCGAAACTAGTTAGGGAAGTGAAATAAATAAAATTGTGAAACAAATAAAACCAAGTGAAATTAATTAATTACACATTTACCCAATCGCTACAATATGTTTCACCAAGTGATAGATGAATCAAAAGTTCGTAGTTTATCGTATGTTTCTTCAATATATTCGTAGTTTAAAATGACTGTCTCTTCATTAAATGGTAAAATTCCACACACCTCTACCGATGGATTTGTCAATAAATCAAACAACTTTTCGGGTCTGTTAACAACAGCTGCTTTTGCTTGATTTTCTCTCTGACCAAGTTTTCCCCAGAATGAATTTAAAATTAGTTTTGCTAAAGATCTCAGTCCTGGATTTTCCAAAATTTGAGCAACGTCAAGACGAACACCCTCAGCCTGGAAAAATTGTTCCATATATTTATCCCTCTCTTCCTGAGTGTTTACATTTTTAGGCCATCCGGAAGCTTGCTGTTTATATTTAATGAATGTGTTCATCATTTCTGTAAATAACCCTTCAGTTTTTTTTATCATATACTTGTTTCTCATTAATCACTTGGTGAAACATTATGTTAATATATAGGTTTTATAATTAAAATCACTTGGTTTGTTTCACAAATATTTTTTTATTTTCGACTAGTTTCGATTACATTGACTCCACATCCCGGGAAGAAGCTAGGAACGCATCATTCGAACATTTCAAGATTCAGAAAGAAAAACTGTCAAAATTACGTAGTGAAAAAGTGAATAGTGAAAAAGTTTGTGATAAAATAAATGTGAATTACACCAATAACCTTGGTAAGCAAACTGATGTTAAATTCTTTCCCAGAATTGTAAATTTATCCAACATTCAATTTGATAAAGTAGAATCATCATTATTGGAGAAAGGTTTAAAATACAGTCCGCATGTAACATCAAAATCATCCATTGAAACAGTAGGGATTAATTCAGAAATAATTTGTAATAAAACCGTCATCCAAGAAGAGAGAAATTTAAAAAAACATAATATTTCAAAATTAATCACAAAACATAAAATGTCACATTATAGAAGTAAACTGTATAATTCAGATAAACAAACAATTATTAACATCAAAAATAAATTAAGGAATAATGATTTAATCTTGTGCAAGGCTGATAAAGGCAATACTATAACTATAATGAACAAAACAGAATACATCAAAAAAACAGAGGAACTATTAAATACCGATAATTTTAGTAACAAAAAACTTGATCCAACAAATAAATATCAAAATGAACTCAAAAAAGCACTAAAACAAAGTACTCATTTAATTTCAGATAAGGACAGACTAAAACTAACAATAATGAACCCAAAAGCACCAACCTTATATGGTTTACCTAAAATCCATAAGGATGAAATACCAATGAGACCAGTAGTTTCATATTTACATGCCCCAACTTACAAATTATGCAAATTTTTAAATAATTTAATTCCGTCATTCATCAATTTCACACCCCAACATTCAATAAAAAATACAATAGAACTAGTAAATAAGTTAGAAAACGTTTCAATTCCCTCTAATTCAAAATTAATATCATTCGATGTGAAAAGCCTTTTTACATCAATTCCGATTAAAGAATTAAAACTCATTTTAAATAAAAAGATTGAAAACTCACCTAATCCAAATAATCATAAAAAAGAACTCACAAATTTAATCAACATTTGTATTAATCAGTGCTACTTTGAGTTCAATAATAAGATATATACTCAATCAGATGGACTACCAATGGGATCGCCTTTGTCACCATTACTAACAGAGATTTTTATGGACGAATTTGAAAACAATTTACTTAAACAAACAGAAAGCAAACATATATATTTTTGGACAAGATATGTGGATGACATATTTTGCATATGGACAGGATCATTTAGACAATTAGATATATTCACAAAACATTTAAATTCATTAAATAACAACATACAATTTACAGTTGAAAAAGAACAAAACAATAGCCTAAACTTTTTAGATTTAAATATTTCGAGAACCACAAACAACACATTATCATATAAAATATTCAGAAAAGAAACCTGTACCGATACAATTATTCCAGCCGATTCAAATACTGACAATCAAATTAAATTTAGTACTTTCCATTCATTTTTGCACAGATTAATTAATATTCCCCTTAGTAATATAGATTTTCAAAAAGAATTAAATACAATAAAAATTATAGCTGTCAATAATGGGTACCAAGAGCAACTCATTGATCATATGTTAAAAAAGAAAAAACGTAAATCTTTACAAAAATACTTCTATAATGGGACAAAATTAGAAAAGAATAGTTGGAATAGATTAGAATACATTAAACATCTCTCACAAAAAATAAAAAAGTCACTACAGGGAAAGAACAATAACATCATTTTGACTAACTCGGTTAATTTAGGAAAATTGTTAATAAACAACAAAATAAAATCTAGTAATAACAATAAAAAGAGCGGAGTGTACGAGTTGAAGTGTGATGGATGTGATGCAATTTATATAGGACAAACTGGTAGGTCCTTTGAAACCCGACTAAAAGAACACCGTAACGACATCTTAAATAAAAAACAAACCACGGGTTTTGCTAAACATTGCATCACATTTAATCATATCTTCAATTCAAATGATTGTAAAATATTGCATTCAGGTAATAAGGGATTATTACTTAACTACCGGGAGGGACTTGAAATTTGTAAAGCCGTAAAAGCGGGAAAAAACGTGGTTAATGACAACGACGAGATTTGGAACTCCCCGATATTAAACGCCCTAATTACCTGATGCACCGTCAATGTATTTAAATACCGGTAAAATTCTTTTGTACATCATTCTTGATAATGGCAATAAGCCGAAACTAGTCGAAAATAAAAAAATATTTGTGAAACAAACCAAGTGATTTTAATTATAAAACCTATATACCTTCAGTTTTTAATTCATAATTATACTGCATTGATTTTTATTTCCAAATTTCTTGAATTTCAATCATTTCATATCCCTTTTCAAGTGCTTTGTAAACTTCTTCGATTACCCATGTACCGTGCAGAGTCCTATCCTCATGCGAATGAGTACATTCAGCAAATTGGTCCATTTCTTCTCTACATTTTCGACAAAGTACAAATATTACTTTATTATTCATTTTAGCTGGTAATACGGGGTTGTAAAGATTTGTTGGTGGTAGAACAGAACATTAGTAGTAACATCCATGAAATTCAAACACTTGTCGTGTTTCTTCGCAGTATCCATCAACATCTACACCATTTACATGTACCTCCCTCTGTTTAGCAGCATGTACAATATTCATTTGTCTCTGTTTCTCCTCCCACACTAACCATTGTATGCCAATTTTAGACTGATTATTGCGCGATCTGTAACCTCCTTTTGGAATTATTCCGATGGTATTTGGCTTAAGGAAATTACTCTTCTGTCAGAGAACAAATATTTCCTATATTGAGAAGAATATTTCGGAATTTAAGGCATACAGCAGTTAAAATTTCCACATCACTGACACAGTATTCAACCAACTCTTTCTTAAAATCAAATTCCAATTCTTTATTCGCTTCGTTCCACTCTAAAAACTTATCTCGAGCATCTGTCTTCATTAAATCGGTGGAGTATTATCCACAGGTGGAAGTCAGCCAATGTAATCGTCATTTTCTACTTTGTTAAGCAAATGAGGAAAATAACCTTTTTTGAAATTATCACCAAGTCCAAAAGCTCTAGGAAGAGCACAAAGAGCCATAGGGAAAAAGTTTAGACTGTCAATACATTTCACATTATCTACTACCATTTGAATAATTTTAGTACTGTGCATAATGAGTTCGGGTTTTAAATTCGTTTTTATTTAAATATGGTTAAGTGTAAATTGATGGTCATAAGTAGAGAGCGGATTTCTAGCATTATGCTTATCCATAATATTAATAGCATCGAAAAAATTTCTTAATATCTATACGAATCTTGAAGAATGTGATTACTTAGCGCTAAGTTTTTTTGGGCTTTTTTGCTTATTTTGACTTTTTGTGCTTATTTTGACTTTTTATGCTTATTTTTATGCTTTTTTTTAGATTTTGATGCTTATTTGGAGCATTTTCTTAAACATTTAAAAAACATTTAATAATAATTTCACGCTGATATTAAATTAATGTGCTAATATAGAGAATTTTTGTAAAAATCTGTATCCCATCATTTATAGATTATATTTGTATTACATATTTTCTTCGTGTCTTTTGACAACATAATTGTTAAAAATCTTCATAATATGATACAATAATTATAATGAATTTTATTATTAATAAATATTAGTATAAATTACCAATTTACAATGGATTCGTTTATAAATAAGTAGATATAATAGACCGTCTCATTATTCAGATAATACAGACGAACGCTTCATAGGAATCACACCTATGATATTCAGGATGTAAACGTCGTTAAAAAATAAATAGGGGCCCCAGTAAGTATTAAATGTAAACAAATTTAAGTGATAGCTAATAATCAGGTGTTCTGCAACCGTATGAATTTCCTTCTCTCGGCAAAAGTACCGATGGGACGACTGGCGCATATTTACTGTTTTCGTTAATTTTCATATTGAAAGTCGCATTCATAAACTATTGAATTACTATATGCGTGAATCGTATTAACCTGGGGAATCACAGATAAATTATATTATATAATTCACATGTATATTTAACCCATAATGCAAAAGGTGAAAACCACAATACAAGAATTAATTAGAGGCTATCCAGAATTAATAAGTGAAAATTGCATCCTAACTAGTCAAGACTTGTATGTAAAACATGTTATAAAAACACTACGTCAAGCTGAACTAACAAAACAGCACAATTTCACAATCTTTAGCATCATCTTCAATTAAATTCACATTTGTGCAAAATACTTTTACATTCTAATACCCCTTTAAGAAAATTACAAAATAATGCATTTAAATCTTTCTTGGGAAAATATTGTAAAATACGCATTCCCGAGAAAAAATTATGTAGCTCTTAGATACTATGAAACCATACAAAAAATTAAAGATATTATTAACAATAATTATATGTGGTTTGGTGTGGATGAAACCACAGATTTGTTTAATTTAATAATATGAGTTTAACATGAAGACATCCGACCAAAAGTATTTTGATATATACAAAAGAATTGAAGAAAACTGATAATAACATATAGCAAAATTCATAAATGATGGACTGACAAGCTTATTTTTACCAAGTTACAAAATTTTACTAATAATGCATTTTGTGCATTGTACAAGTTTAGCACATGAATAGAAACGAATTTCTGAAACTATAAGAATGAAATTTCCATTTGTAGATTTAATTAAATATGGAAAAATAGTTCTTATATTCTTCTGTGAGTACAATTATTCAAGAAGTCATTACCTGATATCTCACTGCTAACCAGTGCTAACAAAATGGGGAATTTGACTATATGCTACGATGTACTATGCGAACAATTTTGAAGAATTTAATAAGGTTATATACAACTTTCCCTAAATGACAAGCAAATCAGGTAAAGACTGTTAAACAGTTCTTAAGAAACAAGAGCTTCCTTCAAAACAATTGAGTTACATAAAATCGCGTTTAAATTTTGTGAGCAACACAATCAAATCTTTATAAAAGCAGATTCATTTTAGAAAATACCTGCATGCATTGGCCAAGAAATCAAAATAATATCGAAAGAAGTATTCGTTGAAAATGAAGGATTATTAATATTAAATAAATTAAACTTGATTTTGAATGGCAATTTTCAAATGGATCCAGCTATAATTTAAAATAAAGAGAAGCTTTTCTACTTTCAAAAATTTATTGAGCGTCAGAAGTAATAATTTTTACAATTAAACCCTTAGAACAACATTTAATGATCTACTGTTTTTATGAATAGATTTTAGTTATTTTGAAACGTATACAAAATTACAATTTAATTTTTAAATACTTACATGATATTATATATTGCGTAAAGAAAGTATGTTTATTTTATTTTTAAGCCAAATTTCTTTGTAAAATATGTTGATAAACGTGTAACATATCAAGAAAATATAGTTTTCTTTAGTGCTTTTTTCGTGTTTTTATGCTTTTTTCCTGTTTTTATGCTTTTTTAATGCTTTTTTTCTCTAAATTTTGTGCCTTTTAATGCTTTTTTAGTGCTTTTTTCGTGTTTTATGCTTTTTTCCTGTTTTTATGCTTTTTTAATGCTTTTTTTCTCTAAATTTTGTGCCTTTTTAAGTGCTTTTTTTCACATTTTTTAAGCTTTTTTATCCGCTCTCTAGTCATAAGCCTGTCCATTATGAGCTACTACCACTACATACTCCAGGATGGATTAATTTTTAAAATATGTAATCGAACACCACACTTATTGCAGAGTTTAGCATCACTATCGATACAGTATTCACAGCATGTCTTAAATACACACAAATTAGGTTCGTGCAGTAAATCTCCGTTTTCTAATTGTGTTTCTTGTCTTGACTCTAGATCATAGAACACGAATAAAGAATCTGTTAATTTTGGCTTTCCTGTATCTGGTTGCATATAACACAGGTGATATCTCGGTAAATGATTTTGACAAATCTTGCAGAAAATTTCTCCGCATATATGTTGTCTATCACTTTTAACAGTTTTTAACCAGTCGGTACACATTACAGTTTGTCTGCATACAGTTCCTTTACCGAGAATTAGGTTTCTTGTGGTTATTAAAACAGTCTTGACTTCTAAATGTTCTATTACAATCAGAGCACTTTACTTTTTGTTCATTTTGATAAGCCGGAGATTGTTGACAAGCTTGACACGTTCCTCCGCATCTATGTTTATTTCTACTATTAAATGGTATATGGCATTCTTCACAATAATATCCACAACAAAAAGCCGCAGTAAGAGATGTAATTATATTATAGTGTCCTTTATTATATAATAAATTTAGTATTTTATCACTTTTAACCCATCTTTGGCCAACGGTGCGTATACGCACCATTTCAAAATGCACCATTAATTAATAACTTTCTATTGTATAATTTAATGTTTTGTTGGTGCTTCTAAGAGTAAACACAATAAACTTAATTTACATGTAGATTAAATAAATTTTTCTCATTAGTTACTATTGCAAATATTTTATTGAAAAGTCCTATTTTAAGAAGGATTTACTCGGGTTTATGCAAACATTATTTACTATTTCCAGATAATGTAATTTCAAGTGCTCATTGCCTGAATTCCAAGTAAACACATTAAGCATTATGGTAGAAGTGATTAAAACAGATATAAGATTTTCTGGAAAAAGATAACGACTCTTAATCCTTCGTGGTGCGTATACGCACCGTTGGCCAAAGGGGGTATACCTGCTATATATAAGGATCGACATTTTTGCATACTGTTCATTGTAATTTGTATTCTTATTACGCAAACTACATCAGTGAAATTAGTGAAGATATTATTATGTCTAAATTTAAAGCTTTTTTAACCCAACGTGAATTAGTTGAAGAATTCGAATAGATGCTGGACGAGATTCAAGATAGCAGAAAACAAGGTCAATAAGAGGTTTATGCAGTTCGGTGTATTTTCCCAGAAACTTGCCATAGATGAGCAAATGGTTCCATACTTTGGACGGCACTCGTACAAGATGTACATCAGAGGAAAACCAGTACGATTTGGCTTCAAATTGTGGTGCCCGTGTTCTTCGGATGGCTACTTATTTCAATTCATTCCCTACGGAGGAGCAACAGCAGAAAAAAACGAATTTGGTTTAGGAGGGAAAGTTGTACTGGATTTGCTATTTACAATTAGTGGAGTCTCCAGATAACCACAAGATATTTTTTGATAATTTCTTTACCTCATACAAATTGATGAAGGAACTATCAAAAAGGGGATATTTTGCGCCGGGGACAATCCGGGAAAATCGCATTGCAAAATGTACAATAAAGGCAATAAAAGTTATCCATAAAGAACCTCTCTGCAGTTATGATTGTGCACAGGATGCAACTATAGGGATCGTTGTCACAAGATGGAACGACAATTCGGTAGTAACACTTGCCAGTAATATCAAAACAGTAATGCCAATACCACAAGCAAAAAGATATTACAGGAAACAAAAAAAGGAGGTCAATATCCTACAGCCGAAAGTGATTAGAGAATATAGCAAATTCAAGGGTGGCGTGGATCTCCACGACAATGGAGTGGCGAATTACCGCATCAAGTGTCATGGCAAGAAATGGTGGTGGCCGCTGTTTACTACTACAATATACAGCATGCTGGTAAGCAGTTGGAAGATTAGCCAAAGGAAGCAAAATTAGTCAACTGGATTTTAGATCTCATATTGTTACAAGGCTCTTGGTAGTAAAATATCCATCATTTGTAACGGTAGCAGTGCCATTGGAAGTGCGCAAAGATAATGTTGGACATGTAATTATTGTGCATTAAACATTAAAAAGCTGCTAAGATGTAAAGTGTGCCAATCAAACACAATTTATATGTGCAAAAAATGTAATGTGCATCTGAACTCAGAATGTTATAAAAAATATCATATTTCATTTTATATACCCCTATTCGCCAACGGTGCGTATACGCACCATTCAAATTTTTGTATATCAAATTTTTTTTTTGAAAAAATTTTATTAAAACTTTCTTGATGAACACCATTCTAATGCGTTTTATTAAAAAAAAATCTAAAATATCATCTATTTCTATGCTTGGCCAAAGATGGGTTAATTGGGCCTTCAAAAACCAAGTCTCTACCTTTATTACCATACTGATAAACCGTAATTTTATAAGCACTCAGGTACCTTTGGAATTCATGTAATTCTTCTATACCCACACCTTCTTCGGGAACTTGAACACCGGAAGTTTCGATTATCGATTTAGCTCTAGATGTTTGCATTTTATCTATATCCCTGCGCACTTTCTTATAATCTAGGTCTTTGTTAACATGAGCAATTGCAACTACGAGCGCGCGAGGTATACATAAATTGTCTTTATTATCAATTGTCACTATTCCCTTCCGCATCGCATACTCTTCATTAAAGGTGTTGTATCTTTTTCCTCGTACGCGTCCCTCAGGCATACGCACAGACGTAACACTTAAGCAAAACATATCAGTATTAAAACCTGTCGAATTAGACTGGAAAATTTTATTGATGATGGACCAGATATCTTCAGTTGACATTTTGGACATATTGCGAAACTTCATGTAACCCATTACGTGTTGAAATTCCTTAGAGCAGAAGGTAACTCCCACTTGGTCGTTAGGGCGTAAGTGATCGGTCGACTTCTTTACGTTCTTGAACTTTGAACCTTTTGGTGACTTTAATGAAATCCTTTGCAATAGTAAACTTTTCCATTTTAACTAAAAATATTAAGAACAATGTTTAAGGCACGTCCGAACACTTTGTCGATTAGTTGGCGATTATTTTAAAGATTAATTACCTCTCAGCTTAAATACTTTCAAATAATTAATCAACCAATAGGAAGCGTTGTTATTTAGACCAATCAGCATTCAGATAGTTAGAAGCTGTAAAATAGTCACATAAAAATGGTAACTTTGTGTGTGTTTTCCATAAGAATCAATATACTCTTTACAATTTTGCATTGTTTTGTAACATTTTCCCATTTGATTACGTGTATTTCGAGACACAAATCGATTTAATTTGGAAATTGAATAAAACTAATTAGAATGAAATTATTCGAGTCTTTTACAGTAATCGGTTTTTCTCTTTCTTCTTTTTCGCATCAATGACAAGCTGATATTCAAGACGATACAAGTCATCGTTTTGAAATTGAGATTTTTTATCTCTCACACATTTTCTTCATCTATAAAATCAAATGATTTTATTCATGTTGTAAATTGACATTTCTAGATAGATATTCCTGGATTCAGATAAAATATTTATTTTAAAAGGCTATTAAATTTTTAAATATGCGAAATTGTTTGTTTTCCTACAGTCGTTTGCTGGTTTGTACCCTCCCTCCACAATGTGACACGATGACCACAACAAATATACGTGTGGTTCATGACCCTGCTAGTAAATCTATTTTAAGCGTACACCTGAAAGTTCTCTGATTTCTTATTATGAAAATTGTACTAAAACCCCTCCCGCCACAATAATAATAATAAATATAAATGCGTATTTATCGTCAAATAAAATAAGTACATGTTAAAAATGCTACCGTTGGAATATTTCCGAATACGTGGATCATACTATGAATGTTAAATATTAACAAAATACGTTCAAGACCCATATTTCTGCAGGAAATCAAACAATCAGTAAGATTATGTGTGGAATGTTGTAATAAAGAGGATGATGTAAATTTCTTCTTGGTTAGGTGCATAGAAGTTGACCGTGAAATATCTAATAGAGATCTTTCCGAAGAGAGATTTACATGTGAAAATTGTAAAAGAGTTTTATTAACACTTGTAAATTTATAAAACTGTCTCGCTTCTAAGAGATATGGTTTTAGCTCTAATAACAGCTGATAAATCATCAATTGTTTTTTCATTGTGCCAGTCCCCATAATTTTTTATTGGCAATTTTCGCCACATCTTTACGTTGGTGGTTTCAGGTAAACGATACTCCTTGCTTATATGATAATTTAAGTTAGATCTCTATTATATATACAGGGTTATTCACGCTATACGGCACGGAATATTGTGGCCAAAATAAGTGACTTTCAAAAAGTTTCACTTTGGGGATATATGGGGGGTCTATTAGGGCTACTTTTTAAAATTATTTTCATAATATACAGGGAGTCCCAAAAACCCTAAAAGTATCAAAGTTGTGTTTTTTTTAATGAAACACCCTGTATTTTATTATTATAAGTATGTGTTTTAATAAGGGTTTTATTTCATAAACCTTAAGGTTTTTGAATTAATTTGAATTTTCTAAAAATGTAACCTAATTTTCATGTTTCAAATACTTAAAAAATAAGTAAGTTATGCATACCAAATTTACACTGAAGTGTAACAATAGACCATATTTTATTTTCCAAGTATAATAAACTTGACATCTTATGCCGGGTGTTAGAAAATTGGAATTAAACAAATGAGAACTTTAAATGACTATAACTTCATTTATTTAAATGGAACGCTATATTTATTAATTTATCAGCAAATGCACGTTTTAATTACCTATCGAATGGTATTTAAATCTTAAGTGTTAAGTCTTCTCGTTTCTACAGAAAACGCCAAAATATGGTTTATTGCACCGTTTTAGTACTTTTAAAGTAAAAATTGTAATATATCTAGTTTTCTATCGTATTTAAAAACGTCAGATAATTAATTTAGTCTATTACTTTAGTTTAAAAAGGATGTCTTTTGTTATAGTTGTGTTATTTTGCGTTTTTGTGTTAATCGTTATTGTTTGAACATGGTTGTTGTATGTCATTGTAAAAAATGAAAATTTACACAGATTTTCTTATATTGAGGTTTGTATAACTGACACTTCCAATTTCTTTAAACTGGTTTAATAGTCTCTCAAAAGTATCTGGCTTAGGGGTGATTTCTTTCGGGAAACCTT
>CAXAKX010000035.1:0-135105 GCA_963969525.1 Ontholestes murinus | reverse complement strand
CATCACTCAACGAGGTGACACGTATTAATATCGCTAGATTGACATCTCTTGGTTATAAAATTAAAAACTATGGAAAACGTTTTTGAACAAGTGCAATATGATGATCGCATCAGTAAATATCAACACCATACATATCAGCCCAGAACCACAAATTTTGAAAATAACGATGAAATTCGAATAACAATTCAAAATCAAGACATTTATACCTGCCCCGGAAACAGTTATATTTACTTAAGTGGTGAAGTTGACCACAAACTCGCTCAAGGTAAAAAGTTTGAGTTGATTACAAATGCATTCGCCTTTCTGTTTGAAGAAATTAGATTTGAATTAAATGGAGTCGAAATTGATAGAACCCGCGACTTGGGAATCGCTAGTACTTTAAAAGGTTTGCTATCCTATCATGATTTTCAGGACATGAAAGAATTGGGAATAGCAGGATGGGCCAAAACGGGGCACATTAAAACATATTTTACTAATAAAGCATTTTATGCTTTGATTCCACTAAAATGTTTATTGGGATTTGCAGAGGATTATCAAAAGATGATAATTAATGTTAAACAGGAATTGATTTTACTTAGATCTTCCACTGATGTAAATTGTTTTACGTGTAATGATGAGAATGCACAAATTAAATTTAAACTAAATAAAATTGAATGGCGAGTACCACATATCCAACTGAATGATGAATTAAAACTGGAAATGATGGAGAAAATTAAAAACGATACAAATATTTTAATTCCATTCAGAAAATGGGAATTACATGAATTACCAACCTTGAAAAAATCTAGAGATGATATATGGGCTGTTAAAACCTCAAGTAGTTTGGAGAAACCAAGATATGTAATTGTAGCCTTTCAAACAAATAAAAGAGGTGTGGCTAACGCTGACGCGTCGACGTTTGATCATAGCAAAATTAAAAATATTAGAGTTTATCTCAATTCTGAATCTTTCCCATACGATAATCTACATTTAGATTTTGATCGAGATGATTACTTGACTGTCTATAACATGTACTGTAATTTTCAACGAAGCTATTACAATGAACCGAGTCGACCACTATTATCATTTATTGAATTTAAAAGTTGTGCGATTTTTGTGTTTGATGTGTCAAAGCAAAATGAAAGTGTAAAATCATCAGCCGTGGACCTGCGCATTGAGATGGAGGCATCTGAAATATTTAAAGATAATACCCGCGCATACTGTCTCATTTTGAGTGATTCAATTGTCGAGTATACACCGATATCTGGAATCGTTAGAAAAATTATTTAAAAATGGCTCTAAAAGTTTTCATTGATTTGATTCCGGTGACATTTACTTATGTGTTGGAAGAGGATAATGATGATATAAATTGGATGCAAGAAGCTGCTGACCGATTACGATTCAAGAAGCGTATCCGAGTTGCCGAAAATTTACTGACACCTATTTTCCTGAAAAGGATTACATCCCCACCACCACCAAAGATATTATTAATTGATATTCAAGGATTCTGTACCCCTGACTTTACTCCGAAGGAGCTTGCTGCTACGTATGATGGGAAAAATATACTCGCATATGTATTCAAACCGTCAATGCAGTTTCGCGACCTCAACGCAGGTTCAAAGAAACAAGTTAAGTGGTTGGAGAAAAATTATCACGGAATCCCCTACAACAGTGGTGAAAGCGATCTGAGCGAATTACCAAAGCTGTTTAAAAAACTGTTTGCAGATATTGTATATGTTAAAGGAAGTCAAAAATGCACTTACCTGAAAAAGTTTTATGATAATGTTATTGATTTAGAATTAGATGTGGATTGTCCTAATTTAAAAAAATCTTTCTATTGTTGTCAAGTGCACAAAAATAGATTAAGTATGTGTAGCATTATAAATGTTGAAAAATTATACAAGTATGTAAAGGGTAAAGAATAAAAACTGTTTTATTTTACAAGTGTTTTTTATTTAAAGTGTATGTTCATTACAGGAACCTTTATTATCCCCGCAAAAACACATAGAGCCCACATTAAAAATAATGTGAATGCTGTTGATAATATGATACATATACAATTCATTCTTAAAATAGACATAAATAAAAATAAATTAATTGTCGGTAGATGGAGCTGCCACTATATCTTTATGTCCCCAGGCTAGAGTGTCGATTCTGTTTTCACAAATATACCGCTTATCATCAAATGGTGATAGAGCCAATTTATTTTGCGTGTTTGAATAAATTGCGTGTTTGATTGATCTAAAAAGGTTCTGTTTTTTAATGATTGTGGCTGACTCATTCAAACACCTTAAGTAATCTGAACCGCTTAAATCATTCGCCACTACATTTTTCTTAACACCTTTAGCCTTTTTAGACCATTTCCCCTCCACGTTATTCGCATACATTTTAGCTCTTAATCCGACAAACTCTTGCATAACCATTCCCCCATTCTCATCCTTCATCAGGCCCAATACGGCCTTGTTTTGCAAAGGGATGCCGTACTGATTATTAGAATCAAAATTACTAGTGTCGAATTTATTCAAGTCTTGTTTCATATCCTTATAAATGTCATCAGTCTCAAATTGTAGCGTTAAACTGTCCGTGTCCATGTAGCACAATCTCACCTTATCTCCATATTTAGACTTTAAATAGCCATAATAAAAATCATACATTAATAATTTACTAAGATCTAAAACTGAGAACCCGACGTAAATCGGTTTATTATAAACAGCCCGCAAACGATCCAATTGGATCGCTACTAAGTTTTCGGTAAAAATTGAACAACAGTTGAAATTTAATTTTGCTATTAAACTTTCCGCGCCCCGACGATTACCAATATCCTCCCAATGATTCACCAATTTGACGTCTACACGTTTATCTACGTTTTCCATTGTCTTTCCAAAAACTGAATTATTCATTAATTTAAAGAAATCTTTTTCGAAATCGTTTCGAGCGGCCTGCCTCATTGAAGTGTTTAAATCAATGTACCTCTTTAACCAGTCAGACTGCTTGAAAGATATTACGCGGTGAATTTGAATTAATTTTAATCCGTTTCTTAGTGCTTGTTTCAAATTGCGATAATGAATTATATATTTGGTTTTATTGTTTAAATTTGGAATAAGTTTAGTTTGCGTGAATTTTGAATTTGGTGGCACCATATTTTCTGCGAGAAAAGGTAGATCGTTGTGTAAATTGTGAACATTTTCTGGATACTCAATATCCACTTCTAAAATGTATCCTGTGGATGAATCATCGGGAACATTTAATACGTTTAAATTTTCAATTTCTGTCGCGCTTAACCATTTAAAGTCCGCATAGGGTAATAATTGAGACATTGCCCAACCATACAAGTTGTTAGCGTCCCAGTATGTTAAGTATGTCGAGGGTTTCGTTTTGTCAAAGTCGAACATGTATTTATTATTGGCTACTGCATGTCGCAAAGAACATTGACTTATACCACCTCTTATCCCTTTACGTATAAAATGATGCATGTCAATGTCTGTCAGTAATTCCAATTTAATGTCCGTCAATTTCAGCATAGCATCCCACGACAATCCAGGTGCCGTATAGTAATGAGCCGGATCCAAATTATACGCCTTTAAACACACATCGCGGAAATTTTCAAAAATATCTACCAAAAGTAGCACGTCAGTCTTTAAATACAAGTCGGAATATTCCTGTAAATCTTTACAATTGAATTTTGACCACACGTTTTGCGCATGCTCGTAATCCGCATTGGTGATATCCATCTTTGTTAACGAATTATAAAATGAAGTTTTTGGTGGTAATTTCGATTCGGTTAATTTGGAAAAGGAATCCATATACTGATATGGAAAGACACCTTTCTTTGTGACTAATTCAAATTGTTCATTACTGGGGAAATGTTTATGTACAGTATTTAATTGTTCCGGCTTTAAATTTCTAGCTAATTTATCTAAAGATGAGGCCATAAATCTAAATGAGTCTAAAAATTTTAATTTTAAATAAATATCGCGATTAATTCCGCGCTTGTCTTCGTACTGATCCACTTTAATAGATTTGGAAAATGAGATATATTTCTCCTTGTTTTGGGGGATCACATCAATTTTATCATTATCTAAACCAAATTCTTTGATAAATAAATGGGAATCATAACCGCTTAAATTGTGAAAGAAAATCGGTAAAAATTTAGGAATTTTATAATTTAAATTACATTTGGAGTGGGCGGCTCCGACAAATTTCCCCGTTAAATGACAATGATCCGCCACCTTATCACAAGCGATTAATAATTTTTCACAGATATGGCACTCTTTAGCTGTATCAAATAAGTACTGTTCGCCCGGAGTTAATTTCGACATTGGAATTATGGGTTTTAAATGATTTTCATAAATTAATTTAGCATCAGCGCTCAATTTTTCCATAAATACTCTGGGGCAGTCCAAACCAGTATATGTCACAAATTTATCTAAATTTGAATTATAAGAACATTTAATATAATACGCGAAGGAATACGGAGTATGAACATGTGTCGAATAAGTGTATGATTTGTTTGGATCCGGCTGGCATGTTTGAATCGGGACGAGAAGTGATTCGAAATCGGCATAAACAGTAAAAGGCACCCGCATTTTAGAACAATAATTATTAAATGATAAAATGTTTCCGGGAACCATATCACCGTTTTTATTTTTTATTAAATCGGTGGTGGGCATGACTGTATACACTTTATTACAATCATGCTGGGAATGGTTATGCAGGGCGATTTCCGTGGAGAAAAACGTCAAACACCCATCACATAGATGCGTTTTTGATTTATGTGTAGATACTTGAGATGCTACTAATCTGGATATATCTTTTATCCAAACATAGTGCCCCTTTGTACCATCCTCGATGTAAAGGAGGTTCACATGTCTCACGCGCTTTGATTTCGTAAAATAAATCGGCCCTACCACCTCGTGAACATGCTTATCAGAATCAAACTCTAGCCCGTACACGTTAATGCTAATATTATTTAAAATTTCAAATTTAGAAATATCTTTTAATTTTAATGGCAGCTCCATACCTGTTAAATTGAGAGCGGTGCTGTAGTGTGGGTATGATGCGGGACGATGTGGGTGAGCTCCATGATCGGTGGGGTACAGTGCTGACGTCACCGCCCAAGCGAAGCAGGCCTCATCTTTATTTTGTACATTGATACAGGCCTGTTTTTTCTTAATCGATGGGGGAAGATCCACATAAGATGATCCTCGGATGGGGGTGTACTTGTTGATATTCACCTCAAGGTGTGATACCTTAAGTAAGGCCCACCCGCTGTCCCGCTCCTACAATTAAGAATAGCATTTAATATAAAAATTATGTGATTAAAAATCAAAACTTACCTGGAACTCTTCGCTCTTTGTTTTCACCACATTGCACAATTTTGCGTACACCTCCACCAGGTCGTCAGTAGGGGTTACCACCACAAATCGGGTGTTAAACGATTTTAGATCTGACTGATCCTCGTCTCCTGGTTTGATATAATGGCCAAACAGCTCGATATTAACCTTTTGAGTCGAATGCTGATGACGACTCACCAAACGTACAAAGCTCCCCTCACAATCCTCTAAGAATTTCGGGATATCGGCAGTATTTGCGGCTTCAATGACGTAAGTGGCAATCCGGTTACGGAATGCAGTAGCAATTCTCTTTACGCCATCTTCGTCGGGTTGGGCAATCGTGATTAGATGTTTTTGAGATCTCAGATGCCCCGTAAGAAGTTGAGGAGTCCCAAATTCCTCTTGGCACGCGCCGCACCGGTTCTTCTTCATGGGAGGGGCCCCAGCTGGTGGAAGGTCGGCAACCCGCTTAACACCGTTTTGGGGATGATACTTTTTGACATGCTTTGTCAAATTATACTTATGAGTAAAGGTTGATTTGCAGAACGTGCACGAGAACATGATGATTGTTATGCGTTGACGGCTCAATTTAAAATGGTGAATAATATAGCTCTGAAATATTTATTTCTTATCAACATACGTTACGTCATATCTACCCCCACCCTTATCAACCGCAAAACCGGCGACTGGAAACCGCAACGTCCGCAACCGGAAACCTGACACCGGAAACCTGACACCGGTGACCTTGGGAATGCTTCCTGGAAACCGCAACGTCGGCAACCGGAAACCTGATACTGGAAACCGCAACGTCGGCAACCGGAAACCTGATACTGGAAACCGCAACGTCGGCAACCGGAAACCTGACACCGGAAACCTGACACCGGAAACCTGACACCGGTGACCTTGGGAATACTTGCTGGCGCCGTACATGCTATTCTTATGGGAATAATTCCTGGCCCCGTACCCGCAGTTATCCTCTACTAACACTAAAATATGCCGAAAATGTTAATTTCTTCCCTCCATTTTAAAAATATCTCACAACTGACAGTAACAAAATAATCACTTATTACCTAGTTGTATTATTTTATAATAGAGAGTGCAACAATGTAAAATGCGGCGATTATATATATTTTACCAAATTAATGTAAGTCAGTAAGTTTGCTGGAAATGTGCTCAAATTAATAATAAATACGATTTATTGTGCTTTGATCTAAACAAGCATTATAAACAACGTCTGCAAAATTAAAGTTATTCAGCACTAGTGTGTTGCAAAGAATCCGTTTTGTTTTGATCGATAAATAGCGTAAATCATTTTTAAACTTTGAAAAGATCGAGCAATACACGTAAATTTGTGTCAATTATAAGACCAAAATTCCGAACCTTGACCACAACGGGTAAAATAATGTCATCAATTTAATTTAGAGTACTCTTTTCTAAGATTCTAGTTGGCTATGAGGACCAAATAACATTATTGAAGTCTTGTTGATATTGATAAATAGAGAGTGGTTACGGGAGAGATTCACCAATTTTGATAAATCTGAAGAGATGGTTTTACCAGCTAACATAGTGTCTTCAGGCAAAAAAAATAATTGTGTGTCGTCCACAAATAAATTTGCAGTAGAATGATCTGAGATATCTGTGAGGGATGGCGTATAAATTAAAAATATTTATCTCTGACTGACACCAACGTTTATCTGAGCAAATTTTGATATTAAATCCTCAGTTTGAACTTGTTGATGACGATTATCAAAAAAACTAGTTACCAAATCCACTGGACTGTTGTCAAAGCCAATGTAATGGACCTTGGCCTCCAGTAATTAATTGTTGACCGAATCGAAGGCTTTACTGAAGACAGGTAAAACCATACATATGAAAACACTCTTATCTGTGGCGACTAAAATGTCATCTAAAATATTGAGTAAGGCGGCGAGCAACTGTACTTAGGTCTCAACCCAGATTGTAAAGAAGGCGGCAAAATGTTATTTTTAAGAAATACCAGCAAATTTTAAGCACATGCTCTAATACTTTTGACAAAACCGGTAATATACTAATAGGCCTTGGGCCTTTGGTAATTTTGGAGATCCGAATAATGGTTGCTAGATGTTGCCAATCTCATCAGTCGTCACTAATTTAAATTTAAAACATCCAGAACTTGCAATAATATGAATATTATTTCGGTAAATAAATTTAATCTCATCGTTCACAGTTTTGGTTTACACTAGAATATTTGTATAATTTCTATAATGTACTAAAATATGTTTTATTCTTTATACTTTATCCTTTATTAGCTATAAAATAGTCTTTCTTGATCCATTCCCAATTGAATTTTAAGATGTATAGTATATCACAAATCTTATTAAGAAAGCAAGAAATAAACCACGTTTTGAAATATTTCCTAAATAAAATAAAACATTAACTTAGTACCTTTTAACTTTTACTTACTACAACTTTATTTAAATTATAAACATAGCATTGAACATTTTAATTTTGATGAAGCGTCAGTCTAATCCTAAAATTGATAATTACTTAACGAAATATGTTAGGCATTGATTTAATAAATAGTTGAAAATGGAACTAAGGTTGTTTATATCCTGTTTTGAATGTTCTGTATGGGGTCTATTATTTGTGTAGCACATTTCAAGAAAACGTCTTTGGAAATGGTTGTTGTCATATTCCAGAATAGTAGTGCCATTGCACGTTATATCGCACTTATTAAGTCTAATGCGTGCTTCGAGCTTCTGTAAAGTTTGACCTACATATTCTGCATCGCAGAATTGCAGAGTAAATAGACAACTCCACTTGCACATTGTATAGTTGTTGGATCTTTGAATTTAGTAAGAGAATGGTTGATCAACTTAGAGTTGTATGTAGAGAAAGTCAATTAGCTCAGACCGTTACATCCATCCAGAAAAACAAAACACCAACATCATTCATATTTTACCCACACCTTAAAACACTTTTATGTTCTTTTTGCGATAATCACTTATATTATAGATAATAACTCGAATTTATTACTTTTTATTATGTTCACTTTTATATTTTCACTTATCGTTATTATTAAAAGAGTTATAGAATTATTTTATTATGGATCTCATTTTACTTTTTTAAATTTTAATTGACTTTTTTTCCAAGTATTAGGTTTAATGTAGGTTAAGTTAAAGACCAGTAGTAGCTGTCTAATAAATATATGACCTATCCATTTAATGTATCATATAACGTACAATAATAATAATTTTTATTGAGAACTATTATTAGGTCAAATTTATATTTCAAATAACACATATTAATATTATTGTTTGAGTAGAATATCTATTATCAATAATTTCTTAATAATGCCTATTTTATGCTACAACGCTTAGGTCACGTAGTTTTGTGGCAGTTCGTACTACCTACGTTACAATACTTTACATTTAAATAAAATATACTGTATTTCTTAATTAACCTAATTGTTTATGATTTCTGGCTTTTTAGGTCTTGTATATAAACAATGCACATATAAGTTATTTATATATATGATACGCCGAATTCGTGTAATTGCCAATTTCATGAAATAAGCAAAAATTTGCCTAATTCATGAAAAATGCAAGCCCGTTGCGTTGTTTATGAATTAGGCAAATTATCTGCCGAATGTATGAATTAGGCACTATATAAAAAAATTACCAATTATAATAAAATATTTATATATCAAATTAAATAATTAACTTAAAAAATAAGATAGTCTACTTTAGAATAGGAGCAGTAGAATTGTTATTTTAAACAAAATGCCGATAGTTGGTCCATTCAGTTTGGTGTTCTGATGATTGGACGTCAAGTTTAAAGATATTGATATTCAAATATAATTATGGGTAATTCCGAGTGAATAACAAGCCGAGTTACAGATTTTACTATATTAATATAATAAGCCTTTAATCTAGGATGGTGTCTCTTAAGGTCTGCGTATTTTATTAGCGAAGTATCAGCATTTTTTAACAATAAGTAACTTTATTTATTTTTAATAATATACAACTCACATCACATTGTATTTACTATATAAATAATAGGACATGGTTATGAAATTAAATCAAAATAAGAAAGAAATAACCATTTTAGAATTAAGCATTTACTTTTTTCAACAATGTTAAATATATGATGTAAATTAACTTCAAAGTACTAATTAATATTTTTACAGCTTCTTCCACCATGACAGACAGAATATCACACCCGTATCGTACAGTTTCACATCCCTGAGTATATTGATACCTTTGGTATCCCTGACCACTCCCCACAGAGTGTCCTAATAGATTTTTCTTTTTGCGAAGAATCGCATATTTTTAGCTACAAGTATTTTGTTGTCTGCACATTGTTTTTCTCTAATATATTCTCAATGATTCTATGTTTTGTTCCTCTTTATGTCTATCATTCCAATTAAATTGGTATCATAATATTGAGATAACGCAATTGTTTGATTTTCAAATATTGGTTTATTAAACACTACATATGTTTCGCCACACTGTGGCTTCTTCAGGTGAAGTGAAGAAACCACAGTGCGGTGAAACATATGTATTGATCTTTAATCAAATTTTCCCTATTGATCTGTTCATTATCAAAACTCCTAATATAAGCATTTATATCTTTGTTTTCAGTAAAGATATCAGTATTAATGATATTTTCCATACTTTTTTCAAACTAATCATTATTTTTTCTAAAAATTTGAGTGGAATTTTGAATCGTTTGAGCTTTATATTGTTCAATTCTTATAACTTCGTGATAAGTTGTATTCATTTCCCATTGAATGAAAGCAGACCAGTTGCACAATGGAAGTATTATGGTCGTGCATTCAAGCAATTAGAGAATCTTTTCTTTGTTTGATTGCTTCTTCCAACAGAGCCTTGACTTTGTGGATATCATGGTCTACCATTGATGAACACCAAGTCAGGCCAAAAAGACCCCAATTGTAGAACATGTGAGGTCCCAAAGTTTAAGATTATACTGAGGCATTTTCTGCTAATATTGCCGCCCTTTAAGTGACTTAAAAACACTGCACTTTGTTTGTTCTTTATAATGTAAAATAAATTTATAATCTCCTGACAACTCGTTTTTCTCTTTTTCGTACATCTCTCACACTGTTGTATAAATAATTTTAAGAGTGACATTGGTATATTAGCATAGTGCTCTGAAACTTTTTTACATGTATATGCATGTAATTGATAACCGACAATACATTTCTTTCTTTTCGGATCTTTAATTTTCGACACTTACTTAACTTCTGTAAAGTTCACTAACCCAAATGTGATAATACCGTTTATCTTTTAGTTTAGTATTATTATTTATCATTTTAGAAATGTTCATTACATGCTTCTGGTGGTGAAATGTTTCCGGAATCGACAAGAAAATTACGGTATTGATGTGTATTTTTATTTTAATATTTTGATTTAGTTTCTCCGAACATCAATAAACCTTTTCAAACGATGCTCCACTCTCTTTAAGCTATCGGAAAAGTAGTAGTTTCCAGGTCTGCAAAATAAACATCTGTAGCGGCGATGATCTCCTCTTTTGAGGCAAGTCTCTTTCCTGACAGCGATTTTTTCAAGTTTGGGAATGGGAAAAAGTTGCTGGGGGCTAGGCCTGGTAAATATGTAAAATGAGAGACTAATTCGTAGCGCAACTCATTTAATTTGGACACGACGATGTCGGTTGAATGAGCTGGTGCATTGTCGTTTTGAAATAGCACTTTTTTTCTCTGCAAACCTGGCTGTTTTCCTACAATACTACATCAAATTAGGTGAATAAATCGCTGTAGTATTGCCCCCTGATCGTCCTTTTCTCCTGCAAAGTTAATGAGGATAACGCCTTGGATGTTCCAAAAAATGGTCGCCAAAACCTTGCCGGTCCATGGATTGGCGTGTTTTTTCTTTGAAGCTGCTTCGCTCGGAATAGTCCACTGCTCGACTGTTCTTTGGTCTCCGGTATATAATAGTAGATCCAAGTTACGAAATGCATGAAGAAATCCTTTGGATTTCTCCTGACCAGATACTCCTCTGAAATGTTCACCCGTTTTTGTTTTTGCTCTGGTGTGAGCAAATGCGGTAGTCATCGCGCCGAAAGCTTTTTCATTCCCAAAATTTCGTGCCAGTATTCTTTTGTGAAGACTGTTGTCTCTGCTATCTCTTTTAGTTTCAATCGGCGATCGATTAACACGACATCATGAATCTTTTCGATTATTTCATCGTTAGTAGCGGTTTTTGGGCGTCAATTGCGTTGTTCGTCATTTCTGCTTATGCGGTCATGTTTGAACTCCGGAAATATATCAGGGCGCCCTCGTACTTCTGTAATCGTTGATTGACGACTGCACATCCATTTTAAGTGAAAAAAAATAACCTGAGGCGTTGCTTAAAAATAGTGAAGTTCTGTATTTGGTTGAATCAACATTAGAAATAGAATGAATCAACATTAGAAATAGAATGTGTACCAACAGAGTACTACCGTTTACGTTGCCCAATGCACGAAATGAGCAAAATAAATAATGCCGAATTCACGATTTTGGCAGATTATTTGCCTAATTCATGAATTATGCAACGGACTTGCACATTACACGAATTAGGCAATGTTTTTGCTTATTTCATGTAATAGGCATTTTCACAAATTCGGTGTAACATATACAACATCTTTATTACAGTAACACATATTTACAAAAATAACAGTATGATTAGTGTTAGTCTGTCACTGTCTGGGCTATCGACCGTAGGTCTTTCTGCCCTAAGTTATTTATGTAATCGATTTTTAGCAAAATCACTAACGATTACATTAAATTAAAATTGCTTAAAGTTAGAATTTATATTTTTATTGCCAAAGAAATTCTTTTTAATATAATGTGGATTGATTATATTGCTATTATATATCTTATGAAACTATAATTTAACAAAAAGGGTTTATGTTATTGTTGAAATGTTTGTTTATTATATATTTTAAACTAATTATTAATAATGGCTATAAAAATATTAAACAACTTATCCTTTCAATTGTTTAATATTTTGTTCTGCAGAATTAATAATTTATGATGAAATATATATAAGAAAACTTATAACTTTTTTATACCAAACTAAAGTTTGTAGGATATAAACGGTTGTAATTTAGATTTTAAGTACTTGTTTGATAATGATTACCGTGTAATCGAAACTAGTCGCAAAAAGTGAAATAAAAAGTGGTATAATAAAGTTATAAGTTTTCTTTATTTAAAAAAAATTGAAAATGTACTACGAAGTTAACGCCGAGAAGATTCAAGAAATATTTTTATGATGAAAAAACACTGCTTCTATCATAAATAATAATAATAATAATAATAATAATATCTTTATTCACATATAATAAAAAAAAAAAACAAGAACAAAAAAAAGAGAAACGTTGAACAAAAATTAAATTCAACTTAAATTAAGTGTAATATTATACATGAATCCGTAGGCGGGATTCAGTTGAGATCGATATTGATCTCGAACTGTTCTACCATCCAAACCTACATAACTAAATAAAGCATTTTAGATACAAATTGATATAATTATGAAATAACTATGTAGACTATATAAATAGATAGCAAAATAACCTTAATCTCACAATAAACTCAATTAAGTACTTTTAATACCAATGCAATAATCTAGAAATTAATATGAGTTTTTATAGCGCTCTTAAATTTAGAAAACGAAAATTTTTTAAATGGTTGTGGCAAATTATTATACATTAAATAAATATTAAATGAAAACGATCGCTCAAATTGGGTAGTGTAGTGTTTCGGTGGCGATAATAAACCCTTGAATCTAGTATTAAGATTATGAACATCCTCACGAAATGTAATTTTGTTGTATAAATAAGGGGGCTGTTTATTTATAATAATTTTATGAAAGAGGCATAAAGCCTGAGCTCTTCGCCGGTTTACCATTGACAGCCATCCAGATTCACTGATTTTATGTGATATTCTGTCGTATTTACGCAATCCATACATATATCTCAGGCAAGAGTTTTGAACATTTTGTATACGATTTGAGGTGTTTTTGTCAATTGCAGGGTGATATAAGGTAGAGCAATAGTTAAAATTTGATAAAACAAATGTATCACAAAGTATACGTTTAGTGGTCAGTGGGAGATACGAACGATGAGGATATAATAGCTTAAGGTTCAAATATGCAGCGGTAATGCATTTATTGATATGTGATTTGTATCTAAATGTATTATCAATAATCACACCAAGGTTCTTTGCTTGATTTACAAGAGGCACAAGTTTACCTTTAATGCTAATGTTAATTTTGTCTTTAAGATCAGTGCATGTCATATTTTTACCAAATAAAAGAAATTGTGATTTCGATGGATTTAGATTTAAATCAAGAATTTCAGAAAATTGACAGATTCTTTTAATATCTGAGTTTAAACATACTTCTGCTTCTTGATAACGATCTGGTACAAACGATAAATAAATCTGAGTATCATCCGCATACATATGCCCCTTGCAATGTTCAAGCTGATCTAGGACTGTGGAAGTATAAAGCAAAAATAATAGAGGGCCAAGGATTGAACCTTGAGGAACCCCTTGTTTAACATCATAGAAATCAGAAGAAAGTGAATTTATTATGACACTTTGTTTTCTATTACTAAGATAGTTATTTATAAGGTTTAAAGCAGATGGATCAAGACCCAGAAATTCAAGTATCACATTTAAAGTACAGTGATTTACTGTATCGAATGCCTTAGAGTAATCAAGAAGTATAACTGCTGTGACCTTACCTGAATCAGTAGCCCTTAAAATATCGTCTGTTATACTTAGTAGAGTTGTCTCGCAACTGTAACCTGTCCTAAATCCTGATTGGTGTATTGGTAATAGGTGATATTCATTCACAAATTTCAGAAGTTGGTCACTTAGCATTTTTTCGAAAAGTTTAGACAAGGTAGGTAAAATGCTTATTGGCCTTAGATGTTTAGGTTCAGTGGGATTGTTGATTTTAGGTACGGGTTTTATTAGTGCCCTTTTCCAAGCATCAGGAAAGAAAGATTCACTAATGCAGGAATTTATAATGTGTACAATGAACGGAATTATTGTAGGACAGCACAACAAAAGCATATCAATATTAATACCATCAAAACCAACGCTGGCCGATTTTATTTTATTTAAATAAACAGTACACATATGTTCATCAATAAGGTGAAACTTGAATTTTATTTGGTGGGAATTTTGCAAAGTAGAGAAGTAGTTTATAGCTCTAGTAGTGTTCCGTACATTAGAAATTGGAATAGTATCAATAAAATACTTATTTATACTTTCTGGATCTGAGAGATTATGTGGTAATATAATTTTAGGTTTTTTTATGTTAAGATTTTGCAAATTTTTCCATAAGTAGGATGCATTTTGTGTTTTAGATATATGTTTATAATAGGCTCGCTTTTCATTTTTTATGGCTGAATTGGTGAAATTTCTAATACTTTTATAATAATCCCACTGGCTAGCAATTCCGGTATTTCTGAATTTGGATTTGGCTTTATCGCGTAGTTTCATTAGGTATTTGATGTTATCAGTTATCCAGGGAGCCTTAGGCTTAGAGAACTTGCGATGTGTTAAAGGAGCATATTTATCAAACAAAGAAATAATATAGTAATTAAAGAGTTCGAGCTTAGAATTAATATCTGCAATATATAAAATATTATGAAACGGAACTGAATTTAATTCATTTAATAAATTATTTTTGTTTACATTGGTAAGATTACGATAGGAGTGCACCTCTTCTCTTCCCTTATTGAATTCTGAATCCAGAGTGCAAAAAACTGCATCATGGTCTGTGAAATGGCAATTAATGATACCAGTACAATTCACTCTTAATTCATGAGAGATTAAAATAATATCAATAAGAGTGCTAGAATTACTAGTAATTCTAGATGGCTGATTGATAACTTGTATTAAATTAAAAGTCTCGATAAAGTCCATAAGTGCGATGGTCATCGAAAGCTCAGGCTGAAGGAGGTCAATATTAAAGTCTCCACAACAAACAAAAGTGACTGTATGCATGAAGCAGTTGGCGAACGTATTTTCTAGTTCATTAATAAAATAAACGTGATCAATGTTGGGTGCTCTATAAGCGGAAGCAACAGCAAATTTATTGGAGCTGGTTTTAACAAGAATCCATATTAATTCAATGTTTTGGTTTATATCTAAAATTGATACATTCAATTCCTTTCTATAATAAATTCCCACACCACCACCTCTTGTTAAGCGGTCATTTCTAACAAAAACATAGCCGTCAATATTTAGGCGATCATCCGAAATGTTAGCATTAAGCCACGTTTCGGATAAGGTAAGTATATCAATATTTTTAGAAATAATTAATTGCCGTATATTATACACTTTAGGTAAAAGAGATCTTACATTAACATGCGCAATATTAATAGAACTTATTAACATTTTATACAATAAATAATAGCAAACAGATATATTTACTGCATGGCGTTGAAAAGGGTAAATTTATATTAAAACAATAACGTATTTAAATATAAAAGTAACAATGAAACTGAGAATAGTACCTATCAAATTAACACAGAAAAAAAAAAAATCTTCACAAAAAATAGGAGCGTATGATAAGTTTCGCGTGCCGAATGATCAATATGTTCGAGTAGTATAGGTGGGTCAGCTTGTCTTCTTAATCATGAGGATTGGAGATTGTATAAATCACTTGATGATTGAATTCTTCTTATACCAGTGGGAAGTTTAATGTACACACTGCCATGGTTCGTAAAAACGTTTTGTTTGTAAAAATATTAGTCGCTTCCTTGACTAATGCCATTCGTGTTTGTGTTAAGTCTTCACGAATAACAATTTTAGAGCCTTTTAATAAACGTTTTGATTTAAATATTTTGTTGCGTAATTGTCTGTTGTAAAATGAAACAAAAACAACCGACTGTTGACCTTTGACGTGATGACAACGTTCAATATCCGACGGATTAACAGCCACGTCCAGTTTATTTGTGCATAAGCTTGCGATAGTAGAATTTAACGACTCGCCATTTATTGCAGGAAGCCCAAATATTCTTAAATTTTTACCTTTGAGTAGTTGATCTGAGTTATCCAACGTTACTTCCATGGTGGAAACGGTTTTCTCTAATGAGGCTACCTTAGCAGTTAATCCTTGGATAGTAATGTCAAATTGTTCATGTAGTTTATTAGCCAGCTTACTAATAAAGTCTTGGTTGGTGAGCACCCTTTCTACAATACGTTGCAAAAGAGCCTCATCGTTATCGGAGGCACTGCGAGTAACCACTCCACTAGGCATAATTGCGAGTAATAACTATGAAATATTAATTCAAAGACACTGACGAATCTTTACGTCTACTCAATTCGAGTGCACATTTGCTTAATTTTATAAAACGAAACTTACTAATTGTTTTAAACATTCTAGTTAATTTACATTTGATATTAAATTTCCACTTTTAATATATTTCATTTGAGTTATAATTGCTTATTAGTGTACTTGTGTAATAATAAATAAAATATTGGATAACCATATTTACAGCTTACTTGCATTTCATATACTTGAAATAGAACACTATGTTAACAACTAACTAACCACTTTTAATCTTGTCTACTTGAAACAGTGTCATAACAATTCTGTAGGTTAGAAAGTCATTATTCAAATTTAGTATAAATGTTATTTAGATACTAACATTTTATTGGATGGCGCCATACAAATGAATGTATGACGGCTTTAATTGTTGAAAAGATAATATTTTTAAAGTACTCATCTGCAGAAAATAGGATATCATGGATACAAAGAGAACGCGTGAAAATACGCGGGCGTTGTATAATGAAGAGGTAATTTATGCTAAACTAGTTGGGTCACCGGCGAAGCAGGTGGGCATTGTTGCTACGTTCAACCTGAATCCGGTCCTGGGCCGTACAGTAGCTGATCTGGATGGACGGATGGTATGTAAATTAAGGAACGAGAGTAATTTCGTAGTACCGAAAATACCGAAACGAGTTTTTCTCTCAACTAAAAATTAACCTGTTTTGCCTCAATTTGAATATTACTAATTTTTGTCATTAAAATTATTCCAAATTCCAATGTTTTATATCCGGAATTTATAATTTAATTTGAAAGATTTTATATAATTAGCATTTATTAAATAATAATATTTAAATATGTTAATATAGCTAAACAATTATAAATAAACATTTAAGTAATATGACCCCATTCTGACAATAAGTCACATATATGATTTTTAATTAACCTAAATTTGAAATTTACTTCTAAAATAACAATTAAAAAATACCTATATAATATTTACATATCATATATGAGCCTTTGATAAATATAATCCATGGATACGAAAATTTAAATAGTTTTAACTACATTGATATTTAAATCAATTTTAACGTAAATATAGCAATTTAATAATTACTTCAAAACAACGGAGAAAATAAAATAAAATTAACAACATAATAAATAAACAAAATTTCCGAAACAACAACATAATTACAGCCTTTACCACGACAAATGTACATAGTATAATAGTCAAATATAAAATTAAGAATATACTTCAAAATTAAAACGGCAGACTTTTTCACTAGTCGTAAATTAATTAGCCATGTAATAATAGCTGTAGTAAAAAGAAATCCATTATGTTACCAATCTCGCGTTGTATACTTCCGACCGGATTCCACTAGATGTCGTTAGAAAGATGAGATTTTGTATTTAAAAAAAACTTTTCTGACAGTTTTTTGCTTAGTTGATTCAGTTTTGGGTCCTAATACTATATCAGCCAAACACGCACAATTTTTGTTTCATCGATTCCGTTCCCGTAATTTCGATGCACCACGCCAATTGTCGAAAATATCGATAAAATCGTGGACATTGTCGAGTCCAGCTTTTATGTTTCGATTGTCCAAGAACTAAAGATTGCACAAAAAATTGTTTGGAAATATTTAAATAACGCTGGATACAGAAAAAAACTCGATATATGGACACCACATGAGTTAACGTGAAAAAAGCTCATTTGCCGAATTTCTAACTGTGAACAAAATCGACCGATTTCTTAAGCGGTTGGTGAGTCAAGCGAAAACGGCCGTGGTCGAATCGCAGTTAGACGGCTAGAAAGGTTTTGCTGTGAATTTGGTGGGATTGGCAGGGAATTATCTACTATGAGCTTCTCCCTTACGGCAACACTCTTACTCTTAACTCGGAACAGTAATATCAAAAATTGAACCGTTCGTAGGAAGCAATTGCCCAGAAGCGGCCAATAGGAGAGGAATTATTATGTTCCATCAGGACAACGCCAGGCGAAAAATCGCTTCAAGAGAGGCTTGTAAAAATCGACTGTCTCAATTTTTTGCCAATAGGGACGAGGGCTTCTATGAGAGTGGCATAATGAAGTTACCTTCAAAATGGAAACAAGTTATCGATCAAAAAGGCCTAAATCGGATCATTATAACTATGGCAATTAATGCCTTCAATTTCATGCAAAAATAATAGATTTCTTTTTACTACACCTTTTATTATCTTTGGAAGTCTAATAAGTATTTCGATATTCATAGTCATTCACGCCGAGAGAAATATAACGCCAATGTCATAAATAAAGTGTTACCTTAAACATTAATATCATAACCAGTAAGTGCATTTATAGCAGCAACATGTAAATCGTTTGATGTATCACAGGTGGAATTCTGGACTAAGACATTCATTAAATATGCAAAAAGATAAATCCATAAATACAAATAAATAAATAAAATGTATAAGTATAGGGTGTTTTAGTGACTCGGAGAATAAAATTAACCACATATAATAGAGCGAAAAAGATGATGATTCGTAAAAAAATATTATAAAAGTCTTTAAATAACCAAAATACAGACCGTAAAAGTTAAGAAATTTTAACACATTTTTCTAAACATTTTCAATACCGTTCATGGTAGAGTGCTGAAATTCAGTACTGCCTAAGCTAACATTAAGTGAATTTCTTAGGCAATTTGTCACTTTGATCGGACCGTGGGCACCATACCATAGAACTTTTTTGGTTGCTCATAAATCTGCATTTATTCTTCCACATTTTAATAGAAAATTTATTTTAGAAACAGTGACCGTTTTTTGAGTTAAAAGCAAAAGAAAAATTCTCGCGAAAATCTGAGTGGGCGGTGACAATTGAAAAACGAATTGAGCTATCAACTTGCCTATGTCGTTTAAGCAAAAAGTTTAATTATTCGTTAGTCAATTTTTTGTTAGTTTTTAGATTCTTAATTTTTTATAAGTATACTACCCTTGTATATCCTGGGTACAAGAATATAGGAATAAAGGAAAAACAAAAGAAAATCAATTTTTCGTTTTTAGCTTTTACAATAAGTATACAACATTTGTAAACGCTGGGTGCAAGAATTTTTAAAATCCGACGTTTTGTTTAAAAGTTATTTCGAACAAAAGAATAACAAATGAAAATCGAATTTTCGTTTTTAACGTTTACAATAAGTATGCAACATTAGTGAACCATCAGTGCAAGAATTTTTAAAATTCGATCTTTTGTTTGAGAGTAATGATCAGAAAAAGAAAAACAAATGAAAGTTGAATTTTCGTTTCTAACCTTCAATAAGTATGCGACATTTGTGAACCATCAGTGTAAGAATTTTAAGAATTCGATCGTTCATTTAAGTGTAATGATCAAAGAAAGAAAAATCTAAGTGAGCAATGACAATTGAAAAACGAATTGAGTTGTCAACTCACTTATGCTGTTTAAACAAAAGGTTTCATTTTTCGTTACTTAATTTTTTATTAGTTTTTAGATTTTTCCAAGGATTATTGGTTTTTTGGTTGTTACGATTAAAATCTCAGAATAAGACTGCTTTTAACTCAAACACGGCCACTGATATCAAAATATTTATAGAGTGATAAAAGTTTATAAAATAAATTTTCTATTAAAATATGAAAGAATAAATGTAGATTTACGAGCAAACAAAAACATTCTAAGCAAACCAATTATAGGAACACCCTATATAGTATGGTTCTCGGGGTCCGATCGAAGTGACAAATTGCCTAAAAAATTTACTTGATGTTAGTTTAGTCTGTACCAACTTTCAGCGCTCTACCAGGAACGTTTTGAAAATATTTAGAAAAATGTGTTCAAATTCCTTAACTTTGATGGCCTGTATCTTGGTTATTTGAAGACTTTTATAATGATTTTTTACGAATCATCATTTTCACTCTAGTGAATGTGATTAATTTGAGTCCCCGAGTCACAGGAACACCCTGTATATGTGTAAAGGCACGTTAACATTGATATAAATCACAAATATTCAAGTGATGTAAAAAAGTAAAAGTGTTTTCTTTATTCTTAATACAAATATTCAATAACTCTCGTCTCATTTAAAATCCTAAATAAACGATTTATAAAAACGACGGAACTTATTTTAGAGTATTCAGGAGAATAAATCGTCATCTAAAACCTTGAAATTTGTCTGGTTAAGAATTACATACAAAAGTTACTATTACCAGTGAGCGCTTCAAATTAATTGTTGAGGATGAAAAAATAGTCACACAAGGCCAATTTGAACCTGCCAATAAAATATTGGAATGATGGTGGTCGTCTGGTTGCAGTTTTTTGGGTTTTTCATCGACGTGTTGAGATTTAATGGATATTATATTAAATCATAGTCTGCTTTTTAATAAGAGAGATAAATGGAGTAAGCCTCAATTACAGTGGCCACATTTTCGCAACAATAAATCTTGCGGCAATTTTAAATTTGATGTCTACAATGATTATTATACCAAAATGCACTAGATTACTTTTATGTAAGTTATAGCCTTGTTTATATATTATATAGTTATAGAACTGAAATATATCATTAGAATATTCTGAAATTAAATATATCGATAAACTTAAAAGCAGCTGTTTAAAAAATGTCAGTGTTATAATTACTAATTTTGCACTGTGTGAACACGACCGGCAAAGAACCAATTACAGGCATTTATTTTAGCAGGACGTTTTGAATTGTGTCTCTTTTCTTAAAAACAGCTATATAGCAAAAATACATATTTAGTGTTTAAATGATTAAGATTGCAACGCGTTTTGCTTGCCTATTCTACGGTATCGTTCATGATTAAATAAAGTCTCATGACAAAATGCCCCATATCACTTCTTACGCTTCATATTATAAAGACTACAGAATTCCGAAATGCCATGTAATTACAGTAAGATATTTTAGTGTCTAAAATTATTTTCTTGGCGTGCTTCTTCATTGCTTAAAACATTTTTTATTAGTGCAAATAACAGTTAGTGCTGACAATTTGATAATTTTGCAAGGCCTTTGCTAGTTTTAAGTATTCAGTTCAGGAAAAGAATTAGTAAAATAAATACTCTTAAGAAGAATGATGTAATGCATAAAATCTCATCCAAGAAGTGTGTTAGAACCGAATGTTACATAACGTAAGAGGTTTATTATTGTTTATAGACCTTTTCAACTTATTAAATTCGAAAGGAATTGGTATTATAATTTGCATAACTTGAAAATTTTGCCATAACTATTTCTTATTCTCGTTAATATCATATCATGGAACAGAGATGGTCTAAATTCTATGGCGTGTCTTTTTGCTGTCTTATATTGCCCTTAAGATTGAACCGGAGAGCGAGGCCAAATTTTTAGGGCCTTGAATGATAGCGCCATCTATTAAGCGGTTTGTGAATTTTCATCAAATTAGTCTTTAATAAACATGAAGTTGTTATTAGAAAATATTGCATAAAATTAAGAAATAATCAGAGATCAAAAGTGACTTTCCCTATAAGACTGGGTGTAAAATCAGGGTGTACGAAGGATAGATCTATCCACAATTAAGTTCCATTTGCAGTAGAAAAATTAGTTTTGTGGTCTGTATTCGCTAATGCAACGTCGTTTTTGAGAACAGCTGCTTAAGCATGTGCCTCTAGCATCTATGTGAAACAAATCTCAAAGCGGGTTATACAGGGTGAGTTTTTTCGATGTTCTCTATGGGGATCTCGGAAACTATAAGAGATATATTTAACCGTTTCTCTATCTCTTATAGTTTCCGAGATCCCCATAAAGAACATCGAAAAAAACTCACCCTGTATATAAGCATTAAAATAACTCGTGAATAAAGACGACCATGGCAACTGTTCTAAGAGATATTCAATGTCTTCTAATTAACTACACTGAGTCTGATTAAGGAACCTTAGATCATATCCTCAATTTAACTACGTGATGTTCATGGGAACATTATTGGGATCTTGGATTTGGTAAACATTTATATGTTTCATTTTGATTGTATAATAGAAGTAACTTATATATATAATTTATATATAATTTTTATTCTTCATTGGACTCTTGGTCATACGTGTATTACGTATAGAGTACACTTTATTACAGGTTTCAAATTACCTAGTAATAGAATTGACTATTACCTTAATGCTTATTGTGTACTTGTTAAAATTTAAACATATCAGCAATTGAGGTGATCGTTCCTTTCAATTAGGAGATAACAAACAATTCTTGTTTGTTATCTACTAATTTACAGCAGTTTCTGATTGTATTGTATATTAACATTAAAGTAGCGATTTAAATATAAACACGTAAAATGTAGTATATAATGTTATAACTGATTTTTGAGGAGCATGTGCAAAGTCTGTTTGCAAAAACATTAAATGAAAATAATTCTACAATTTTCATTGAAAATAATTATCGAATGTACTTACTTTAATCTTGATTAAATAAAAACAATGCTTATTCCTTTTCCCTTATCACACAAACTAACTTTGCAAACAAACTTTTCACGTTCTTCTTTACTGACAATTACGTCAGCTGTTCCGTGACACCAACGTAAAACCAGTGATATTCAAATGTTACTAAAAAAGTTACTAAATCTGACAATGAATCTAGGATTCTACAATTCGAGAATTAATCTCTGACTATTAGTACGGTTGTAAGTGATGGCAATTTACTCGAATAAATTTTGTTTTTGCATGAAAGTTTGTTAATAAGAGCAACTGTCACGAAAAAAAAATTGGCTATCAGTTGCTCGAATAAAAATCACGAATGGTGTTTGGAAAGACTATTCCAGGACTTGAAACGAATGTCGGTGAATGGTTCAATATTTATATTAAAACTTTTATGATACATCTCCTGCAGTATTTTGGTCGAAAAATTCGACATTGATTAAATGACACCTTCCTTATAATCATTTGCATTTACCTTCTTCATATTATATGCCCAGTCGTCTAGAATCGTGGCAAGAGTTTCCATTGAAGTTTTTGCTAACAACTGATAGTTTTTATCGGCGTTAAATTCTTCAAATTGTTTCCAAACACACGATTTCGTTTTTATTTTATTTTTTGGTACAGAACTTGCCACTTGCCACCTTGCCACTTGAAGTGTTACCAAACCTTTTGATTTTATAACCTACTTACAACTGACATAAGTATAAACAACATTTTTCGCTTATGCACGAAAAATGTGTTGCTTAGCAATATCCCGAATCTTGTTGACAATAGTAAAAACCCGAGCACGCGGGTTTTTATTGTCAACAGGATAAGGGATTTTGCTTAGAAGAAACACATTTTGAGTGCATGCCATTTTCCGACTAAAAACGAGAGGTCAAGTTATTTTTGGTATGACAAATTCCAGAATAAACGGTTGCTATATGAGATTTATTTAATGTTACTAGAAAAATACAAGTGAATATTGAACCGTTAATGTTACTCTTACAAAAATATAACTTACCGAATTATTCCGAGTATTAGTTGGTATATGGTTTTGAATAATTGCATCAATTTCGTTTGATTTTAAACTGCCGGAACGATTCCTTATTCGAAAGAAATGAATGCACGTCGGAGATTAGATTGTACTGTCACTTTTGACAAATACGAACCAACAACACCTACAATCACCCTACTGGGATTTTATCACCCTACAGGGAATTTATCACTTTTTTTATCACTTCTTCGTTTTTGTTTTATCGAGATAAACAAAGCTGCTGTAATTTGAAGTGCCACCATATTGATTCTAACCTTGAATTTGACACATGAGGGAATTTGTCAAGGCTAATTCAATTTATTTGTCGGGAAAGAGCTAACTTCGGTTTATTCAGGTGAATAAACTGCAAGATGCTGTTTGTTTACTTATAAACTGACGTGATTGGATAAAAAATAATACACACTTTTTTTCATGGGAGTGGAATAGTCATTTGTATACGAATCACTCTTCAAAAACAAAATACTATCCTATATCTTTGACCGAATCCCAAATAACAAGTTCGACTTCCTTCCAAAACTATCCATTATCCTTCCACCATCCTAGCCCCAAACACCCAATCAACATATTTTGGAAGAAAATCATGAGCCTTTTAATTTAATTTATTGATTTTCAAAAAACCTACGAATCTGTCTGGTAGCAAAGTTTGTTGTACAATTGCTCCCTTCTTAAAATATCTAAGCATATTATTTTCTTCGTTCTTCGCCTGAAGAAGCCACAGTGTGGCGAAACATGTGTTGCGAAAGTGAATATAAAATGAACTTTCAACAATTATAAGCCAATACTATCAAACCATATTATTTTCATCAGCGTGACAATATTTCTTCACATAAGGTTCTCATTCCCCAAATAACTGTTTCTCCTTCTACATTTCTAATATACCTGGACATTACCATAGATCAAAAACTACATTCTAAAAACCAAATTTTCAATCCTCTGCATAATCCTTATAACCAACTCCTATACAGGGTGTACCATTAGTGTGTGGATGGAATATTGTGGGTTTATTAACATACATTTTTAAAATACATTATTAGGAGACGAGGGTCCTCTTAAGGCTACAACTTAAAAATATTTCCGATTTAATTGCAATTGTTATATACAGGGCGATTCCAATAAAACTAGTATTTTTTTTAAATTGCATATGTATCATATAGTATCTAAAATTATTCGTTTAATCGCAATTCTTCATTTTGCCGTTCGGTAAAAATTAAAAATAAAACTTAGAAGGCCGTGACTCTGCAAACTTACTAATAATGAACTGTGCTAACAAAGGAATGACAGTCAAAGCCAAAATTGTATGTGTTAAAAGAAATCGCTACGCCAATTAAAAAAAAATTCAATCATCGGTAACTTCAACTATTTTTTTGCTTCAATGCAGTATTTAATTATCTTTCTAACAATATTGGGTTATCGACCTGTTTCTTTTACAATTTTTTTTATTTAAGAATTTCTAATAATAAGGTATTTTTCAATTTTCAATACCTCTCAGTATTTAGTATGCCTTGAAATATTAAGAAACATCTTTTTAATTATAGAAAGAACGCAAAGAAATGTTTACCCTATTTAACATTTGTAAATTGATTGTAGTGAAAGCAATTTTTATTCTGTTCTTTTTATTGCCGCTATTGTTGGTGGTTCCGCATACTTTCTCCTTAACCAACTCCCACAAAAAGAAACCAGTTATATCTGGAGATATCCCTGGCTACCGTAATGGCCCATCCCTTCCTATTCACCTTTCACCGAATGTATCGAGGTATGTACTTACAATACGTGCACGGTGTGGAGGTGCTCCATCCTGTTGAAAATACATGCCTCTAATAATATTTTCAAATAAATCATTGTTTAGGAAATTTAAATTCATGTTGGATTTTTAAACACCTTAAAAAATGGACCAATGACAGAAATGTGTAATATACCTGACCATACATTAACCGACTATTTTTCTTGACTATTAACCCGGAAGTAGTGAGGATTTCCATCCGAGTAATAGTAAAAATTATACCGGTTAACAAAACCATTGCGGTGAAACGTACACTTTTCTTTCTTCTTTCTTGTTTTTCGATGTGAGAAACACTTCCTGTTGCAACAAATTTTCAAAAAAAAATTAAATAATTCTTCTCTTGGATGACGCCTTCGTTCAGGATTTCTAACTTTATTCACTCTACTTGCCAGCAATGGATTTCTCGAGCATTCTCCAAGAATGAAAACTATGCCAAGAAAGAAAAGTTTGCCATTTTTTTCCAATAAAAGTTAATGTTAACGACTGAACAAAAACTGTAATTAGAAATAGCGGATGTTACCTGCTACTAATTTCTAATGTCAAAGTAGAGTGACATAACTAATTGTTTTACTAATTACAGAAAGGCACTGAAAATCAAAAATACTACATTTAATTCACCAAAAAAGTTGGTAGTTCCTTTTAAAAAAAATGTAGTTACCCATGATTGAAATTTTGTAAATTGACGTAGCGATTTCTTTTAACATAAAAATGTTTGGCTTTGACCGTCCGAACTTTGTTAGCTACGATATTCAACTTTTACCTGATGTCTAGTTTTTATTAAAATGACGAATTACGGCTAAATGATTTATTTTACATACTACGAATGCGACTTTTATATGAATCACCCGGTATAACTATTGCAATTTAGTCGAAAATATTCCGACATATCCCGATATGGTGGAGGACCCTTAAGGCTACAACCTAAAAATATCGGGATAAAGAATTTTTAAAATGTACGTTAATAAACCCACAATCTTCCATCCAAACACTAATGCACACCCTGTATAATTGTACCACTATTGTCGTTATTAATTTACGTCTTCTGTACCCTTAATCAATGACGATATCCATTTATTATATTCGCATATTTTCAATGTTGTTTCATATTGTTGTTTTATCTGTGATTGTTCTTGTCATATTAATCTATATTTTTTGTAATTCATTATACGTTTCATAAATGCCTTATAAAGGATGAAACTAGAGTCACAAAATAAATCTAGTATGTGATATTAGCTCAGTGTAGTTTCTTTTAAAGTTCCTGAATTCTTTAATTCTGTACACAACTCAAACTTTTAGATATAAATAATTGTATTGAATTATCATATTTTGATTTCAGAATTATTTGGTTAAACTATTTCTCCATATTACCTAGACTTTGTGTATATTTTCTTAAATATATTACACAAGATTTTCGCTAAAACTTTTATAAATAAATAAATCTAGTTCTAAATTAACATGCATTTTGCAAAATTTGAAAAGGATAAGATACTCCACTAAATAATAGTGAATGAATTTAAAGAAACGTATTTGAAACTCTAACTACTTTTAATATACATTTATTTCTGATCATATGGCATGGATATGCTTAATTTTATTAAAGGAAGTCTTTTTAAGGCCAAACCAAAGCCATGGTTTTAGCTAAACTATCCAGGTGGTTACAGTTATTAATACATGGATAATTAAGAACAACAATATAATAACAGTTAACTGTAACTTGATCCTGAATGAATAATTATCCTATGGAGTTTTACCATATAATAACTCTAATCATGAATACAAACATGATTCATGCTTATCAATTTAATGGCAAGTAACATACAGGGTGTCCCATTTTAATCCGCCAGTAGCGATAATTCTGAAACTTTGCATTGAATCAAAAAGTGTTCCAAATGAAAAGTTAATGGTTCTGAGGGGGACATCTGATGCCGTAGACTTTGCCCCCCCAGCCCCCCAAGGGGGGCGGGAACAGGGGGCAACTTTAAAATTTTAAATGGAAACCCCTATTTTTTATTGCAGATTCTAATAGACGGTTAAAAAGTATGTAAGTTTTATCCGAAACATTTTTTTATTGGTCGAGAGATGGCGCTGCAAATGTAAAAGTTTTTTGTCAATTAAATTGCGAAAATCGTCACGTAATTAACTGTTATTATTACTTAAGACTTACTCACAACCTTACAAGGTTGTTTTTTTCTCAGCCTGCCCAAATACTACCCCCCCCCCCCCTTTAAAGACGTAAAGTACTCAAAAATAGCGATTGAGTACTTCTTTTTCAAATTAAATAATGGTAAAATAATTTAAAAAAGAATGTCATTTTTTTTTCAAAAAGTGTTTGACCTGGCCCCCCTTATAGCTCCATTTTTTGAAAAAAGTTGCCCCCTGTTCCCGCCCCCCTTGGGGGGCTGGGGGGGCAAAGTCTACGGCATCAGATGTCCCCCTCAGAACCATTAACTTTTCATTTGGAACACTTTTTGATTCAATGCAAAGTTTCAGAATTATCGCTACTGGCGGATTAAAATGGGACACCCTGTATAATATGATTCAAATTAAATAAAACAATTAACTTTGTTGCTATCACTCTTTTATTTACACTTGTAACTATAGTTTCGAAAACTACAGCTTGTCATTATCAAACGATGTAAATAAAAGTGATACCAACAAAGTTAATTGTTTTATTTATTTTGAATTATCAAAATGTATCACGAAGTGAAATCCTCTACAATTACTTATCATATAACATGAGTAACATTATGAGAGAAATGAGGATTTCATCGAGCTAGTATGAATTTTTGAAAAATTGAATAATTAAAAGCTATTTGAAACATTGATTAAAATCATTAAATCATTAGAATATTGAGAGGAATAAAAGATGATACTTATTATCATCCTTTATCAATATAATCAACATAACTCAATATTATAATTAATATTTAAATGTAGTAAAATTATTTTTGTTACAAATATACTGACAAAATTTGTTGTATTATTTGTAACTATTTTTACTCATTTATTGATGTGCCATGTTAAATTTTTTCTTTCTCTGTAATGCACGCTCATTTATACTTATAGCTGAAAAGACTTCCTCGTTTTGTATGGAGGTATGAAGAACATTCTCTCACAATTTTCTTTGCTTTTTCTTGGAACTACATAAACAGGAATTTCTTCTGAATGCAAAGTCGGAGGAAATGCCTCGATTGATATTCGCGTTTTATAAATTGATATTCATCATTTAATATGTAAGAAATGCCGTTCAATAGAATTTATTACGCTCCCGAATAAATTCAATCATTACGCGCACACGGGACATTCTATCTCTTATTTTTATTTATCCCTGTTCCTTCGTTACAGGTGATAAAGCAACAAGTGCTGAATAAAAATGCCATAAAGGACGAGGTGTGCACCGCATTCGCGTGTCGTCCATAAAAAGCCGGAAAGGGCTTGTAAAATGTTGGTTGGGGCAATTGGAAGCCTCTTGAGGAAGAACAGAGGAAGACGGGGGGAAGGATCTGTCGTGCTGTGAAGGATGAGCGGCGCTTCGTTGCCAGAGGTCCCCTTTATGGAGGCCGGTCTGGCCAGGTACAACGAAAGTGCTGATGAAACGACTCCTTTCGAGCCGCTCCTGCTACAGCCCTTTAGTTTTGGGGTGCAGTTGGTTAATGGTAGCGATGGAAGCTTGTTAAATTTACCTAGCACGTCCAACCCCACAGGAAATGGGATCAATTCCTTTTATTTTTATAAGGTAAGACTCTTAAAAACACTTAAAAATGATTCAAGGTATATAAATTACCATGTTTATTTTCAGTAAGTTACATTATGGGAAAGTAGATTTTCATTATTACAAAGTAATAATAATTGGGTCATATGGGACTATTTTGTAACGCCAATTTATGAACTCGCATAATTTTTTTTTTAACTATGTAATTGCACCCACACGGGCCGGTTTTTTCCCCATCTGCGCTTTTATTTTTACTATTATTACTTGCTTGACGAGAAAAAGCAGAAAATCTGCCTACTCAGAAATATTTATTGAAGCGTCGATTTATTTTAAAGCCAATAAAAATCTGTGAATTGAACATCATGGAGCCATTAAGGCTTCGGATGATATTTGTTGCGACATAAAGATGTGACTTTAATATCCTCGGCCCGTCGAAGCATTTACTGTAATTAAACAATAAATTCGACATGGCTGTTGTTTGCAAACCGGCGATAAACTCTGGCCTGAACGTGTTTTAGATAAATTTCAGAAAGGCTTAATAGAAAACAGGTTTAAGAGATTTTCTGGAAGCTACTCCAGAGAATTTATAACCGCGGTATTTATTTTTCAACTATTAGTTAAAGTAAAATATAAATACGTTTATAAGGATAATAAATATGTTAAATATTTATATTAGTTTTTTTTATAAACATATTTTTTCCACTCTTTTTATTACTCTTCACAAATTATAATTAATTCTTGAATGTTGTCGGTGTTAACTTGGTGGTACATTTTAATAAGATAATTAAAACACTTTAACTTTGTTTTACCACAAAAATATTTATTGCTGTGACTATAGTTTCGAACATTTACTGTTCATTATCAAACATAAAGTACTTAAAATTAATTAACAGGTGTTATTTATATGCCTTCAAAAAGAGGAGAGTACATCAGGTCAGTCTGGTCATTAAGAAGGGAAAAACCGGGATTAATTTTGGCTTTATGAATTTCTAGCGCTTCCAGTAAATCCATTTTACGGCCTTTATCCGTAAAGTGGATTACTGAAAGACTGACCGATGTAAATTCCTTTACATGATTCGCAAGTTAATCTATAAATGCCGGATTTTTTCATAATGTCTATTTTAGTTTTAGGGTTAAAAATTAAGTTTGAAATTTTATTATTACATTTAAATGCTACTTTAACGTTACATTTTTCCAATATATTTTTAATCTTGAGGCTAATCATTCCAAAATAAGTTAAACATTGAAACCGCTTATTGTCTTCTGAATTTTGTGGTGTATATATATATTTTTGAACTTGTTTAAATTTCTGTTTTTTTAATAATTGATCAATTAAAGTAGCCGAGTAACCATTGTTTTCGGCCATTTGTTTTATAATTCTCATTTCTTTGAGAAATAATTCGGGGCTTAAAGGTAACTTGAGAGCTCTATTAATTAAGAAATTAAATGATGCTATTTTATGTTTAAAGGGATGTCGGGAATTATTAGGAATTATAGTGTCAGTAAAGGTAGGTTTTCTAAAGATGTCGAATTTAAGAGTATTATTAAGTTTAGAGATGGATAGATCTAAAAAATTAATGGTGTTAGTTTCTGTTTCTACAGTAAAGTTAATTGATGGATGCAGAGAGTTAAGAAAATTAAGGAAATTGGAAATTTGTCTATCAGTACCTACGAAGCATGCTAATATATCATCTACATATCTATACCACCACCTTATGTGTTTTTTACCTAACGGGGAATTGAGGATAATATTAGTTAAGTGTTCCATAAAGATTTCTGCTAATAGGGGACTAAGGGGTGAGCCCATTGCTAGGCCTTCTTTTTGTAAGTAAAATTTATTGTTAAAAATTTATTGTTAAAAATTAATATTTTTGTGGTAAAACAAAGTTAAAGTGTTTTAATTAAATTATAATTAATTAATTTGAATAAACTACAAAGTACTTTTTTAAATGAGAATATTCTTCGATTGATTGTTTGTTTCTAATAAAAGCAATATATGTACTGTTAAATTAAAATCACATTGTTGTAATCATATTTTTTTTCTAAATACCATTCGTAAATATTAAAATGAAAAATACATCAGCAACAACAAATTCGCCAATAGTGCATGTTTGTCTTTCATAGGTAAAAATACCAAAGATTCTGGCCATCGTAATTTTTATTTTATTGCGGACACACATCCCTCGGAAAATAAAATCCCTTTGCCTTTTTAGCGCCCCACCGCATTCCGCATGCGAAGCACATCCATGAATTTTATTCCATTTCCAAAATTAAAATCTATAACCTCTCGGGAGAGGTTATTGCGATGATTAGCACGCCGCGCGTAAACAATTGGCACACGCGTGCGAAACTCGATTTTGGGATCGGCCGGAGGGTCGAAGTTTAGGGTTAATTTAATTAAACTTGCGGCGGATTTGATTTCAATGGAATGCGGTCGCGTATAGTGGGGGCAGGAAGTGTCGATAAACTGATAAGGGGTGATCCGGCGGCGCGTTATTAATCCGGTAATAATCAGAGAACCGATGGCAACGCCCATTAAGGACCGCACTGATGGCTCCGGGGGCCGGAATCACGGGGCTAATTTTTGCGTCAAGTGGCATTTACTCACGCAAGATGAAAAATTGTGTTAAGGTGTTTCCTCTATAATTAATTTCTGATTTGCGTCTAAAAATGATTAATGAATTTATACTTAATTCACGATTTTACATAATAAATATATTATAATTAGTTAAATTATGAATAACTAAATAATATTATTATTACATATTATTAGAAACAGCTTTTTTACTTTATCGGCAGCGGATAGTATGATCGTAATTTTTCTATCCAAAGAAATAAATGTTTTAGGTCCCCTGAATCCAATTTGTTGAGTGTGATTTCTGCAAAACATTCCTCATTTAACCGTTGGTTTATCTCTTCTAATAACAGATATTTCAATGGTGAACATCCAAATTGTTACACACTGTATAATTGTAAACCAATTCACCAAAGTTAATTAATATATACCACGAAGTAAACGCTTCTATCTTAATGATTATTATTTTGAATAATTTTTAGTTTAATTAGATAAGTCATAAATTAAATAATCGATTAATTAATTTTTGCCAGTAATAATGTATTTTTTTGAACAGCCATAATATTTCATTTTAAGACAAGAAATATTCTAGTTTTTTTTTTTACATTCATCACTAATTTATATCATTATTAAAAATTAGAAACTAGTCGTATACTTTGTATCAATTGACAATATTTCTAAAATCCTTGTTTTTTAAGTCGCAATTGAACTTGTTTTTTATTAGTCTGCAAGTAATAATCCATTTATTATTCTCGTTGACGCACACATATGTCGAGAAGAAATCACGGCACCCCTTGTAATTAATTATTTACGATGTATAATTTATGACCGCAATGAGAGAAGCCATTGTTTTTTTAGATTTATACAGCGTTTTTTTATTGGGTTGTAAATATGATAAGGGGCGGAAAATTATTACGCTGCGAAAACTGTAATGGCTGCACGTCTGAGTTTAAATAGTGCCTTTGTTAAGAGATAACGCTGAGATGAATAACCCAATAAAACATACATTAATTGACAATATATCAATTTTAATATTGCAACCAATAAAAATATAACAATGGATTATGATATAGTAATTTCAGTTTTATCAACTTTATAGTTAGAACTATTATCTTAAAATTGAAAGAAATGAAAATTCGTTAAGTACAGGGAAGTATTGACAAGAGAAGTTACAATAACATGTTTTTGAGGTGGCAAGTCCACGGAAGGTTGCTAAGGCACCTTAGCAATAGTTAGTTTAGTGGGGAGAAAATGATCGCAAGAGTTAGATGTGTGTCAGGAGATAGAGGAAGAGAAAGATAATTTGTTTGTTATGGAAAATATGTATTATTTATAAATGAAAACGACACTTTAAGACTCTTAGCAGAAGAATGTATGATGAATGAGTGAGATGAAACAGAAATGTAAATGAATAAAGGAAGATGACGCCGAGGCATATATTCGACTTATTTTATATTATTTATGCCAATAACGGTCTATTTTAAATTTTTTAAATAACCAATCTGGCTACTCTTCTTCGAATATAGACCACCCGAGATGTTTGAGTGACTCGCATTCACACTGGAGATTCTTAGGGTCTCCTGTTCTTGCTTTCATTTCCTACATATGGGATCTTTTGCTACCCCTATGATATGCTTGTTTAGTTTACCCAGTAAGGGTACCGATAAGCAGTGGCAAACTTATTCTTGGCAGTTTAATGTATTTCCTGCTCAGCTTCGGTGTTGGTTAGTGGATGCTTTTTTTTGTGATGGCATACTTGTCATTTTGTAGCCATTCCTTTTTGTGTTCCTCAAGGTAGTTTCCTTTCAGTATTTGAGAGATAGTAAGTGGTGCCAGTGGTAGAGACTTAGCGCCTACCCTCTCTAGGGCAACCCTTCTGGCTAGCTTATCGGCTCAGTCCTTCTCTTAATTGTTTGCACGTCCCTTGATCTAGGATATTGTAACTTTGTTGCTTGCGACAATTTTTTTTTCTAGAGCTTGCTTGGACTCCAGTATTGTACTGTGGTCCACTTTGGTCTGTCTCGATAGCGCGGCTGTGCTTGATTTGCTGTCAGTGAGAAACAAAATGGATTTGTTCGAGATTGCCATTTCTAGTAATTTTCGAGTACCTTCGAGTATCCCGAGAAGTTCCGTTTGGATAATTATCCAATTATAATCATCCCATTTCTACCTAGGAGGATGTTGAGTCTCAGGTCAAATTCTTGCCAATAAATGCCTACCCCGCGCCTTCATAATTCTTGGCCCCATCGGTATAAACGGTGATTTCTGGTTTATCGTAAATCTGATTTTTTATTTCTTATTGCCGCTTAAATCTGTGTCTCGGTGGGGCACTGTCGTGAGATTATTGAGTTCAGGCATGATTGATGTCGCCTCTCTCAGTATTCTCCCGTGTCTCATACCCTTTGCTGTCGAACTCCTTGAGCCATGTCTTTAGCCTTACGGCTGTGCTTACTGCCACCTTACATGTATGTGAACAGAAAAGAGAAAGTTGGGCCATAAGGCTCTTTGATTCCTTTTGTGGGTCATTTTAAAGTCATTCTGAATTCTCTTGTAAGTGGCCCACTTCTCCTCAAGTCGGAATTTTATGGCTTTGTTAAAGACTCTAAAGATTTAACCTTTTTCGGTTAAGCTCAGGGCACCACCAAGGGGTTTGGCGGATGTGTCAACTTTTCTGACGGGACATGCCTCATGTAAAGAGCCTATAAGGTTAGTCTGTAATTTAACAGACAACCTTTCGACCGCCTATGTATGTCCTGCCTGAAGATATATACTTTCAAGTGTTTGGATAGGCAGATGTTAAACAGTTCCGTCTCCGTTTTTCTTGGGATTCGAGCCGGGATTCGTTTTATGGTCGTAACTCCTATGCTGAGCAGAGAGCAGATCCATCTGTGATCCCAGAATGACACGTTCTCGTGGACGCGGTTGTCTCTATCTGCTTTGCTGTGTTCACATTTGCGAGGGTGATGTCTATATTCTCTGGTCTAGAGGGGCTCACGGCCCCTATTCACTCTCTCTAGCGTGGTAATTGAGAGATACTCCAGAAGAGATTCTCCTTTGTGGTTCGTGCCGCTGCTGCCCCACACTATGTGGTGGACATTGGCGTCGCATCATATTATCAGATTTAGCTTCTCATTCTAACAGTGTTTGATGAGTGCCCCCATCTCCTTTATGGGAGGAGGGGCCTCGCTGTCATACGCAATGTAGGCAGATGCCTGGATCAGAGTCTTACCCTCATCACCTTCCACACTGACCACCGCGAGGTCTGGTGTGCTGAATTGCCGCAAACGACACGAGAGCATATGTCATGCACGTTTTGGGGAGGATGAGTCATCAACTATCACCGCAATATTAAAGGAATGAGTACAAGATCTGAAGAAGCTAAATGACGTATTAATGACAAACAAAAACTTTTCGAATATAAAGTGAACCGTCTAGAAACTGAAATACCAAAACTTAAAATATGGAACAATTCATCGAATAATTAGAAGCGTAATATGATGCCATAGTATCCATACATTAAAAAATCTTATTTAATACAATAATATATGGTAGTATTGATATCTATATATATCGATATATGTACTTATTGATGATATCAATTTGAAACTTGAAATATATTTATGTATACAGGGTGTCCCGTCGAAACCGCACATCAAAGTTTATGGACTTCTAATGAAAGTATTTTTATGAAATTTTCATGGCTTATCTAATCAAGTGTGCTCTATTTAATTAAAATATTTTCAAGATTATACGACTTCCGGTTATACCGTATTCAACACTAACTTCCTTATTTCAAATGGAATATTATATTTTTTAATACGTATTTAGATTCTACATAAAATTCTGTGAAAAAAATTATTAAGTAACATAACCTCCAAATTTAAGCGTTTTCGAGATAATTGATATTTTTAAAAAATTTGTGCTTTTTCAGAGTTCACTGTAAAAATACATATCTCCGACTAAAATAAAATTGAAGGATTGTAATTTCGGCTACACATAGTCAATACCTGACGGTATCCAATGATGAGTTATTTAAAAAAAAATACAGGGTGTTCAAAATTTCAAACCACATTTGGTCAAATTTAAACCAATATATCTCTTTTTTCTTAAAAGGAACGCCCTGTATATTTTTACATATTCGGACGCAGAATTTAATTGTGATTTTATCTATACTATTCCCTATACCTATCTTCCTTATTTTTAAAGTTATTAACATGTTTGTAAAGATATGTCAATATTCTGTGCAATTAAAAAACGTTAGCTATGCATTTTATCAAGCGAACCTAGAAAAAAAAGAACAAGTTGTTTTAAATCAAAATATCAACGTATTGTTATTACTTTATTCAATAGTAACGTACAGCTAAAATTAATCCCAGAGATAATTACTCCAATAAAGATATTTTGAATTTATTTTACATTCACTGCGAAAGTCTAAGAGTTGTGGAGAGGACCTGCAGATTATTTAATGAAAGGTATCCCCATTTAAAGCCAAAGAATAGATGGAAATTTACACGAATCGAAGCGCACTTTTTGCAAACTGGTACTAGACAGCAGGTCGCGAGAAGAGATAAATATTGATGAAGAAGGAAACGAAGTAAGTTTACTAGCCTATTTTCAAGTCAGTCCACATGCTTCATAAGGTCCGCGCACAACGATCTTGGAATAATCCTATCATCTATTCAGCGAATTTTAAAGAAGCATAAAATGCACCCATATTCATTTATTAAAGTGCAAGCAATGAATCCAAATGACCATGTACATCGTTTACAATATTGTGAAAAGCTGTTAGTAAAACTTCAGGAAAATCCATTTTTTGCGTAATATTATTTGGATGGACGGAAGAGAAGGTATTGTAAATAGTCATAATTTGGGCTGATAAAAATCCACACTTTACACAACAAGGAAACTTCCAAAATGCGTTCAGTGTTAACGTATTTGCATATATGATGAATGATGTAGGATTTGAAATTTTCGACGAAAATTTAACCAGCAGCAGATATTTGCAAATACTCCGAAGAACGATAACCGAATTTACCGATAATTTACCATTAAATACTGTTAGAAATTGCTGGTACTAAATGGATGGCGCCCTAGCGCATTCGTCGTATGCCGAAGATAAGGAATTAACAAGTATGTTTGAAGATCGCTGGTTTGGACGTAATGGGCCAGGGCGATGGCCACCAAGATCGCCTGACCTAACACCCCTTGATTTTTATTTAAGGGATCGCATTAGAACTAATGTCTATGACAGACCAGTTAATTCCAAAGAAGAGTTAATTGAATGAATAATATCCAAATTTGGCAAATTAAACCACAACGAAATCAGTAAAGCCATAAATAATGAAACAATCAGTAGAATTTTGAAGTGTTTAGAACCAAATGGTGGCCATTTTGAACATTTATTAAACTAATTTTATGGACTACTAGAATACGTGGATTGATTGAACTGACTATTTATTTTTTAAGGTTTTTATTAAATAATAACCAATTAAAATCTTTCATCTATGTAAAATGCCACAAATACAGTTAAACTGTTTAAATAAAAAGGAGTTGTTTTTTGTTTTCTTGGTTCGCTTAATAAATTACGTACCCTATTGATGATTTTCAAGTCCAGCCATTTCCCCACATTAACGGGACACCCTGTATATATAGTCGCAGGTATACTAATTATAATAATTCTTCAATAAGAATAACTTGCATATTTACTCCTGCAGTTGATATATGTAATTTTAATATTTATTGATATTACACTCCATATATGTAGGGTTTTATAGCAGTAACTATGCAGCAATGATAAGTTTTAATTTTGGGGGTTTTGATTTGGAATTTTAGATTATATTTTTTATTCACTGTTATGTTGAGTCTAAATGTGTTTTCTTAAATGTCACCTATGATTGAACTCTACAAGCTATTATTACACTGGAAATTAGACTTGTAGGATATTTTAAGACACGCTTATATCCGAGGGTTAACCTTTAATATTTCAGGAATGGTAGTCGCATTTTTAAAAATTTTAAGAGTTTCAAAATATATTTTTCTCTTGACTAGTATATTTTTTTATAAATGTAAAAATATAAAATTATATTAGAGTGGATATTCTTTAGAGTAAATATTATAAAAGTCAATCTTTTTACTTTTATTAAAAGTGAAGTACTAACAAAATTTTAAAGAAAGTTTATTGTAATTGTAATATCGCATATTCTCTAAGAAAGAGAACGATTTATTGTTTAGTAAAATATTTTCCGGAAATATAATTTTAAATAATAATCAGTTAAAAGTTTCTTAGCATGTTTAAAAGAGTTTATGTTTTTGAGGCATCTATCTGTTCAACTCATGATTAATTAACAAATCCGATTGTAGATTCTATTCGAATTTTGTTCATTGATATTGATCCACCATTAAACATTAGTGTGTTAGATGATGCTATCCAATTATCACGTTACACATCAAATTACACATATATCTATCAAGTTTCATCATTATACATTACGCGTTTCAACAGCAGCTGTGATAAAATACTGGAGGTGTACAACAGGAACGATCGGCACTATAGACATGACCACCTTCAAATTTTATTTATAGTAAGCAATATTCAATTTAATATCATTCATGAGATAAATCAAGCATACAGTATCTTATATGTTAATTTGCGTTTTTTCTGAAAATATCTAAAGTATAATACTTTAATATTTCAATTATGATTAAAGATAAAATAAAAAAATCAATTACTATAAAAGTGATGTAGACACTACAATGGGGACTATCGCTGCAATAAAATTCTGCACCACGGATAATTTACGATTTTAACTCTATTGTTGTCTGGACGGTTTCATTTTGATTTTTATTTTTCATTTCTCTACTTCTTTTTTGTTTTATAATTTACGTTTACGAGCGTAGATTTTCGACGCGTCGCGGTTTCATAGGGCACTCTGTTTATCTGAAGTATTTCCATATTTACTGAACACTCAGACTGCGGTTTACCTAATAAATCAGCCCACACTGATTTACGCAAACATATTCTGCTGGGTTATTTCACCAGTTGAGGTTGCGTTAATAAGTTTACGATCTAACGAAAAGAGCGTTATTCTATCCTAGAATATATTACCATATATTTCACTATTTTGAGGGTTTTTTTCTCAGTTGATAAAATTTTATGTTAGATAATAACACTTTAATTTATACGCTGTTAAGGGATTAATTATTTACGGGCAGTTTGAGTTAGGTAAAAGTGCATCCCAACATAAAGACTCAATTAACATCGTGACCATCAAAAAACAAGTCTGTATGCATGAGGAATTTATGGACCAGCTCATAAAATAATAATAAACGCGTCGGATCTGTTTGCAAAAAGCCGTTTTACTACTTCGGTGAACTTTTCATGAGCATGTGTGTTTTCTTTTGTGGTATATATAACAAATATCCCAAAACGAATTTTAAAAGTCAAGTAAATTTATTTAATATTTTTAATATTTAAAAACAACTAAATTATAGCCCATATTTTTTTAATTATTCAGGATTTCACAAACACAGAAGCCACAGATATAAATTTTTCTATATAAAAGTGATAAAATAAATTGTGCAAGTTTTTACTTTTATATTAAATATGAATACTATTATATATGGATATTTCTTGAATAATTGTCTTACTTATCTCTTGGTGAAACATTATGACATAATAGGTAAATAATTGATAAACACTTGGTTTGTTTCACTAATTTTAATATGTAAATTAAAAGTATTGTTGCAATTATGGACAGGGCACTACAATACGAATTTCATATACTATTCGGAATAGTCTATTTCGCAGCTGAAAGTCTTTATGTCTACATGTTCTTGGCATCCAAAGTCGTCCCTCAAATATAGTATTACTTCTCTATGGTTGTTGAAGAATTGATAAAATATTATTTAGGGTAATTTAATTTTTCAATTAACGATTGTTTTATGTTATTTTCATACTACTTATCCTTAGTAATTAACAATGATGAAAAATTGTCAGGGTATTTTTTAAAATAGAAATTATGTTATTTGTAGATCTTATACAGGGTGCGCCATAGGAAATGAATATTTTTAGGGTGTATAATGTATTATTGGCAGAAATAAGTAGGCCAGAACAAGCAGTTTGACTTACCTATGTACGGAAAAAAATATCATTAAGATGGTGCCCATTCCCGCTAACAAATGTGGAGACGCTCTCTGAAGTTAGCTTCCGCTTTTTCCAATAGTTGACGATCGAACCGAGCGATGTTTTGCTCTATAGCTTGTCATAGTTTAGTCAGTGTACGAGCTTTGGTTTCATACACCCGAGACCTTAGACAACAATTTGGAGATAATACGATTAGGGAACATTTGTGTAACATCAGTTATCGATACTCGAGCAGTAAGGGCTGTAACTCCTTCCTGTGGGAAACTTGTTCCCCATATCACGGTCACGGTATTCCGCTTTCCTCAAAAGAATAAGACTCTATGAGAGTTTGTGGTATTTCAGAAGCCTAGTATCGGAAGTTATGATGATTCACAACACTATTGTGATGAAAACGAGTCTCGTAGTTCATTGTCAAAATAACATCGCTTCAGCAAAAAATGGCACGTTGGGGATAGTCGGCCTCCTTTAACTATTGCAGAAATGAACAAACAAAATCTTGGTAGAGAATTTGTGTATTAAAGTGTCGGACATTCGTAGTATTGTAGAATGTAGACGAGATGAACGCCTTGGACTACGTAACATTCCACGTTCTCCAAAGTTCGAACTGTGCGACGTGGTGACGGTGGCTTCTTTTTTATTAATCTGCCTCCACTACAAAGTTATATACAAAGGGCATATGCCATCGCAAAATTGTGTCTTAGCTTGGTATGTCTTTATAACGTTAACCCTGACTAATTCAATACAAAACTATTATACACGAAACCGCGATGCTCCACGGTCCACAGCGGTATTTTTTGCTTGACAGAAAAAGAATACTTTTAAGATATCTTTGCCACTTAGTTAAGTCTGCGAGTATTGTTTATTTTATTTCTCAATTTCGTTTTAAAATGAAGATTCTGATTGGATGGATATATATTTTTCGTACATTTGCTTCCGACGTTTGGGGTAGCAGAATTTGGATTTGCATGTCCTATAAAAAAGTATGCAAGTCATAACAGCCGTTATTATGTCGCTACTGTTTCATTTTCCCATGATGGTGGATAGTGCTGAGTCTCTTTCTTTTTTCTTCTCGTTTTTCTCGTTCCCTTTTTACGAACGGTATTCCATTTATTATGGTCTTCTTTATTTTTGTAAGATCCTTTATTTGACGATAAATTGTTTTTATTTGGGAATTTATCTTCATCTATTTTGAATTCTATGATTTTTTGGGCATTCAATTTGGTTTTATATTTGGTAGTAACGCTATCAGAATTCTATGCATCCGTGTACATTTTTAAATAAAATTAGTTTTATTGTAGGTTTTTGCAAATATAAATAGTCTCAATTTGCAGATATGGTGTTTAAGCAGAATCATGTATAATACAAGATGCGGCAGGGGTATTTGCTGTTTTGGAAGGTCAATAAAAGAAAAAGTATATCTTGAATTTTGGAGGCGTTCACTTCGTAGTACATTTTTAATGAATAACAGAAAAACGTTTTAACTTTTTTATACTACTTTTTATTTTTATACAACACTTTGTGACTAAACTTAGTTTGATAATGATTACTGTGTAATTCGAAACTAGTCACAAAGTGTTGTATAAAAATAAAAAGTAGTATAAAAAAGTTAAAACGTTTTTCTGTTATTCAAAAGAAAAAGTGTTTCACAAATCGATTTAATTCTTCTTTATCGTATTGTACACATCTTGAATTTTTGTTTCAAGTGGTTTTAAAAATGAAATCGGATAAATGGCGGCCCTCATTAGCGATACACTGGTCCACTCGCTTTCGATACACTCTTTCGAGCATATCGGAAATTTTGGCGATGGCAGGATCCGCGGTTTGTCGTTGTAAACAATAGATTTGAGATACCCCCATGAAAAGAAGTCACAGGGAGCCAAATCGGGGACGCGCCGGCCACATTACGTCATCCCTCAAGGAGATTAGGTGCTCGTGAAACTGTTCCTTCAAAAGTTCCATTGAAATTGTCGCTGTGTGTGCCGTAGCTCCGTTCTGCTGGAACCATACGTCTCCAAGATTCTTCACGTTTCTCTGTAGCGAACTGCATTCACAGTAACAGTATGTTCTTCTTTCTCGAAAAGTAAGTCCCAATTATTGCAACTTTCATGACTTCATGAATAAGGTTAAGGTGATGAAAAATACAAACAAGCTTAGAGGTACGGAGGTTTATATTGACAATGACTTTACGGTGAAAGAAAGAAATATGCAGATGGAATTAAGAAAAGTGGCCAGGGAAGAGAGAAGAAGAGGAAAGTTAGTGAAAGTCGGATATGGTAGATTGGAAATTGATAACAAATGTTTATTATGGAATGAGGTGAAAGAACAATATAAAGAGAGATAATTGCAAAAAAGTAAGAAGAAAGAAGTATGGGGAAGGTTATTAAAACTGGGGTTCTGGAACGTGGCACGAATAAAATCAAAATGCAGGGGGGAGAAGTGGCAGAAGGATATAGTAGGGGTAGTGGAAACGTGGCTGATAGAAGAGGAGTGGGAGGGAGTGAGGGAAAAGTTACCAGCGGGGTTTAAATGGGAAATGAGAGGGGCAACCAAGGAGGCAATTCGAGGAAGGGCAAAGGGGGGTATTATCGTGGGAATAAGAGAGGGGCTGTAGGACGGAGATATGGAATATAGGAAGGAGGTGGAGGGTGTGGTCTGGATAAAGTGTCAGCAGAGAAGGACACATCTGAGAATTGGGACAGTGTACGTAAATAACAACTGGGAGGAAGTGAGACGAGAAATTGAGGATGAGGCGAGCAGGGGAAATAAATGTATAGTGGGTGGGGATTTCAATGCAAGGATCGGAGAGAGGTGTGGGGGAGTGAATAATCAAGGCGAATTGATACGGAGAAGGTCGCAAGACAAACATATTAATAATGAAGGAAGAATGTTGGGAGACTGGATTTTGGAAGAAGGGTGGGAAGTATTAAATGGATGCACTGATGGTGATTGTGAGAGGAAAAAGACGTACCTGGGGCAACAAGGATCATCAGTTATCGATTATGTAATAATAAAGGGCATAGAAAAAATAGAAATAAAAAAATGGAGGTAGAGGAGGTGCTAGGATCAGACCATTGGCCGATAAATACAAAGATATGGATGGAGGAGTATGAAAGTAATGTGCAGAAACATGATGAATGGAAGATAGCAGATGGAAGAAGAGCATTAGAGAGTATGAGACTTCAACTGGAAAATATTAAGTGGGGGGATATTGAGACCATGGAAGAGATGTAAGGGGTCATAGCCAGATGTGGGTACAGAGTGAGAAGAGGAAGTAGAGTGCAGCACCCATGGTTTGATCTGGAGTGTGCTGAAGCGAAGAGGGAAGTAAGAACAGCGGTCAAAGATTGGAGGGTGGGCTGGGGGGAGGAAAGTTTGGTGGTGCAGAAAAGAGCAAGATACAGTAAGATGTGTGAGGAGAAAAAGCTCCAATCGATGAAACAAATAGAAATAGAGATGAGGAGGTGCCAAAATGAAAAGGAATTGTGGTCGATATTAAAGAGAGGAGGCCAAACAATGAAGCAGGAGATATCATTAGCAGAGTGGGTGGGACACTGTGAGAGGATGTGTAGGGAGCCGGCAGGGGTAGGGAAGTATCAACACGTGGAGGAAGTGGTGAAGTTTACAGAGGGAGAAGTAGAAAGGGCTTTTGAGGAAATTAAAAGAGGCAAAGCAGCGGGACTCGATGGGCTGAAGGCCGAAATGTGGAAGATGGTGGGAGAAGAAGGAAAAAGGCAGTTCGGAGTCTTATTAAACAGGGTGTGGAAAAGCGAGTCGGAATTGCCGGATTCGTGGCGAGTAGGGGTAATGTGCCCGGTACACAAGGGGGGCAATAAAAGAGAGATTGAGAACTATAGAGGACTATCAATCATGTGCACCGGGTACAAGATAGCCATGACGGTGGTAAAGAACCGGCTAGAAGAAGAGGTGGAAGAAAAAGGGATATTGCCGGAAACGCAAGGCGGATTTAGGAAGGGAAGGGGAACGCGAGATCAAATCTTTACGCTTGCTAGGGTGGTTGAGAGGATGTTAGAGGAAAAAAGAGTGTGTATGCGGTATTTGTTCACCTGAAAGCGGCGTATGACTCTGTGCCTAGAGAAAAATTGATGGAGTGTCTGAAGAGGAGAGGTGTGAGTAGTGTGACAGTTGAATGGATGAAAAGGGTGTATGAAAAGACATGGATGAGAGCAAAAGTGGGCTAAAATATTTCAGACAAGATTAGGATGTGGAAGGGGGTAAGACAAGGATGTCCGCTCAGCCCTTTATTATTTAATATATATACAGGGTCCTGCAACAGTGCGTCAGGCTTTCCTAGCGCCTTTCTCGTAAGAGATAGAAAAAAATGTTTCGTATAAAAATTTATTGATTTAAAAATCTCTATACCGTAAAATTATTTTCAAATATACAGGGTGTCCCAATTTTGCGGTATAACAAAAGCAAACATTTTTTTAAATGGAACACCCTGTATATTTTTTCATTTTCTAATTTGGATAATATTTTATAACTTGAACCTTTTTCTGGTTTTTGATTTCGATATAGCATTTCCGAGTTATTGACGTTTTTCTGAAAAAAAATGTAAAAAGTGGAGGTTCACAAAAAAAATTATTCTGATGTTCTATTTAAAATTTAAGAAATTTTCTTTTTCCTATGGTTGGTCATAAGTACTGTTTATGTACCAGTGTTAAAAATTTTCACTTTGGAGGAACCCTGCCTTTGAATCAAACACGCCATTTTCTAAAATTTCAAAATGTCGTAACTCTTTTTTTTTAAATGGAATCATATATTTTTTTAAATTTTATATTATTCTGCATCTAATTTCCTACAAAAAATATTAAGCATACCCTATACCTAAAAGTGATATTTTTCAAGATATAAAATAATGTATATTTCAAACGGTCCTTGAATACGAATTTGTTTTTGAATAGATAGCCATGACTGAAAATATGCATGTGTCAATTAAACAATTAGTTTGACATGTAAATCTCTCTGATATTTGCTGGAAAGTGATTATCTCCGTGTCTCGGTATAAGTAGACAGCAAATTATCATCATGGGTTTCGAAAAGGGCGAACGGAGGAGAAATGTTTAAGGAACTTACTCAATAGATTTATTGAAATGAGAAGTGTGAATTACAAAAAACAAGAAAGAAGAAAGCCTATCATCAACGAGGAAAACCAACTTTCAGTGCTATTAACAGCAACTGAGCATCGCAACGTAAACCAAAAAGACATTGGTGAAGGAACTGGCATAAGCGAGAAGTCAGTACAAAGCATTCTGAAGAAAAATCGATATCATGCATACCATATTCAGCTACATCAAGAACTGAGTAATACTGATTTTTAATTTCGTTCCGAATTTTGTATCTGGGGACGACAGGAAATTCAGGACATCCCATAACAACGCATCTGTCAACAGGCAATTTTCACTATTATTCAACTGATAATCCGCATGTTATAAGACAAGTTGATCATCAGCATCGGTCTTTGAATGTCTGGGGCGGAATTTTTGGAAACCATGTAGTAGGTCCACATTTCTTCGAGGGCCATCTCAATAGGCCTATGTATTTGCACTTCCTGAATTGAATTACCCGGAACGTTAGCTAATATACCCTAACTAACAAGAAACAGGGTATGGTTTTAACAAGACGGAGCACCTGTCCAATTTTCGCAAGACGTGAGGGCATTTAATTTTTCCCAACCAGTGGATTGGTAGGAATGGACCCACCAAATGGCCTGCTAGATCTCCGGATATAACAAAACCTGACGTTTTTGTGTGGGGATACTTAAAAGAGATCGTTTTTTAAGGAACCACCAACAGCACCAATGAATATGCATCAACGAATTGTGGAAAGATCTTTTCAGCGGCGAATTAATTTGTGCCTAAATGAAAATTGAAGACATTTTGACATTTACTGTAGTAAATAATTTTGTTATCTTTCCCGGCTTTGGAATAAAATAATGAATCGTATTATCTGTTTCTGTTTATCTCACATAGACACTTACTTGCATTTTGTTAGTTATTTTGCCTCAGCATGATCAACTCCGTACATAGAATTATGTATAATTAAATGGTTATTTGTATGAAAACTATTAAATATCTCAATAACTATGGGGTTTAGACATATTATTATTTGCAAAGTTTGGCATTTCTTTCTAATCTAATCGAATAATAAGAAAAATAATTGTTTTCGCCTATTTGGGTAGCGCTGAGCATAAATTCTTTAGGCTTGCAAACAATTAATTCCACCTTCTCCAGTAGCATATATCACATCAATTAATTCTTCTCAAAAATTGCATTGTTATAATCGTAACGTACAATACAACCATACATACCAAACGTATTGTTTAATTGACAGATGCATTTTTTTTCAGTCGTAGCTATCTATTTAAAAACAAATTCGTATTCAAGGACCGTTTGAAATATAAATCCTTTTATATCTTGAAAAATATCAATTTTAGGTATAGGGTATGATTAATATTTTGTGTAGGAAATTAGATGCAGAATAATATAAAATTTAAAAAAATATATGATTCCATTTAAAAAACAAGAGTTACGACAATTTGAAATTTTAGAAAATGGCGTGTCTGATACAAAGGCAGGGTTCCTCAAAAGTAAAAATTTTTAACACTGGTACCTAAACAGTACTTATGACCAACCATAGGAAAAAGAAAATTTCTTAAATTTTAAATAGAACATCAGAATAATTTTTTTTGTGAACCTTCGCTTTTTACATTTTTTTCAGAAAAACGTCAATAACTCGGAAATGCCATATCGAAATTAAAAACCAAAAAAAGGTTCAAGTTATAAAATATTATCCAAATTAGAATTTGAAAGAATATACAGGGTGTTCCATTTAAAAAAATGTTCGCTTTTGTTATACCGCAAAATTGAGACACCCTGTATATTTGAAAATTATTTTACGGCATAGAGATTTTTAAATCAATAAATTTTTATACGAAACATTTTTTTCTATCTCTTACGAGAAAGGCGCTAGGAAAGCTTGACGCACTGTTGCAGGACCCTGTATATATATATATTTAAAATTGATATTAAAATTTTTACTTAAAATGTACTAAAACGGTGCAATAAGCAATATTTTGGCGTTTTCTGTAAAAACGAGAAGACTTAACATTTAAGATATAAATACCATTCGATAGGTAATTAAAACGTGCATTTGCTGATAAATTAATAAATATAGCGTTCCATTTAAATAAATGAAGTTATAGCCATTTAAAGTTCTCATTTGTTTAATTCCAATTTTCTTACACCCGGTATAAGATGTCAAATTTATTATACTTGGAAAATAAAATATGATCTATTGTTACATTTCAGTGTAAATTTGGTATGCATAACTTAATTACTTTTTAAGTATTTGAAACATGAAAATTAGGTTAAAATTTTACAAAATTCAAATTATTTCAAAAACCTTAAGGTTTAAGTAATAAAAACCTTATTAAAACACTCACTTATTTTGATCGAAGGATCCAAAAATGCAATAAAATACAGGGTGTTTTATTTAAAAAAACACAACTTTGATACCTTTAGGGTTTTTGGGACACCCTGTATATTATGAAAGTAATTTTAAAAAGTAGCCCTAAGAGACCCCCATATATCCCCAAAGTAAAACTTTTTGAAAGTCACGTATTTTAGCCACAATATTCCGTGCCGTATAGCGTGAATAACCCTGTATATATATATATATATATATATATAAGTGAGCTTGAGGAGGTTCTGAGAAAAGGGCAGGCGGGCGGGGTAGTGATTGGGAGAATGAAAGTATGGATGCTGGCGTATGCTGATGATGTAGTGTTACTGGCGCGAGAATGGGGAGAAATGAAAGATATGTTAGGAAGAGTGGAAAGGTATATGGATAAAAGGGGTTTGTGCGTGAATGTGAAGAAAACAAAATGGATGAAGTTTAGGAATAGAGGAAGAGAAGGAAGAGTGGAAGAGTTAAAATGGAAAGGAGAAGTGATTGAGAGAGTGAAAGAATTTAAATATCTGGGATTTGTGTTTACTAGTGGTGGGGGATACCGGGAACACGTCAAATACTTGCAACAGAAAGCAAGGAAGGCATGGTGCATTGTAAAAAAGAGGTGTAGAAATCTGTTAGAGGGAAACTTCCTAATGACGTGCAAACTGTGGGATGCGTGCGTGAAGCCGATATTGATGTATGGTGTGGAAACATGGGGAATGAAAGAGTATGAATGTATTGAGAGAGAGCAAACGACGTTCTTGAAGCAGCTATTAGGAGTGGAAAGATCAACTCCTAGGTATATTCTGCTTCAGGAATCAAATAGGCATAGTATGCATGTAGGGACAATGGAAAGAAAGGTATGAGATGAATGTGAGTACGTGGAATAGTGAGAGGTTAGTAAGAGAGGTATGGAGAACTTGTTTGGGGGTAAGAGAGTGTAAATTTAGATTAGAAAGAAAAAAGATGTATGAAAGAGAGGGAGTGGCAGAAACGGTAGTAAACGATTGGCTGGAACAGGGAGTGTATTCGAAGGAGTGAGTACAACGCAATGTATGGAAGTTGGCGGGGTGCCAGAGTATCTATTGAAGACAGAGTGGGCAAGGTCCAAGAAAGTTACTCTGGCAAGGGCTAGATGTGGATCGGACAAGAATGGAAGGAAGGTATGGATGGGGCAAAGGTATGGCAGGTGTGCGTTGTGCGAGAGTGGAAGGGACACATGGGGCCATCTAGGCCAAGAGTGCAAGGAGGTGCGTGATGAATGGATAGGGGGAATAAAACGAATAGGTCAGTGGATGAGAGAGGATGGAGCGGGCGTAGATATTGTGATAAGAGGGGGCCGGAAATAGAAATCCGAAGAAAGGGGGTCTAAGACAAGGGGGCTTTTAATACTATTAATTAAGTATATATTAAGTATGTGGTATTATTATGTGTTTAAGGATGCCAATAAAGGTCTTTTTTTATTATTGCAACTTTCGACAATGCTCACCACACAGTAAGACGTTCGCAATAAAGTGTTTCTAATAAAGACAGGGCCTACGGGATGAATACTGAACCGAGCTCGGAAGGCACGTTGGGTTGCGACCACCGAACGGCCATAGGTTGTAACAGGGGGGCACCACGCTAGGCAAAAATAATAGAAGTTGTGGTGCTTCCTGTTAACCTCCGGCTAGGCTCACTTGATGAATATTATAATTTAAAAAAAACTGTTACTTACCCTTGTTGCCCTTAACCTTTAGGTTTAGAGTTGCTGTCTTCTTTCACACCAGGAATCTAACTTGTCTTGGATGGCTCGAACACACAACAGATAGATTTGAGATATGGCTTTAATTGATTTAAAGGGTTGCAAAATGAAAACTTGTTTCAGTGGTCAACAAATAAATTATTTGATTTATTCAAATAAAAACGTAAACAATGAAATCAACAAATAACAACGAATAGAAAAAAAAACTATCTATGAACATTAACCGAAAATACGAATTACAAAAAAAATAATGTACAGATATTGGAAATAAGATTTTACACTCGCGTATATAAAAAAAAGTTAATGTGATTCGATGTTCACTTAATTTATAAGAAACAAAGAAAAAAAATTAAATAAATAAATTAAGTTGAAATTCAAGAAGTGATCATTAATTAAATGTAAACCACTTTAAAAATTTAGAACCCCTGTTCAAATATCAAAGAAAAAAAAAACTAACTCAAAATCAAAGAACCACTCGTTTAAAAATTTAAGAAACCACTGACTCAAAAAACGAATAAACCACTTGTTCAAAATTTTAAAAACTCTTCTCTTCAAAAATCGTAAAACCACTTCTTAAAATTCTCAAAAACCACTAACTGTTTCAGGGCAGCTCGAACAGTTTTGTTACAGGGAGAAGGCGGTGGGGTAGCTCTTCTCCCATTGGTTAATACCAGTGGCTGGGGACGTATTTGCATCCCTTCTCGTAACGCAAAGGGCGCGCGCATGCGCTCTTCAAAATGCCTAACGCCGGGAACCAGTACGGAGCTACAACTGTGTAATCAAAATTAAATTTGATTACGAATTAATGTTTTACATGTTGCAGTTGTAACCACCGTACCAACGATAAGACTTCTACCATTTTTAGTAGTTAATCGACGATGTTCCCTTTTATAAATTTTCGACGATGGTTGTGGTTATAAAAAAAATACATTTTAAAATCATGTATACAAAAAAAAAAAAACTTGAGTGATGTGGTATTTGATTATAGTTTGATTTAAATTAATAAAAACATATATACAAATAAAACATTAAATCAACTGATGTCGCAGCTGTACCAAAGTATTTTTCGCGTACTTTCCCAAAATTACGTCGGACAATAGGCCGGTTGTCTTTAAACAGCCGAGCGCTGCAAAATGGATTATCAAATTTGTCCGAACGTAATCTTGGGGCGTAACGAATGCCTAGAAAAATATTTGGTACAGCTTTCCTGGGCGTAACGCAAAACTTATGTAAATTTTTACGAGTGTAAATCTTTCAAGAAATCCTAATCCTAAACTACTTATCTAAACTTATATTAAATATATACAAATATACAAATTAAACTCTCAATATATGTAATACTGACTTTAGTCATTTTAAAACTAATTTGATTTAAGAAGCTGATTCTAACAAGTATAAACATGTGGGTACCGATGTAAAAAGATAATCAAAATTATGTTGCCCGAAAATAATTATATAAAAAACTGATTAAATTAAAGTTACGGCGATTCCGCTGAAGCGCCGGTAACAAGGTAAAGTAGGTCTCGACAACGAACACACGCTCCTCCTTTGTCCAACGCATGACGACAACTGGCTTGAACGGTAACAAAACATCGAGACCCTCTCTTTCGAATGAGACCCACACTACTTCTTTCTGACTTAATCTAAATCAGCAAGTTCCTCAATCGCACCTTGTATTTAATTTTATTTAAACAATTTAAGAAGTATTTAATAATAATAATAATGCTTGTTAAGGTACCATTCACAGGTACATTAAAATTTAAATATTCTTCTATTGATTAAAACGCGTTAGATACTAAAATCGCTTTAACATATTTCTTAAAAGTATTTATACGTAATTCTTTGAAGTATTTAATAGTACATTAGTGCTGTTTTGCGTGCGTTTGGGACGGTTATGTGGAGGTCTGAGTGAATTTGCACTTCTAGTAGTAAATTTATTAAAATCTAAGTTTTTGTCGTAGCACTCAATGTTAGTCATTCCATTATAAAAATCAGGGAACCGTCGGCACATTTGAATTAATAAAATACTCTCTACAATCTCATGTATAAGTTTATAATTCGTAAACTCATAGAGTCATACATACGCAAAGAAAATTGCGTTGAGAAGATCTGGTTTGCTCCTGACGAGTGACTCAGCTTTTGTTTAATTCAAATGTGTGTTTTCCAAGTTAATTTGGAGTCGACATGAAATCCTAAGAACCTAGAATTACTAGCAAATGCAGGGTTAGTGTGCCCCAAACTAAATAACAACTTTATATATTTGGTATCATTTAGTAAAAGTTAATTCATTTTAAACCAATCTTCGTCATGATACAACTTTCCTCTACATATTAAAGTTGTATCATCCAAAAAGTATATGTTATTTTCACCAATATAATGACACAGGTCATTTATGTACAGTAGGAACAGAGGGGTAGTTTAGATCCTTGAGGTACACCAACATTCACCAAGTATTCATCAAATAGATTGGTTTTAATTTTAACAGATGTCTTCTATTCGATAGAAATGATATTATTAATTTAAACAATGAAAGTTATATACGAATAATTTTTATAACAAAATCCTGGCTTATGTTCTCAAAAGCCTTATACGACTTTAAAAATGTTGTGAACGATTTCATTGAAATTATAAGCATCAAGGCATTTTTCTATCAAATTCAAAGAGTGATCGTGCATGTCGAAAACCATATTGACTGTTTTATAGAATATTTGCTCCATGTATGTAACTAATTGATTGGCTCTTGAGTAGGTCTTCAAATATTTTAGAAACTACTGATAAGATTGAAATGGGTCAGTAGTTATTAGGTTCGCTGCTAGAACCTTTTTTAAAAATTGGTATAATAATTGCCCATTTTAGGTACGATGAAATGGAATAGCTAAATTAAATAGTTTAGTCAGGAGGTTCTATTATCGATTCTTTGACAGTTTTTACTATGTCTGCCGTGCATTCATATATATCCCTTCTATGGCTTTAATTTAGCTTCATAAAGGAATTTCTAACATTCACATTTCATACATTTTTAAATTAAGAATACTCATAATGTTTTAAATTACATATAGTGAGCAATAATACATTTCATGGATTAGATAGAGACTACTAAGTGTTTCAAATCAAATTATTTATATTTGTAGATATTGAGGCAATGTGATTTACAAATTCAGTTGGGGTGAATTCGTTGTAATTACGTTTTTTTACTTTCCCTATGTGTGTCTGTCTGTCGGTGGGCGCTGTGTCTCAAAAACGAATGATCCGATTGAGATGAAACTTTAAACTTAAGGTTTTATCATTAAAACCAGAAGTGGACGTTTATTCGAGGTCGTTTTTTGTTTTTTCGTGATATTTTTCTAAATAAGAAAAATTAAAAAAAGATTCAAACAAAAGTTAAAGGGAATGAAAAACTGAATAAGTTTTATTAAAACATATTTTTCATAAAATTCTTAACTTTATCAGTAGATATTTGGTGCAAATCACTTACACCATTTGTCTTTATGGGATTAGGGCGAACATGTAAATCTAAGCACAATTTAGAGAAAAAGAACCCCCATTTACTACAATATCTAGCGCTTGTCACTCTCTTTGTACACTTCCTACTCTATTTTTTCCAGAAGTTATAGTCGATACTACTTTATGCACCTACAACAATAAAATAAAAATAAAAATGCGAGAAACTCTAGCACATTATGTTCCATAAATTATTTTAGTATCAATCAAAATATAAGATGTGCAAATTCTAAACTTCTTGATGAACTTTTAATTCATCTGAATTGTTATTTAATATTTTGTTATCTAAATAAACATACTACTCTATTAATAATTATTTCCTCAATATTATGATATTGAAAGACGTAAGCGTATATGTTCTCTTTCGAAGCCATTGGGGTTATTTGTGTGCAATATCTACATAAAACTATATATACTTCCCATATTATACACCTTGTACCTTTAATTTAAATTCAATTGAATAATGTTATTTTAATCATAAACCCAATTTTGCCACCTCCAGACATACCTTTAATTTGTTCCAAATATTCAGTAAAAATTTAAAAAATTAAAAACACCTTAAATTCACAACAACCCCAATAAATTCAAAACTTGTACCTTTAGACGTCAGGTTATTTTCTAATATAATACGTCACTCAATAAGTCCCCAGACTGATACATATATTGACCCATGTGATTTCCGGGTAGTACTGATCTTCAAACAGTACGTGTCAAAATTGCATGGGATTTTAGTTACCACGGTTTTGTAATTTTCAAGACAATGGATAGAAAGGAATTTAGTGTGTTGATTAAACACTGTCTTTGGTAGGGAAAATACTGTTGGAGCTAGACAGTGGTTTAATAAGCATTTTAAGAACTTATATATTCACATATACACATAACAACATACAATTACTATAAACTTAAAATTACATGTGAATCAATAGGTGGGATTTGTTTAGCTTATAGCCACAATTCTTCCATCCACACCTAATCATTATCAGTGAATAAAATATTAGACATGTATTAACAAACACAGGCATATATAAACAAAACAAACAGAAACTGAAATATACATCGCGCAACAAAGTAATATTAACAATCAATGGTCAATTTAAACTCGGCTGTACAAGCACTGATAATACTGAATCCTCTAGTCGCTCAAAATCAGCAGTTTTCCAGAAAACATAAAACATGTCCACAAAAGTTTTTTTAAAGACCGTAACATGAAGTTCTGATAGATAGCTAACACCTTCGAGATATCAAAGTCAAGTTGCTTTTGAAGTGGGTGCCGCGTTTGCTCATATAGAACCAGAAACAACTTGTCGAAGATTCAGAGCGCTGTTTGAAGCAGTTCAAGCAAAATTAAAAGGATTTCTTGCTCAAAAGTTAGCTGGCAAGACTATGACATCGTATTTTGGAAGGCGCATGGAATTTTGTTCATCGACTATCTTGAGAAAGGCAAAACTATCGATAGTGAATATAATTGGATCGATTGAGTGCAGAAATAAAAAAAAAACGGCCCCACGTACAAAAGAAAAAAGTGCCGTTTCACCAGAATAATGCCCAGTGTCACTAGTCAATGAAAACAATGCTTAAATTGCGCTTTGAATTGCTTTCCCACCCACGGTACTCTTTAGATTTCGCCCCAAGCGACTGCTGGCTTTTTGCACACGTGAAAAATATACACCAGGGATAGAAATTTGGCTCAAATGAAGAAGTGATTGCCGAAACTGAGGCTTATTTTGAGAGCAAAGACAAATCGTTTCACATAAAAGGCATCGAAAAGTTAAAGGAGAGTTGGAATGAATCTATCAATCTTGAAGGAGAGTATGTTGATGAATAAAGTGATTGTTTAAAGTTTACTAGATAAATCAAATTGTCATCCCTTGGTTAAATCATAACTATATCAGTTATCAACATCCAGGTTTTGATAGCTTATTTTACCCCTAGTTTGATATCTATAATGTAATATAAGTAAGCAAGCTCACTGATAGAAGTAGATGTATTCAAAAGCAAAGTAATTAACAATTAATTCATTATTAAAAGTAAATGACAAGAAAGTTGTATTTTATTTTATAATATCTTGATTATGAGGTTATTTAATTTTTGTTGATTTTATTTAGATCTTAAAGCGTTTCTATCGTTTTTAATATTCCAACAAATAAATAATTTCATTTTTAATTCTAATAGTATCACAAATATTGTACCATTATTCCGAGACTATTTTTTTATTATTATTAAATCCTCTCTTTTTGAATTTTATATTCCTCGAGCGAAGAGATGATTTTAATAGGTATGATTACGTAATGAAAACCTTAATAGTTCAATCCAAATCTACATTTTATCTCACACCAATTTTTAGTTTAGAGTAATACTTATAATATGATATTTGATATTTATTTATTTATCCAATGTGAATATAACTATTTCGAGACTTATAAAATAGGAGTTTACCTTAAATTAGATATATGAATAAATTAATCCATAATTGCTGAAAATATAATTTATGAGCCATGTGCATTATGGTGATTTAAAGTGCATCGTGGTAATATTAAAGCGAAATGCGATTTCAAATTTAATATTCACCACTTTGGCAATAAATGTCAGCGGTCTAAGAATTTTTATGTGACCACGCACTCAAAAGGGTGTAAAGTCTTTTATTTTTCATTTCATCGTCCATCCGCATTCCTGATGCAAAATTGCCCCCGATAAAGGCACCCTTCTCAAAGAAGAGGCGTTTTAATTGCACACAGCGCACCCAAATTAGAAGCGAAATTAGCAATTTACACTATGGTTCGATTATAGCACGTTGTAATTGGAAATAAAAGTGATTTAAGGTTGCGAAAAAATACCATAGGGAAAGAGGGGGATTAGAATGGACAATTTCATTAATTATCTCGTATTTAAATTTAATTCTTTGACACGTTACTGATATAAAAATGATTGTAATTTTTCTATTTTACTTATATTCATATCTAAAATATCTATATAATTATTTTAAGATGGTGGTATCTTATGATGCAATTTAAGACTTTCTAATAACATTATATACATAAAAAATTTGCAACTGTTTTTCCTTGTATGCATTACTCATTTAATGAATCTGCAAATATATTTATTTATTCTACTTTGAGATATTTTAATGAGTGAGCGGTTAATTAATTTTTATTGAGAATTAAAATCTTTATGGTTATAATTAAAGATGACCAAATGCTATAGTACTAAAATAAATATGTAATTAGTCACGGTGAAATGTGAGTCTTGATTGGCACACTTAATGATTTAACAGTTAATTTAGGTGTAAACTACGATTGTTTATTATTATTTTTTTCTTCTTATTTTCTAATATTATTATTGTTAGCAAAATATGAAAGTGTTCTTAAAATACATATATGTAACTTAAACACAAGAGGTTGGATCATTAATTCTATAACCTGCCACTCTGGAATGTCGGATGAAAATTTACATAATTCATTCAAAATATAACTGTCGTCATTTCTATAAAAAAAAGCATATTTTTCAATAATTGTAGGTTGTATGTACTAATTAAATAAATTGTCATGGAGAAAATCCGTTTTCATCGAGGTGACCGATGCATCATCATTTTTTACATCAGAAAAAGCAAGTTTAGTTTTGAAGTTATTAATATATCAATATTTGACTGCCACGCGTTAGAAATTGATAAAATTTACTAATAAATTTTGGAATGGAACTAGACAAAAATTTTAAAAAAGCTTTTACCAACACCTATCATGCTTTCATAAAACGTTGAATGTAATAAGGATCTAGATTGCGGCTTTAGTATGTAAAGTTTAATAGTCCCAATTTAGATTTTAAAAATACATCATTAAATGATAAGAAAAGAAAGCATTTATCAAGCTAATATAAGTAAGCTCCGCGCTACATTAAATATAACGAACATATTTTTTTGGATTTTTTTATGAAAAAATAATTAAAATCAATAATGGTTTATCAGCTTCAATTATTTGTAATAATATGTAATGAAATAAGTACCATATTTATCATAATCATGATTATGATTATTCTTTATGGATTATGGAACTTATTTTAAAACATTTGTGTTTTAAAAGTAAATACTTTTACTGTTACTAAATTTAAAAAAAAATACTATTTGTATTTTTTTTTAAATTTTAAATATAATTCTGAAACATTACGCAAATGAATGTTTTGTTATTTCTGCCTACTAACGGATGCATGGAGTATTATTCTTGAAATTATACAACCCCTAAGGTATGCAAATGAATATTAACATATATTTCGCTATATTTCTGTAAACACTTATCTCATATCCGTGTATTTCATATAAACAACTGTATGTGCAGAGCCTCATTTTTTTATTTGTTATATGTATATATGGAAACGCGAGGTGATTATTAATTACAGGGCGGCTAAAACTATTAACGAAATTAAATGATAGGTTTACTAATTGCTAATTGCAGATATTAAGACACCCACTTCTTAAGTACCCCTTAATTATTTACGAGATAATACTGCATGATGTTCAAATGGTATAATTAATTTGCCAGATTAAGTTATTCGACTAGTGGGTGGGATGGAATATTTTAGTTCCGTAGATACCATCTAACACATGTTTTGCGTATATAAATTTTAGCTGTGGGCGCCGTTTCTAAATAGTAACCTAATATTAACATAATCAATTTATTGTATATGTAATTTGTTTATGAAATTTACAGATGATCGTTTATTCGATTTGTAATACTAAAGAATGTTTAAATTAAATTGTTCTATTAATGTGATTATATCAAATTTTAAACAAAAATAACTACTAGCCTTATGTATACAAAATTTAAATTACATATTAACGGATATAACAAAATTAATAATAATAATGTATATTTGAAAAAAGCCTTTTATTATTCACATTTTATTATGTTATAATATATACAAATCAATAAATACCTAATACACATTCAACTGTTGCCACGCACTTCTTGTATTTGAGTAATTGATCCGGTCTGTTATAAAGCCAGTCTGTCTGGAATGGATTTTACGATCATTTACGACTTGCCAACATGTAAGCATTGGCAGACGTGAACGTGCACTACACTTCGCAGTAATTGAAAATCTTCGGGTAAGACGTTAGTTGCGGACTGAAATAAGGGAGGGAGGGGGCGGAGGTTTTAATTGGTTTCCGATTGTTAATTCAGACTCAGTTGGAGTCCGAATTTACCGGATTATTAAGCGTCGGTTCGAGCAGACCGATCAGGTTTCCCGGATTTTAGTCGATATCCATTAAAATTTACAAGCTTTAGCACCTCAACATAATCTAAAATTCTAGTTTAATTATAATTTTCGATGCAGGTTAAATGGACCCGACAATACACAATCTAACTGAATTATCTAACATCTGCTTATGCTATTACATTTGATAAATATTGTAGAGTATCTTAGAGATCACTAAAGTATACACTTCAGTGCACACAGCTTACATAATAAGGCTTTCTTTATTTCTAAAACCACTAATAAAATAAACAATAAATACCAATTACTTACCATCGATAGTATTTACAAACATCTTTTCTATTCGTATTTTTATCCTTTTCGGACGGATGTGAACTTCTAGAGGAAATCTCCATTGTACATACGTCTTATTGGTAATATATATTGCAATGGTTCATTTCTCTTTCTGACAAAAATAGTACAGGATGCCCCTCTATTTAGCCAATCCATATTCACTTACCATTAAATCTGGTGTAAATAATGTAAACGGCATTCCTGATTTTCATCCATCATCTCCTGGTGCCACCTATTTCATATATAGAAGGAATCGTTGCCGTAATTAAAAAAAAGACAGATTTTTTTTTAGCAATTTGAATAATTGCCAATGATATAAATGAGTTTTCAAAGAACAATATTGGTATATCAAAGCATTTGCTGGCTCCTAATAATGATTTTTAATGTTAATTTAAAGTAGGTCTATATGAATGTGATATCAATTCGTTCTTGTAAGCTTAAGAGTTAATAGTCATATTTCGGCCCAGATATTTTCAACGAAAAGCCAACATTCCGTCAAGCTTGAGTATCGATATCGATATCGTCATACGTAATGGGATCCATAAATTGAAATTTTATTATCAAAGCCTTCTTAGTTTACGAACCTAATTAAGTGATTATAAAATTAGATAATTTATTTTATATAGTTGATTAGGTAATAAGGATATATTTGTTTATGGCGATAAGCATGCGGATTATACTTTAGTCAAGTTCCAGTACCCATGTCGCCTAAATTTCTCCAAATTGTTCAGTAGTGAACTAAAAATTTTAGTACTCTTGAAACAAAGATTACATAAATCGTGTAAAGTTTATTATATATGATTAGTGGAAGAGGTTGTTAACTCAAGAATGTTGATCTAACATTATTCAAAAATTTAAAATTCATTAAAAGTAATTCAAAATCTTTTTGGTGTTACGTTAGATCTAAATGCAAATTTCTACGACCCTTGTAGATAGTGACTCAATGATTTATAGTAATTTAACTAACTCCAACTATCACTGATAAAGTGAATTATAGATTTCAAACACTATTTAAATGAGAGCAATCCACCCTTTTTAAATATTTTGGATGTGCGGAATGCTTCTTAAAAAAGTCTTTTGGTAGTAGTTCTAAATGCAATTCGAGTCAAATTCCTATAACTTTATAGTTGGTGACTCAGTGATTTATAATGAATACCGAATAATTGAACAATTTACATATTTTTTGGTAGTGTTTTCTGACCTCCAACTATAATCGATAAGCAAACTATGGTTTTATTTTAAACACTATTATTAATGAGAGAAATTCTTCCGTTTTAAAAATATATTGGATGTGCTAAGTATACTTTATTTTGAATACGGTAGATACTTTGTTCACTGTATTCTTGATAAAACGAAATATGAAACATAACAAGTGTTCTGATTTAATATTGCGCAATGTTCTTTTTAAAGGCTAATAAATGCCTTGGCATTTTTATTAATGGGTGTTATTAAACGTATTTAGTCCTTCTTTATAATTTTATTGTTCACCAGCAGCCGGAATATTGTTTCACCATCTGGTCTCTACATATTAATGTTGGCAAAGAAAAAGTTGAACTTGGTTCAGAAAATATTTTTGCGATTTTCATCATTTAAGTGCAACGCATTGCACAGTTTCAAACATACACTTGTAACTTTCAACATTACTTGTCTTGGATTAAGGAAACATGTTCAAATAGACAGTTGTGCTACTCGAAGTAATTTAACGGCCAATTCATCATGAGTTCTCTGGAGAAGGGAATGACGACTCCTAAATAAAGATTTTTCATACGCTTTGATAGACAATAATTGTGTGAATTTTGACTAGCTTTAATCTTGTTTAATTTGTTAAATTAAAAAAACGATTACATTCAATGAATCTTCGCATTTATTACAGCAAGATCTCTATTGATTAGATTCCAAAGTCATCTGAAAATGGTATGGGTTTCAATAATAATATGATTACAATTTCAAAAATTTGATATATAATCACCAAAAATTACACACTAACCTGCAATAATTAAACACTTTGCCGTTTATAATTTCAACAACGAGAATTTCTCTGACCACATAAAAGACATTACATGGAGAACTTATCGTGCTCTAGATAGTAGAAAGTTAAAGGACACTAATAATATTATTATCCTTTATTTATCTCTACTTTCCCCCATATGGAATGGAATATTATTCTGTTATAATGACATTTACAGTATGAAACTTTTTTTCACAAAAATATCGTTATGCTCAAATTACTGTTATCCGGTGTATTTTGGCTTTAAAATGATATCTTCTGTCTAGATATTAAAAATTTTAAAAATGGCTGCCAACGGTAATGTTGTTGATAAATCTACCTGCACCGTTTGTGCAAAAAAAGTTAAAAAGTTTGTGACTTGTGCCAAGTGTTACTCGGACTACCACCCCAAGTGTTTGTTGCAAAAGAACTGTGTGTGTGTAGACGATTCTGGTCACATCATTTGTTGTAGCAATAACATAACCCTAAAATGTGCCTGCAAAAGCGAACAGGTGGAATCGATCAACCGACGAAGCCTCATCATTTCGTGTACTAGTGACTCAGAGGAAGAAGATCCCAGCTGCGGTAAAGATATTAGCACAGTGGATTACTTAAATAATACCATAGTGGACATCGGGGTGAGTGGGAAAAATTCCATACCACTTATTAATGAATCCGCTGAATTGCATACGAATAAAATCATTGCGGATATGGAAATTAAGCACCTTCAGAAATCTAATGACTATAAAGATGAAATCATAAATCATCTAAATGAAAAAATAATTTTGTTAAAAGACAAAATTAATTATCTTAGTCGTGCCATGTCCGGTCCACTAAGGTCACCTAGTGTTGAAATCATAAATCAGACCTTGGAAGAAAATCTTAACAAGAGCCACAAAACCGAAAACAACAATCAAGATACTTGTCCCATCCTGCAGGTGTCGCGCCGCTCATCACTACGTCCCAAACTGGTAGATCAGGAACAGCCGACATCTCCAGCTGATCAACCAGCGGAAATCGAGACCGCATCAATGCAGCCCTCTCCACAACGCGGCCGCCGTCAATCTCTGCAAATTCAGTTGGATAGTCATCTGCGCGGAGTAAAACCAATGCTTGACCCGAACTCAATTACAGATGACCGTTTAAATGAGTCAGTGAACAGCAACTTTGTTTACACGAAGCGTCCACCCTCAACTATCACAGTTTTTTCGGGGAAATATTGTAAAGATTTTAAAACTATCGACATGGAGACCTTTTTAAAAAATAAATTTGGCCACCATACTTTTTTAATTACTATGCGTACTCACAAAGATCACTTCAATAATGATAATTACAATAGTTTTAAAATTATAGCGCCGGCCACCATAAAAAAAGACCTACTGAACACAGAAAATTGGCCTGACGGTATAAAGACTACGTTTTTTCGAGCCCCAAGATTATCGGGACGAATTAAGAAAACACACCGTAGAGTCCTTTAATAATAATAATATAGTTTATTTAAATTGTCAAAGCGCTCGTAATAAAATAGATTTAATAACCGCTTTTTTAAATACTATTAAGTGTGATATTTTTTGTATCGTTGAACATTGGTGTTCCACACCCGAAATTAATTCACTCACAATCGATGGTTATACACTTAGCTCATTCTCATGCAGAAAAGATTCCCGAGGTGGTGGCACAGCCATTCTTACAAAAAATACAGCCAAATTGAATATTGAAAGTGTCTCTTGTAATATTGAAAATGTCGATAAAATATTTGAATATAGTGTTGTGTCAGTTACGGATGGCAAACATAAATACGCTATAGTGACGCTCTATCGCTCCCCATCATCACAATATAACATTTTTATTGATAATTTAAAAACACTACTCGAATATCTGGCTAAAAAGTATAATAATATTATTGTCTGCGCTGATTTCAATGTAAATCTCAACATACTCAACAGAGAATCAACTATTCTGCTCGACACTATGGCATCTTATAATTTAGTAGCTAAAATAAAAACTCCTACACGTATCACTCATAATACTGAGACTCTCATTGACAACATCTTCACAAATGTTACATCTACTGCTAGCTCCATTGAATGTGGTTTTTCCGACCATTGTGCCATAACGCTAGCTGTCGCCAAATATACCACTGATACTGATACTAACTTTAAATATATCCTTAAACGTACCTTTAACACCGAGAAAAGACTTAACTTTTATAATACCATTGCCTCAATAAATTTCGACCTAATAAACAACTATACGGGTGTTGATAATAAATTTGAAATGCTCTTAAATATAATATCCGACCACTTTAAATCAGAATTTCCACTCCGGAGAATAAAAATTAGAAGTGAAAATAAGACATGGGTTACCAAAGATATAATCAATAGTTCTAATAAACTTAAACAATTACATTGGGCAAAAAAACGATTGAACACTAATAAATCACGAGATGATTACAACTTAGCTAAAAAAATCATCAGCTGTTACTACAAAAAACTAAAAAAGAATACTATGATGCACTAATTATTAACTCATCTAACCCAAATAAAACAATATGGAACATAATAAATAGCAATTCCAAAAATCAACCAGGCAGAAAATCAATTACAATAAATCATAATGGGGAATCTATCAATGATCCACAGCAACTATGCAACTTATTTAGTGAGTTTTTCAAAAGTTTTGATAAATCTGGAAGTCTGCCTAATAATTGTACATATACTGTTCCAAATAGGTATACGCACACATCTTTTTACCTCTATCCTGTAGACGAGTACGAAATTTTAAAAATTAGTAATGATCTTCCCTCTAATAAATCCCCGGGCAGTGATGAGATCCCGGATTTTATTATTAAAGATATAGCTAAGTTAATTATAAAGCCCCTTACTCATATAATAAATGATTCTTTTTCTCAGGGAATTTTTCCGGGATTATTAAAGCTTGCTAATATATGTCCGGTTTATAAGAAGAATAATAGACAGAATATAACCAATTATAGACCTATATCAATCCTGACTTTCTTCGCAAAAATAATCGAAAAGGCCATTCTAAACCGACTTGTATCATATTTTACCAAGCATAATCTTCTTCGGGACACTCAGTCGGGATTCCTGAAGAACAAGTCAACTGTCGACTCGCTATTTGACTTTTTAACAACTGTGTATAGTGCTCTTGACAGAGGCGAAACGACTCTGGGTATTTATTTTGATCTATCTAGAGCGTTCGACCTAGTCAATCACGATTTACTACTTCAAAAACTAAATGCATATGGAGTCACAGGTAATGCTTACAGCTTGATAAAATCATTCTTAAGTAATCGTTTTCAAAACGTAACAATCAACGGCAATAAAAATAATATAATAAATCATAAGTACTTTTCAGAAAGAGTCTCGATAGAAATGGGCACTCCACAGGGATCTATCTTAGCCCCGTTTCTCTTCATCATTTTCATGAATGACGTGGATCAGGCATTCGATAGCATACCTAATACTACAGTCTGTAAATATGCAGATGATACGTCAATCTTGGTCAGCAATATGTCTCAGGAACAAGCGCTCATTAATGTAAACTCATCTATAAGCATATTTCATACATGGTGCGTAGATAACGGTTTATCACTTAATTCTTATAAAACAGGGTACATGCAATTTAATAATCCTCGAAACCACAAAACATCACAACTACCAAATCCAAAACTCAACGGTAAGGATATACAACACCTTAAAATGGGCAAATTTTTGGGCATTGGTATAACCCCAATATTGAACTGGGAATATCACATTGATTCAATATGTGGGAAACTTAGATCTGCCAGTTTTGCAATCTTGTCAATGAGGGCCTCGGTAAATCAAGTCGCTCTATTAAAATATTATCATGCGCATGTGTGCAGTCATATGGCCTATGGAATAATCATCTGGGGTGCTTCCAGCGCGACGATTCGCCTTTTTAGACTGCAAAAAGAGATAGTTCGAAGAATAACGTTCTCAAAATATAGGGATAGTTGCCGAACTCTGTTCACCGAACTTGGGGTAATGACATTTTATTCCTTATATATCTACCACTGTTGCATGTATGTCTTTAAACACAAACCTAAATTTGAAACCAACATGGTATATAATCAATCATTTAACACACGGAACTTAAATCAACTAGCTGTGCCAATACACCGTACATCTTTTTACAAACAAGGACCATATTACATGTGTCTCACATTATTTAACAAACTTCCTACGGATATTAAAGCCATCTCGCAGACTACAATATTTAAAAAAAAACTGAAAGCGTATCTACTTGATAAAGCCTATTATTCTATCCATGATTTTATCAATTAAATAGCTATTGTATTCATCAATCTTTTCACAACTTAATAATAATTTTAGTTTAGTTTTATTTAGTTTAAGATATTTTACGTATATATTTAAGTTAATTTTTAATTTTACCTTGACAGTTGTAATACATATATTTATGTCCTACTGCACATCAATAAATAAATAAATGTGATTGTAGGTGTTCTATTTCAGTGTAATATATACCATTATACAGTAAACACTGTGTTTTTCGGTGTCCTTTCTAGTTAGATAGACATTGTCCTATGATAAAGTTGCTCACTGAAACAATACTTGTTTTTAAAGTAATTTATGGTAATTTTATTGGATCTGTAACATATACTACTTGAAAATCTCATCCTCAGTATACTTAATACTAATCTTTTCGTTGTTTTTTTAAATATTTTGTATATATCCATCTCGAACTGTTAGCGAATAAGACGACTACCTGGACCTGATGGAATACTGTCCATCATGCTACAAAAGGGATCAGAACTTCTGTGGCAAAGGCTCTGCGAGACCCTAAGAGCCAGTATGGCCCTGTGATATCTGCCGAGAATATGGAGGTTTACTAGGGTGGTTTTCTTACCGAAGACAGGTAGTACAGACTATTCCCGTGCAAAGTCGTTCAGGCCCATTAGCCTCATGTCTTTTGTACTCAAGGCAATGGAAAAGATTATGGACAGGCATAATAGAGAGGGTATACTGGTGAATTTCCCACTACCCCAAGATCAATATGCCTACCTTCCTGTCTGGAGAGACAGCTCTCAGCCGACTGCTGAAACTGCTTTGGAAAACAAAGAAATTCTACTTGCTGCCTTCTTAGATATAGAAAGCGTATTTGATAATACATCGGTATATTTGACCTAGCTGCAGGTGAATTGATTGCATGCTAATGCTAAGAAAAAAGATGGTCTGTACTACATTTGCTGACCACACAGTAGCATCCAGGGTGGCCGCCGGTTGTCCGCAGGGAGGAGTTCTCTTACCCCTGCAGTGGAACCTAGCCATGGATGGATTGTTAGTGGAACTCAATAACAAAGGATACTCTACCCTGGGATACGCAGACGACCTAGTCAACCTCATTGAGGGAATATTCAACAACACGATCAGAGAGCTCATGCAGCGAGAACTGAACAAATCGTGCGCTAGAGAAGGATTGAAAGTCTCACCACCTAAAACTACCATTGTATCTTTCACACACAGGAGCAAATTGGAGGGCCTAGGACCCCCTCCTTCTAAATGGTGAGAACCTTGAATTGTCGGGTGAGGTGAAATACTTAGGAGTAATCTTTGACTCCAAACTCACCTGGACCACGCACATTTCAAAAATTAAATGTAAATCGGCAATTACCCTTGCGGCAATTAAACGTATGTACGACGGGCAATGGGGGCTCAGACCAGGGATGGTATACTGGCTTTATACCAGAGTGGTTAGGCCCGCAATCATGTATGCTGCTTTAGTGTGGTGACCCAAAGCCACGCAATACACAACCATACAAATCCTCAGCAAGGTCCAAAGACTTGCCTGCATCAGTATAACAGGGACTATTACGCCCACTGCAGCAATGGAGGCGCTATTAGACCTCACACCACTTTATATTATGATAGTGGGGAAGGCAAGACTGACTGAGTTATAGGAGGACCTCTACTGCAAATGAGGAAAGACCATATGACACTTTGAAAATGCACTCTTATAGGTCACTATTCCAGACCGCAATCATCTTAAGGGAGGATATCCACAAACAATACCTGATCTGGTACACGGATGGTCCCAAATCAGACACATGTACATGATCAGGAATCTACAACGAGAATATGAAGACGGGTTACTGGGTAGCCTTTCATCAGTCTTTCAAGCTGAAATATTCGCCTTATCTGGACGCCGGGGCACTTCGGTATCGAGGGAAATGAAAAAGCTGACGAATTAGCAAGGCAAGGAGGACCATATCATTTGTAGGGCCTGAACCTGTCTTAGGTATAACAAAAAAAGGCAAGCTACTTTGAAGTCAGAAAGTGGACTCGCAACAAACACAAGGAATACTGGGAAAGCAGACTAGGTCTTAACCATAGTAAGAACTGAAGCCAACTATAGGACTGCTAACAGACCACATGACTGTTAAAGAACACCTAAGTAAAATTGGTCTACACAACTGCGACACCAGCTGTCGGTTATGTGATATGGCACCGGAAACAGCAATGCACATTCTGTGCAGTTGTAATGCACTAAAAAACAAAAGACAGCTTACTAATGGTACTAAATGATTGCCATGCGCAACCCTTGAAGGACCTGTACAAGTTAGTGTAGGTACAATAAGCCAGTGCATTGGTTAAATTTTATACTTTACCCAAAAGCAGAGAATTTTCGCTTTAGTACTACCGTATCAAAGTTCGTGTAATTATTTTGTTTATTCCAAGTTGTTTAGTTCAACACGTTTGCCTCACTATAAAGCGGAACATATTTCTTTCTTCAATTTTTTCTATGATAGCGTAACAAAACTACTTTCTATATCAACTGCAATTCTTAATAATGCTGATATTTGCAAAAAAAAAACATGTGATTACCACTCAAAATATTATGCAGTAGTGTGGCGTATTAAAATCTTTTCTACTAGTTAAATATCATAACGATAGCGTGTGCATATGCTTGAAGTTAAAGTTTTTTGCAAATGTTCTATCCACGGGGAGCACCTCTATTATAAATATCGAGGGTATTCTGTACAAAAATAATGTATCTATTTTATTGTGTTATCGTGGACACAGAAGACATCTTCGTGAACGACTGACAAGGAAGTAGCACTGCGGTACTCTCTGGAACCAACAGCCGCATGTGCTACTTGCTTGAGCTTCTACGCCACGTCATTATATGGGCACCAACTAGCTATAACAAAAATAAAAGAAAAATGAAAAATGTGTAAATTAAACATGGGGCCAGAAGAAGAAGATATATTACAAAAGAAAGACAAGAGTTATATACAATTCATGTTATGTACAAGGGCAAGTGCTTTGGTTCGGCGGAGCCGACCAGGCTGACCGTCGCTACTGACGTCAAATGACTGGTGCAGAGCGTAGGTCTTGGCCTGGTTTTATACCATGCTCTTCGGTACCGGGCATTTTTCTAGTCACGTAAGTACCGAAATTCCCGAAGCAGGTAATAATACTCTTCGCCGAAATAGGCCCCTCCTGTTGTTTCGCACTGGCAGCTGCACATCTTGGAAAATTTTCTTGTTTGGAATATTCCAATAATGCGGAATTTATGCAAATTATTCAAAGGGGCAATGGATAGCTAAGATTACGCGTTTGTTACGACGTTAAGGTAAACGCCGATAACAATTAATAGTTTATCTGAACAATATTATTTACGTGACAAGTTACAACAAAACATAACTTGATATTAACACCAAATTAATTAAAACCATCAACATATAGATCCATAAACAGTTTTACTGTTGAAATAAGCTACTAATCGTATTTTTTATATCATGGAATGTTGTGGATTTTATTTAAAGATTGGAAATGCTAATTGAAAATTTACTACGAAGTCTAAAAAAATATCATTACAATTTTATTAGTACCTAATATCAAAATTCTCTAAACGGAGAGACGTAATATATATTTTTGTATCGTACGAAATTTACATGTAAATATCTAGCACGAAGAAAATTAGAAACGATAGAGGCGATTATGTGGGATTCTGAGCGGACCAGACTGGAGTTCCAGAGTTCGTCCTGAAATTTTATGCATTCGATTCGCGCCAGGATTTAGGGCGGAAATGGTATTTTCAGGAGCATCCCGTTAACCCGGAAGCGGAGCCCCGTAGCATAAGATGAGTAATTCCTGCCCTTAATGACCGTCCCGGGACGTGCATGTGCACTTCCGGAAATGCGACGTCGGCGTCGCGACGCGTACTTTCATTGCTTCGTCTCGCAGCGAAGCGATGAGTGGAATGCAAGTCGTAACTAAGAACTTCCGCAGTGGGGCTTTTGCTGTAGATTATGGCGACGTATGTTTCCTCTATTAGATTTTAGAGTGCGAAGTTTTATATTTAATGGGCAAAATATTATTATAATTGCAAGAAGAAATAATTAGATATATATTTTTCTTCATTGAAAAACTGTAAGGTTATTTGATTAAAAATAGATATGACTTAGTAAACGAAACTGATGATTCAGTTGATGAAATGAGTTATGAATGTTGAAATTTCCATCACCTACCTAGTAAAGTAAAGAATAATAGTTGAGACGCTAACAAATTTTTATTTATAAATTCAGTCTAAATTTAATGTTTGAATTTGCTATTTATCTTTATAGAAAGTCAATGGAATAAAATAAGTCGTGAAAAATTATAAATATGTCCTTTTGATTAATTTTGTAAATATTTTATATAGCCTTGTAGTATTTAAGAATTTTTCTACGTGCAAATACAGAACCATAAATGTCATTAACGTTTTACATTCCCAGAAGGAGAGACATAAGATGTCATAATATATAAAATGTTGATCTGAAACTTTTAAAATGCCATCTATTATTTAAAGAATAATGTTTGCACTAATTACATGTAACAAGTTGAAATTTGATATTTAAGAAAATAAATTTAAGAATAATAATAATAATTTATTAGTAATAAATAATTAGATACTTTTTTTCTTTCTCTACGCTGAGACAAATGTCCAAGCCGGCCCACGACTATTAGTGCATTATTACTATTATATTTCTCATTTCTACTGTTCCTTATAATTATATATTACAATTTCATTACTTCTATTATATCATATCAAGTATATCAAAAACGAATGCTCCCATTGAGATGAAACTTTAAACGTAAGGTTTTATCGTTAAAAACTGGAACTAAAACGCTTTTGATGAACATTTATAAGCTAGAAGTGGATGATTACTCGAGGCGTTTTTTGTTTTTTTTTTCAGATATTTTTCTAAATATGAAAAATATTACAAAACTTTTCAAACAAAAGTTAAAGAGAATAAGAAACTAAAGAAGTTTTATTAAAATATATTTTTCGTAATGTTCTTAACTTGCGAGAAAAAAATTAAAAAATATTTTTTTTGTCCATAGGAGTTACATGATATTTTTATAAAAATTAATTGTAAAAAAAATCCAAAATTAAGCAAATTATTAAGAATAGTTTTTTTACGTTTTCATTATATTCATTCTTAGCATTTTATATATATATATATATATATATATATATATATATATATATATATATATAAACATCTTTATTGACAAATATGTACATTGAAATAATAAATAATGGATGAGGTGTTAGTATGTTAGTCTGTCAAAAGGATATTTTTTTTATTTGAATGTAAAATCAAGTATATATTAAAGTTGTATTGATTCATTATTGATCCACTACTAATCCAGAAATAAATTATGTACACATAGTTTAGTGATATTCTATTAATAACACGCTTATTTTTTGTTGCATAAAATAATTTCTTTACGTATTTCCTTACGTAGGTGCAATGCTTTAATATGTAATTATAATTTCAGATGTAGTTGTAAATAATAGATAACTTATTTAAACTATTATTAAGCTCATAAAAACTCTAATTTTTGAAGGACTAATTAAATATTCGTATTGGGTATTAGTTGATTTCTTTCGTAGAAGGATAATTACTGGAAACAATTGTTGTTGTTAGTTTCTTAGGGGAGAGTGTTTTTAGTTCTATTATTTTCATTAATAGTAGCTTGTTAGGATTCTTGCTTTTCTCTTATCCAAAATTATTAGTCAATAAAATTGTATCTTTGACCTGATGTTTCTTATATGCTTCGGGTTTAATACTTATTTTTTATTGATGAAATAAATTGAAAATGTGTTTGCTTAATTGTCTAAGCGATTAATCTAAGAGAGTTTTCACATACCATATATTGCCCCCTTTGTTTGATATATACATACAATAACGATTACTAACGATCTAACACAAAAACACAAAATAACACAACTACAACAAAAGACAGGCTTTTTAAATTAAGTAACATACTAAATTTATTATCTTACGTTTTTAAATACGATGGAAAACTAGATACATTAAAATTTTTACTTAAAAAGTACTAAAACGGTGCAATAAACAATATTTTGGCGTTTTCTGTAAAAACAAGAACACTTAACATTTAAGATATAAATACCATTCGATAGGTAATTAAAACGTTCATTTGCTGATAAATTAATAAATATAGCGTTCCATTTAAATAAATGAAGTTATAGCCATTTAAAGTTCTCATTTGTTTAATTCGAATTTGTTTACACCCGGTATAAGATGTCTAATTTATTATACTTGGAAAATAAAATATGATCTATTGTTACATTTCAGTGTAAATTTGGTATGCATAACTTAATTACTTTTTAAGTATTTGAAACATGAAAATTAGGTTAAATTTTTACAAAATTCAAATTATTTCAAAAACCTTAAGGTTTAAGTAATAAAAACCTTATTAAAACACACACTTATTTTGATCGAAGGATCCAAAAATGCAATAAAATACAGGGTGTTTCATTAAAAAAAACACAACTTTGATACTTTTAGGGTTTTTGGGACACCCTGTATATTATGAAAGTAATTTTAAAAAGTAGCCCTAATAGACCCCCATATATCCCCAAAGTGAAACTTTTTGAAAGTCACGTATTTTGGCCACAATATTTCGTGCCGTATAGCGTGAATAACCCTGTATTTTTTTATTGATTCGCAAGGAGATTTTTTTTCTGAATATAAAATTGTAGACAAATTTATCCATACATCAAACTTAAGTCGAGAAATTGAGGATTAAAAAAATAAATAAAAATTCAAGTATCCATTGTAAACAATATACAGACCCTATTTTAAATGTCAAAAGTGACAGTGACAGCCATTGATACAATGCTGCAACGATTTTTAATTATTTCATAATTAAAATGTTGCAATATTTCAAACACTGTACTAGAATTTTGTGCTTCTACAGAAATCGTTTTTCAGTTTTTGAAATCTTGTAACATTTTTATTATGAAATTATTAAAAATCATTGCAGTATTGTACCAATGACTGACACTGTCACTTTTGACATTTGGAATAGGCTCTGTATATTGTTTACTATGGTTATTTGATTTTTAATTTTTTTTTAGTTTTGTCAAAAACTGGATGCAAGAAAAAATATCAGTACAGTTCATATTAAAGTCTTTTAAAAATCATTTAATTTGATGTTTTATTTATTCAAATCGGATCAAAAATAAGCGAGATACAGCACCAAAGGTTTTTCGTCAGTCACCCTGTATATACAACATCTTTATTAACAAACACAAATACAAGTAATATAATATATGAATGATACAGTTGACGTTAGTTTGTTAGTTTGTTAAATGGCTATCGACCAGCGGTCTTTCAGCCTGGATTTGTCCTTGTCGATGTGTTTCGTCCGTCTGTCTCTGATGATGGTGATGGATGATGTTATGCGATGAATTCAAATGTAGTGAATGAAGGGGTTTTGTATTTTGGGATTTGGTTGGGATTTCTGCGCAAGCAGTAAAGGGAAAGGATGTGATGGTTAAAGGAATTTTTGGAAAATTTTTCACTGAGGTATAGAAGGCGTTCATTGATGGGTATAACAGAGGTAGAGGCATATAGGAGTTGGTTACAGGGATTGTGCAGAGGATTATTAGGATGGCGGATTTTGGTTAGGATTATTAAGGAGGATGGCTCGCTAACTTGGATATTGTGGAGAGTAGGATTGCAGGAGTGGGGGAAAAGGACATTACCATAGTCGAGTAGAGGGCGGCAAATTATTTTATAGATTTTAACAGCTGATTTGGTGGAAAATCCCTTGTTTTTGTACGTTAAATTTCTAAATAATTTGGCCTTGGTGATGATTTTAATTTTGTTTAGAGCTGTGTGATTTTTAAAATTAACTTTTTGATCTATGCTAATGCCTATGTATTTTATGGAAGTAGATGGGGAAAGGGTTGTATGTGAGATGTGAATATTGTGAGTAGGGTTATTGTTGCGGTGGTAGGGAATTAGAAGCTGGGATTTGTGGGAATTTATTTTAATTCGCCATTTGCAAAACCAGTGTTGTACGGTGTCAATAAGCTGCTGGAGGGATTGAAGAGCTTTAGGTACAGAGGGTGCATGGGAAATTAGGGCTGTGTCGTCTACGGATTGAATGAGGTATTTGGAGGGATTAAAGTATAGAGGATCCGCGATGTAGATATCAAAGCAGAAGATGTAGAGTAAAGGAGATAGAGGGGAACCTTGGGGTAGACCTTGTACAGGAGCAAAGGGAGGGAGCCTTTGTTTGACTAGGATCTGTTTATTATTTTAAATGCTTTTTTGAATCGTATGGGTGTTTTCGTTGATCTCGCAACCGTTTTGCGATATGAGAAATAGTTAGTACTTGCTCTGCAAAACGAAATATTCACCTTAAATGTTGATATGTGAAGTAAAATGTCCTGAGCATTTTCCACTAGATATTATTTACAGTTTTGTGTTTGGTCAAGCAGTTGTTTGTTACAGCGTTCAAAAATAACGGCAAAAAGGAAAATGTGTTTCAATATTACCATGATCAAGATGCAAAGAGGGAACAGATCGCCATATCTCCAAGCTCTCAGATGAGAGGACATATGTGCAAGATAATTACTTTTTGGTGCAACAGAAAGTGTACTTTGATCATTGTATGGTGCTATAGATCTCAGATATATCACCAACCTATAAGCCCCTTCGTTTGCAATTACAAACGCATGACATTTTTGGTTATTAAAATAAGATTATTATTATAACCCCAAATTTAAATAATTAAATATTAAATATTAAAATTTAATTTTAAAATTTTTGTAACATCTTTATAGCTTGTCTAAATTTATTTTTTGAGAAATGTCCAAATGTCGTTAATAGGTTCCTCGTCAATGGAGAACAATTTATGTAACTCGTATCCACCCCTTAGTAAAACTTTAAATATTTCATTAATTTAATAATTATTTTTCTTATACGTGTATCATGATATTCCTGAGCAATTATCTCCCATCAGCTAAGTAATTAGTAAATTTTCCATATGTGACCCTTAGGCATTCAGTTGGTATGAGTAATGTACGCTGATGGTTATCTTCTGGTTAAAATTTGGTAATACATTTTTTTTAATTTCCGAAGTAATAACAAATTTATGCATCCGAAAATAATAATCTCTTTATAATGCCTAATTTTAAAAATTACTCGCATTGCCAAATAAATAAAGGGGACACATTTTGCACACAAAACAACTTATTGTTTATCATTTCTAATGTATTTACGTATTTGGTTATAGACCGATATACTAGAAAGGAAATATATGATTTTATTATTATACCAAACGTTTTATGGATTATAATATTGCGTTCTTGAATTTTAGAAATACATTTATTATACAATGATATAATTTTAGTAAATCAATTTCCCTTTTCCTCTTCTTTCTAATTCCGCCGGAACAAGGTTTCTTCGTCCTTTCAGTAACATTTTTGTTTCTTCCCACCCGTTCTACATACACTCCTAAACACACCCCTGTTAATTGTCTCCAAACATCTTTTTCACTCACACATAATACACATTTTTTACAAAATTCTCCCTATCTTGGCACCTTACGTGTACTTAGTAACTTTAAAATATGTCATTGAATCTACTGCTTTCAATACATCCCTGCATTTCATCAATTACCATTTCCTTCTAACTCTCTTTCACCAAAGCTGCTATCTTTTCTTCATGATCTAACTATTCATTCACTAAATTTTCCTTACTTTTTCTTTCGCTCTATTCTTCACTCAGATTACCCTGTACCTACTCTTGTTTTCCATACATCTTCCACAAAACACTTCAGAATTTTATATCATAACACTTCATTCTCTTTACTGCTTTAAACTACAGACTTATTATTTTTGTTTCCTGAAATACCATATATCTTGGAGTTGAATTTTAATCTCCACCATATACTTCAGGAACAACAGCTGCTCTCTCGATCTCACTCCCCCTCTCTCTCACTATGCACTCATACACCCTTGTTCTCTATACTTTGTTTCAGTACATTAAATTGAAGTTTAGCACGCGTCCCATAATTTACATGTTCCACTTACTTGCCTGTACTTTTAAAAATAAATCCTAATTCTTGAATAAATTAACTGCAATTTGAAGTAGTTGATTCTAAACTTTGTAATTGATGTTTAATATACGTACGCCCCATCACTCTTCTTCCAGTCCTGAACAAAATCCTAGAATCTATTCTAAAAGAAAAAATTAACCAAATTCTTAATAACTCCATCCACGAATACCAATTTGGCTTTAAATCCCAATGCTCAACCATACTACCCTTATCCATTTTAACCTCTAATTTTCAGGTAGCAAGAATAGAAAACAAAATACTTTGCCCTACTCTTTCTAGATATACCGAGGGCATTCGACTCAGTTTGGCATACAGACTGACTATATAAATCAGGGCATTTAAATCTTTCATCGTACTTAATTACCCTAATTTACCAATTCCTTGCTAATCAATCCCTACAAATCAAAATAAATTCACATTTTATCCGAATCAAGGTCTTCCTCAAGGCTCTCTCTTATCTCTTCTGCTTTATAACATCTATTACCATGATTTCTAAAATCCAATCCTAACTCAAAATATGTGCTTTAGTTTGCGGACGATACCGCAATAATATCAAACTCCTACTCTCTTAATATTAATAGCATAGTTTAAAAAATGGAGGATCTCTCTTAACCCAACTAAAACTAAAAATTTTAATCACATTCCGCCGAATTTCCCCCATCTCCCCGCCATTACAAATTAACAAAAAAAAACACACCCAAAGAATAAGTCTAAGGTTTCAGCAAGGGCAAATATTTTAAAGGGCTTACCTACAAAACCGAGGGCATAACAACATCAAATGCTGTCAAAATATACAAATTGCTGGAATATGGTCCAATCCTCCTTTCCAAGTCTCTATCATCAACCATCAAAACCCTCTCAGTAGCTGAACTAAACTTCGTCACCCAAATAATCCTCTCCACAATTCATCAAATATACTCCTTTACGATTCCAGTAATATCATCCCTATCTTTGATCGCCTACATTACCTATCCACTAAAATTGCTTCCAATCCATCTAACTTTAACATCCTTAAGAAATAAAACCTCTATTTGAGAAAATAAAATCTTATAGAAACAACAATTAACTTGTCTGCCAACAAACATGTTTATATTAGGGGCACAGAACGGGTGAATAACCCATTTACAGAGATTGTATGTATTACAATAATTAAAATATATGTATACTATTATGTACAAAAAAATCTGTAAATAAAGATTCTGGATATATATTTATCTATGCTTATGCACAGAAGCGCAGTTCTATCAAGAAATACCGTGAAGTTAGTACTAAATAAATTTGTCCATGAAAGGAAGGCGGAGGCGTAGTTTTTCTTTTGCTCGTCAATATAAGTATCTATTTTATAATGGCTGAAATGAAATAGGCACGGACTTGTTGATAAGGAAATTGAGATCTAGGTCTCACATGGTATTTCTTCATAAGAAGCTCTTTACATGATATTGTGTAAAAACTGTTGATGGTTTGTTTCTGACTCTTGATTAACATTATGTTCCTGGTTCTCTAGCCTTTTCTGTCCTCAGACGTATTGAACCGATAGGCGATGAACACACTGAAATTTAAAAACTTTTTTTAATCTATCGAATTCGAAAGACTAAAATGTTCGGAATTTTAGATTTAAATTTTCGGAGGACCAATTAATTAATTGAAACTGATAGATTTTGGACTATGAACTATTTTTTACTCATATTGGATATACTTTGATATTCATCACGAAAGGGTAACTACCGGATAAGATAGTTAATGCTTTTTATTGAAGAGTATGTATGTATGTATACCCATGTACATCATCAAATAAAGATAGATCTATCTTAAACGTTTCCTTGAGATGGTTTATAACGTCGATTAATTGAATACACTATCCTGTCCTTCTTCTCGGGGCGCTTGGTTAATGAAATCGGACCCTTTCCATATGATAACGTTTCAGACTGGTCGTGAAATCGCTCAGTATATTAATTACCGATAAGTCGTGTATCGACACCAGCAAACTAGATTAGTCATTTTCTAATGGATATTGAAAATAATTCCTTCGAATATTATCTGTAACATAGACATAAACTTATAATACAAGAATTCGTTCATCATGTAATTTAGTAATTTAAGTAAGAATTACCTTGGAAAAATTGATATTTTTAATAATAACATAATGTGCATTATTATCTTAATAATTAGCTGGCATGTGTATGATTCAATTAGTAAAAAAGATAAACCTTTATTGGCATAACACTCTATTCTACTTTTATTTTTACCTCTCTCTTCCACCCCAGTCTCGCCAAAACCTTTACACCAGCTCCATCCTTTCTCATCCATTTTATAACCCTCCTGATTCCCTCAAACACTCCTCACACATCCTTTCACACTCTTCTCCCAAATGACTCCATGTATCCATCCCATTCTTACACAGCACATACCAACTATACCTTTTCCCATCCAAACCTTGCTTCCTCTCTCGTCCGAACCGCATCTAGCTCTATTACCCTATGGCACATCTTGTTTTTATTTGAGAAGACACTATCAGTCATAGTATTTAGTAATTAGTTATTCTGGTGGAAAGTTAGGTTCTAATCTCTATTAATGATAACGATAAAATGCCTGTTATATTAGGCAACATAAGCTACTTAGGCAAGTATATAATTAAATGCATTATGGACGAAACACAGAGATTAAATTCAGAATGAAATTGCAAACATGGACTATAAATGAGATAAATTTTCATTTTATGTGTAAAATGGGTAATTATACGAATATCATTTTAATTAAATTCGTTAAATCGTTAGTTAATTTAATGTGCGTAAATTAATATAATTTTGTAATAATATGCATACCGAGGAATATATGCATAGTTGTTTTACTAACATCCCTTTTTTTATATTTCAGAAAGTAAAATAGAAAATATATACTTTCTGTTTGTTTATATTTTATATCGATGGTTTTCAATTATGTTAATTATTTTAGCTCTATTGTGTCTATGGTGCTGTAATTTTATTTGTTTCTATTGTTTTGTAATATTTTCGTGGAAAGAATCAAAAGACGTTTGAAATTTGCGCACAAAAGGGATATTTAATATTGTAACGGTTAAAGGCTGAAATTTCAATCGCGACACGTAATTCAATTAAAGAAGGTCGGGACTAATTGATTTTTTATCACTGGATATTCTAAAGCGCTGTTGAATTTCCGTAATAAATGGAACAGAAAATTAAGGATTTCTAAAACTCGTTTTATATTTCCTGCTGTGTTCAAACCTGTTCCCAAACTTACCTGAGAAGCTTCCACATTAATATTTCCTAATTAATATTTTTACCCCGTGTAATTATTACTTTATTAAGGAAAATTCATTATCAAGATTTACTTACATATATACCGCATCCACTTGTTCATCCTTGAATACTGAAATATAGTTTTATCTCTTCTTCATAGTGCAAAATTTATTTTTTACTGCAATATTATTTCTTTTTACTAAAAGTATTTTATTATTTTATAAGTAATCTATATTTCTGTTAAAAATTAATCATTTATGAATTTGTACATATATTTTTTATTCTAAAATTGTTCAATATAATAATTTATTTTTTGTTCTACCTTCAAAAATATATTTCTTTTTCTGATGCCTATCCACTAATGGATGTTAGCGATAACATGTTTCATTTCATCTCATTTATCAATTATCATTTTCATATCAATTATCACTGGAATTTTAAAATCTATAGTTAATATTACACGTTAAAACCTTTATCACCAATACCTTTTTTGTGTCCTCTGATAGTCCCTCAAGCTCTGTCTTCGCTTAAATCTTATATGAAAACTACGGGACTATCACGGCTGTCTCCCAATAGCAATTTTCTTAGGCGTCATGTTATACCCTTGTCCCGTGCGTCCCACAGGATCACTAACGCGTCGCCATGCGTCGCCGCCACTTAATTGGACCCTTCAGGTTTCTACAGCAAAGACAACGAATATAAAAGCTTTCAACCTAATCGAATCAAGTGCCTCCATTAGCCCTATAGTTGCAAAAATGTTTAGCATTCTCTTATTCTGGATCCTTGAGTGTTAGCGATTCCTTCTACAAAGGACAGATATTATCAAAATGAGACAATTTGTGTTACAATAACGTGGACCTTTTAAGAAATCTTTATGTAGCAGCAATAAGATGTGTTCAGTTTGTAATTAAATGAGAAATAATTAATAATTATTGTGTAGATCATGGCCAGTGAACTACTATGAGTTTTTGATTATTTTATATACTATGTACAGAAAAGTACTATAATCGTTTTTTTATGATTTGAAATTTAACTATCCACTTATAATAGATAGGAAGGTCTATTTATGCTTCAACTTACTATTAGGTATATATAAATTAAATAATTAAATAATTTAAAAAGTATTTTTGAATAATTATGTAAGTGCTTGACAAAGAAATATATATTTAATGTTGAAATTAAGAACAATAATTTTTCAATAAATTGAAAGTAAGTATATAATTGATTAATGTTTCATAAATAAGAAACAGAACTGACCACATTATATTTGTTTTAGATATTTTTTTCTAAAAAAGTACAATAACAAAGTTTAAATCATATCTGTAAATTGTTTAGCAAAACAAATTTTCATTGTATGAAATGTACAAATTGAATTGAAAAATCTTATATGAGGACAAGTTAATATTAATAAAAAATGTATTACTATATAAATTATACTGTCAATAGTACTTTCAAACCATTATCATTTTTGTGTTATTAGAATTAAAACACTTGTTGTGTGTGTTCCATATTTTTATTGGTAGTTTTCTGACACGTATTTCTAGTTATTACATTCATGTCATGCCAGGAAACTGCCAATAAAAATATGGAACGCAACAAGTGCTATAATTGTAATCACCCTGTGTAATACTAATAATAGTTCCAACAAGTTGACAACAATCATTATTTGGGGAGAATGCATTTTTAATATATATCAATAGTAATAAAATGGACTTCCCTGAGTCTAGAAATTCATAAAGCTCGGACTAACTCGGGAATTCCAGCTATAAATGATCAGCTGGACTTAATATACACCGCCATCTTTAAAACTACTTCTTCTTTTTAGGGTACCATGGCCGTTTAACGGTCGTTGGCTACCATGTTGAGAACATGTCGGAACAACTGTATTATAGTTTTCTCGTGCCATTTCCTTAAGTTTCTCAACCAGGAAGTTCTTCTTGCACCCGGTCCACGGTTACCGTCGATTTTTCCTTTTATAATTAAATGCAATAATTCATATTTTTCCGGATGACGTGGTCAAAATATTCAAGCTTTCTCCTTTTAACGGTTTTTACTATTTCTAGTTAGTGACTCTATCTACCCAACTGATTCTCCACTACTAATCACTACACCGCATTAATTGTAGTCCTTTTACTTGCAGTTTGAAAATAATACGCTAATGTATTTAAATAGTCATCAAATAAAAAATCAGTTTGTGAATTGGTAGAACTCTTTGTTGTAAGCTTTCCTTAATATGTTCATTTCGTTTACCATGTTTAACATGTTTATTATTTCCTGCGTCATCCACTTGTTATTTTGAGATTCGTCGTGAATATATTTGCTACATAGGAAAACAATGTTGTCTATACATGTGGATGATAAACGTGTTCATTGTTCTGTTCTGGGCATAAATTTATTTATTGGCTAGACTCTATAGTCTAGATATATTAGGTGTAAACTTTAATTACAATAGTTAGAAAGATCCGATTTACCATTATGCCTCTCTATAATTGGGACAGTCGATTTTCACAAGCCTCTCTTCCAGCGAATTTTTCACCAGCAAAATTATTCCCCATAGACAGCCTGCTTTTTGAATCTGGCTTTATTAAAATGGTTTCAAACGAATTTTTGTACAATCTTTAGCTCTTGACAATTGAAACAGTGTTTACATGACGGTCGGACTCGACAATGTCCATGTTTTTATCGATATTTTCGACAATCTTTGACATCGAAATTACCGGAACGGAATCGACGAAACCAAAATTGCGCGTGATTGGCTGTTACAGAACCACTACTATAAATACTATTCACATTTTCAGCCGCTTGCAGAGCGTTTTCGCCTATATCAAATAAAAACTGTAAAATACAGCGCATCTCCTCAACAAAACTGAGTCAACTTATCACAAAACTGCCAGAATTTTTTTAGGACGTAATCTCATCTTTCTAGCGCCATTTAGTGGAACCCGATCGGACTTACACAACGCAAGATACAGATATACAAAACCATCTTTTGAAAAAATAATGGATTTCTTTTTACTACATCTTATAATAAAAATTAGGGAAACCCGAAAATAATATTATTTCTACACATATCGATGCTTGTTTACAATTGTTCAACTTCCTGAATACTGCCAAAGACATTTTAACATTAGGATGACTTGTTTACTCGTAAATAAATAAATTTCACTTATTATAAATTAATGGTAAAATAAAGATCAACAACAGCTTCGAAAAATGAAATTTTTAGGATGAAAATAGAGGCAAATTAAAAAAAAAACAGGGAAGCTGTCAAACACTATTAACCAACCTTGGTCATCTATTCAAGAATATTTGCAGTAGATTGGGCAAGTAAGCAGAGTAGATGTTTGTGTCTGGCATAATCTATCTGAAAAAAGCAAACCTAACTAATCGACCACATAAAACTTATTGCTTCAGAGGTACGGTAAAAATGCATTTATTTATTGCTTTATGGGAAGTTGTGTAAACATGAATTTTTAAAAAAGTATAACCAAGTGATTCCAAATTTATTTATCTTATTCTTAAAAAAATGTATCGATTGTATCCATTTTCCATATTTGTGAGAAATTTGACTACATTAAGCATATAAAAATGTTGAAACAATGTGAAATTTTTATTAGGTGTGCTAGTTTAATAACCAGTTATTTTTTGTATGATAGTTTTTATTAAGAGATTTATTTAATACCTCTCCAACCATTGTAGGTGTTGCGCAGAGGCTAATAAATAGAGAGCGGATTTCTAGCATTATGCTTATCCATAATATTAATAGCATCGAAAAAATTTCTTAATATCTACACGAATCTTGAAGAATGTGATTATTTAGCGCTAAGTTTTGCTTATTTTATATATTCACTGCAACGGAAAAGATCCATACGGTCATTACAAATAAAAATGTTATACTCGGGCTATTCGTCGATTTCAGCAAAGCGTTCTACAAATCGACCAACTACTACTCGAAAAAAAAACCTACTAACGTCAGCTCTACAATTCCTTACAATTCAAATAATCCTCTATCTCACAAGTTAGCTGCATTTCATTCCATAATACATAGATCATTCATAATTCCTCTATCTGATTCAAGTAGAACCATGAAACTAGACAAATTTATATTAATAGCAAAGGAGAGTGTTTTTCCAGTTAGTCTTATACAAAATTTAATTCGCTAAAAACGTTACAAATCAACCAGGGCTCGTATTTATCCAAGCATTTTAAATTGAATGAATACAAAATTTATAACATTCACTTATTTCGGGCATGTAGCAAATAAAATATCGAATATCTTCAGAAAACAAAATCATCGCATTGCATTTAGACCAGCAAGCAAACTTTCAAATATATTTTTAACGCGAAAGACAAAATTCAATTATTAAAAAATCGGGACTATACCTAAACGCCGGTGGTGGCACATCGGTTACGGCCCCGAACTGACGTGCAGCAACGTTGGTTCGGGTCAGTAGTCGGATGGGTGACCGGTACCATTCACCATTGGGATACAATTAATGGTGCTTTAGAGTGACGGGGGCGATCCTTTAAAGTAACAAGCTCATTTACACACACACAAATACACAAATGACACATGGCGGAAGGACCACGTGGTCGATAGCCTAACACTACTACTACTACTACTACTACTACTACTCGGGACTATACCAAATTTCATGTTTAAAATGTAACATCACATATTTAGGACAGACAGGTAGGATTTTTGAGAAGAGATACAATGAAAATTATAGAGCATTTAGACTTTGACATTCAACAATTTCTTTTTCAAATCACATCTATCATATTTCCACATATTGGTAATTTAAAACCTTTACATTTTTGCAGTAAATGCAAAGGCTTAATCTGCTTAATGAGTAGACTGATTTAACTTCTTCGTTAAGCTCTTATAATGCCATATACCTCTTCTGAAAACACCGTGCCTTAATCCGTTCTGTACCACAAGTCCGCACTTTATCATATTTAGTTAATCCTTTGTAATAAATCTTCTCTTTTTTAATTAGGTTCATTAAAAATTCATATCTCACCTATAAATTGTTAACACCTTGTATTTTTCTTCATTCAAGACTTGATAATAACCTACGAAGGTCACTATAGTCGTTTAAAAAATTGACAATATAATGTAAACTTTGTTTAAGTATATTATACAGGGTCCATCAGAGAAGTATGATGTTTTTGGAACGCGTATAACTCAGCGCAGGGGAAACCTAACGTTTTAGAAATTATTGATATGTTACCACCCAACCTTGCCATTTAATTAATTAATTTTAATTTGGTTTAGTCGTTATGGAACCGTGGCCTCTAGAGCAACGCGTATTTGTTTACTACACTTAGATCGAAACTGCGCGTTCTACAATACAATCTTGGAATGCACGGTCGTGTTCCTATAAAAACAGCATCCTGAAGTGGACGCAGAACCTCTGTACTAGAGGTTCGTTAAAGAATGGAGGACCTCCAGGTGGAGAAAGAGGTGTCAGAACTCCTGAAAATGTGGCTCGAGCAACTATGGAAGCAAGTCACCATGCTGCGTGAGTTTTTCCTCCCAGAGTTGACAAGGCGTAATGTTGATATTAGAAGAGTCTTCGACACCTCAAGGGAGTCTATGGCATTTTTGAGAGAATAATTTCCAGGATGGCTCATTTGGCTACGAGGGGTCACAGAGTGCCCCCCACGATCACCTGATCTTACGCCCTGAGATTTTTCCTGTGGGGATATCTTAAGGTCCGCGTATTTATTAAGAAACCAGGACCCTTGATCAGCTGTCCAATGCTATCACCCGAGAAATTCAATCGATTCCGGCCAATATGATACACTGCTACAATTGTTTCATCATACTGTGGCTTCATCAGACAGATGATCTACAAATAAAGCAAAATTCTAAACAGTCGTGTTTTTATTTAAAAATTGCATAATGGAGTTTCACCAAGTATCAGTCTCATCAAATCATTATTTCGAATATAAAAATCAATAACTTAACACAAAGAAATTTGTATTAAATGATTTGTTTAACTCAATTTAAATTTATAAAACTAAATATTCACTACAACTAAATTTTAATCATTTCCTAAAATAAAATAAATAAAATAAAACTAACAAAATAATTTATTATAAAATAAATACCATAGATAGTATAAATAAAATAACTGGATCATTAACGACACAACAAATAAAGCACAAATGTAAAATATACGTACAAATTAAATAAACATAATATTTGAATGCAATTTAAAATGTAGGGAAATAAATACATTAAACGATGAGTGAATTGAAATTTGCATTCAAAACATCCTTAATATTTCAAAGCCATTATTATTCTATACCTTTAATAATTCACTCATGCTTTCATCATGTAAGTAAATTATCGACATAAAAGGCACGTGTAGTAACATGAGAGTCTTTGTGCAATCGTCTCAATTTACTTAACAATGCAAGATTTAATATTTATATTGTTTGGGTAACAACGCGATGTTCTTTAGCATGACAACGATATTTATTAATAATATGTTAATACTAGAACATTATACCGTTCAAATGATATTACACACAACAAAAATTATTTTCTAGTTTCTTCTAAATGCAAATTATTAACTATAATTAGTTGTGTCCTTGTGTTTAGCCATTTAATATGTAAATGTCTAAAATTTTTTGATACAAAGAATAATAATCAATATTTTACATAGTAGCAAGTAATATGATGATATGATATATAAAAATAGTAGTAAAATCATTGTCGTAAGAAACACTTGGCACTTGCTTACGTATTTAATAAAAATTACAACTTAATATAAATATATGTGACACTGTGTTCACACTGAATCCCAAGTAAAATCCCTTTATATTTGTTTTTCTTTTTTATTGTAGTGGAGCAACAAGTGAGCCAAGTTTGTCCGAATTAAATCTGTTGTGATAAATCATTGCCGAATTGTTTTTCATAGCGGGAGGGCCCTTCTCCGATACAATTACCCGCTGGCCCAATTTCTCACGAACGCCTTCCTCGGAGGCATAACGGGGGTGGCATGCAACTTCGTTTCCCGTGCTAATTTTATGTAGTCGGGGTGCCTTCGCCCTACATATTAGATTAGACTCACCCCCTATCCAGTTCAGACTTAATTTATACTCATTACTCCTTTGTGTTCCTCAGGCCCCATCCCTCAGGGATTCTAATTGGTGGTGTTAGGAAGATTTTTGGCAGACTTGCGCGATAAGTTTTATATATGAAGCTGAAAGTGACGTGGAATGTTTTCGCAGTAGTTAATTAAACAATTTCCATGAAGCTTTAAATGGAATGTAATTAAAATCCGTTCATTTGAGTTTTTCTTGTTTGCAGTCTGCCGGAGAAAAGTATTTAAGTGAAGTTACAGTTTACAATTATCGTGCCTGGTATTATCTAATTAACACTAACTTTAAAGTAGAATGAATCAATGAAATACGTTTTAATTATGATCAGTTGTAAGGAATTTTTAAGAATGGAATCTTCGTTAGATTAGAGTATTGTTGTTATTAAAATAACAGAAAAGTTTTGCAAAACAATAATAGATACACAATTTGCCAAGAACACACATAACCTTGAAAACCTCAACCAAAGGTGTAACCATTAAAATCCGTTTATAATCCTTAAGGTTGTTAGTTCATTTAGCTATTAATGATCATGACGTTTATAAGACTGTTAAATTCAGACTGAAGGATAGAAAGCAGTGTGCTTGAAGCTTCTAATTAACTAATGATAAAAACGTTATAATGTTTTTTTTAATACTACGATAAGAATATAGAAGATAAAGAACTATGATACATGCTAATAATTTTGTCCGATCAAATACACAAACTAATTTTAATACATTGATAGAACAAGCTTCCAAAAATTCTTAATATTCTGTTATGAATGCACAATAGGGTTATTACTAACAGGCGATTTTTAAGAAGATATTTTTAAATTTTCTGGTTTTGTATCTTGTTATTAAAAAATGCAATGGCAAATATGATATGAATGTATGCTTTCTATACTAGATTATATTACTATAACAATGAGTTAAAAAAATAAAGAAATTATATAGGATGAATAACCAATTTTGGAAATATCTCCTTTGTTGATTCTATGTTATGAAATATTATTTATCTCAAGTTATTAATTAATTTCACTTATAATAATAATGTATATCTTTAAAGTATGAACGATTTGTTTGTAACTTGATGTTCTTTAAAGTATACATTGTTAATTTGTTCATGATCAAATCACTACTATTATTTTTAATAATTTATTAGAAAACATAAATGTTAATAAAACTCCTCCGTTGTCTTAAAAAGTTTCAACCTTGGAATTGCAATTATATACAAATGCAAGTAAATACGCAATATGCAGTTTATTAAACAAGAAAGATATTGAACTCTCGCATTTTACAAGTTTATATATTATGCAATCTGAATCCACAATTTAACATATAAATGTTACATGTAGAATTTAATGCAAATATTTCAATTAATATTCTCAATATGAATTTTTAATTTCAAACGATTCGGCGCTTTTCCTCTTTTTCAAATAAGATGAATGAAATTGCAAAGGCCAGAGCTTTAGAAATTATTGAAATGAAAGAGCTTCGAGAAAATTTCTAATATAATATGAGTAGTGGTGAATATAAATGAATATGTACGCAAATACGTATTTGTTTTAGGGCAATAAAAATAACTGAAGCAGATATATTTAAAGGGGCTTTTACTCAGAAACGAGCTATATTACTTTGCGAACATTTGTGCTGCTAAAGGAATGGAAACTATCTTGCAAAGTTTATGCAAGTAAATGTATAATGTATAATGCGAGGCAATTAAAACATGAGTTCACAAACTGCACTGAAACAAAAACAAAGCAGTATGTTCAAGTAGTGTTTAATAATAACATTATTATTATATATTGTAATTCTTATAATTTCTTGCCCGTGTAATATGATCTAATTATGACTTTTTTAATTTAATTAATTTTTAATGAGAATATAATTTAATGTCCCTTTAGATTATTTTTTGAAATGAAATATCAAAACCGTTAGAGAAAAGAAGAGAAGTGAACGAAAACTGTTTGAGATGAATTGGTAATTTGAGATTTCGTACGATCAGAAATACAGGATAATATTTTGTTTGTAATAGTTTCAAATAGTTCCCTAACGATTTTATGTATAATTATGGCAAAGTAAATGCCCTTACATGCTTTTCAAAACAAACAAAACATAGCATGAAACCCAAATTGGACAAATTCTAACTTATTAATCGGTTTTGAAATTATAATGCCATTTTATAGGTATTATTATAGGAAAAATCTGTGGTGTAATATAGTGAGAAGTTATCCTTGACAGAATTGATACAATATACCTTTTTATATGTAAATACTAAATCCAGTAACATAATATTTTCCTATTACATATGATTGGGATAAAGTGTAGAACCAAGTAAATATCTTTAAAACAAAACGGACGGTATCTTTTAATTTTTTTAGGTAAGTGCAGTGTGACAAAATGCACCTGATTTATATTTTTCTTAATACTATACTTCCTTTTTAACCGGAAATAAAGAGCATGTTATTTCGAGTTTATGCATACTGGGTTTAGTGTAAAATAAAACGAGGAATAGAGCACTTTAATCAACAATTTTTAAGTGAGTATACTTTAGAGCAAAAAACTATTTAGATAAACAAATTGTTGTTATTTGTATTAATAGTAAAAAATAAATGAGTACTATCTATCACGTTAAACAGATACTAAAACATTAGAACGGTTTAATATAAATGGCCTGGTCAAAAATTTGCCGAAACCTGGAAGACCGCAGACCACAATGAACACATCCATTGATTTAGAGCAATCACCTCAAACTTCTACCACAATTTTGGCACTAAACCATGGTATATTTTCACGTTCTGCACGGAAGATATTGAAAAGTATCATCCGTATAAAATGACAATTCTTGAAAGTCAGATAATTATTTTTAGCGATGACTGGAGTTTTGCGAACAACTGATGAACGTCTGTAATGTCGACGAACATTTTGTATCTAATGTAGTGTTTTCCGACGAGGCAAAGTAGAATTTGTATGTGTGGATGGGAATTATTGAAAATAAGCTTATAGGCTCATTTTTTATAGTTGACAGAAAATTGAATGGTGGCAAATTTACTAAATAGCCAAATTATTCCTGCACCTCAACAGAATGAGCAATTACCATAAAATGTTTGGTTTCAACAAGATGGAGCGCCTCCCCACTATAATAGATGGGTTAGAGATTTTCTAGATGCGAATTTCCCAAATATATGGTATCTAAAATTACGTGTTCACATTAAACAATTAACACGGTTGCAGGAATTGAAACAAAGAATGATTCATGACAGTGAATTAATAATTAGAGAAGTCTTGAAAGAGTGACTCGAAGATTTGTTTGTTAATAGACTGGCATATTGTCACATTGACATACACATAATAAAATAACTCCAAGAAAATTGGATAAAAATAGCCACTAGTAATGGCTAAAATATTGCCTCAATGGTAAAAATGACCTCCTGATCGTCATCGAAAACAGGAAACAATGGTTTGAGTGGAAGAACACTGCCCTGTGAACTCCGCCTTCAAGTCCTGCGATCTAAATTCAAGTTATTGTAAATGTATCTTATCATCTTATTTTGTATATTTTTTTTTGTAGGACTTGTAAAGTAAATAAACTAAACTAAACTAAACTAAGCAATTTGAACATTTGATTTAATTTTGTTTAAATTATTATTGTCATTAGTCTAAAATAAATAAATTAAACTTTCTTTTTTGCTAAAAGTGAGTTATTTCTCGTTTTGCAGATTTTATCAACTAAACCCAGTATGTACAAATTCGAAATAACATGCTATCATGTTACAGTTGAGGATATTTCCGGTTAAACCAGAAGAATATTATTATCAGAAAATGTACATGAGATGCTTTTTGACCCATTGAACTTAACTGCAAAATTTCAAAGATATCGTTTGTTTTGTTTTAAAGATATTTACTTACGTCCATATACTATTTTAATTCTGTATATTATTAAAAGTACATTATTAATTTTAGTCCTAATAGAATGAAAATTTTGGACTATAATATATTTTTTCTTTCATTCTAAAAAGTGGTTTCCTATGAACCAAAAAAGTGCAGAACCCTCATCTTAATTATATGACATTGTAATTAAGAATCTTCTGTTGGCAATTTCATAAAACAATGAGACATTTATAGCATAAAATGTTAATTGACTATTATGTAAGAGATTCGACATGTCAATTGATGCTTCTCAGAAATTCAATAAAAGCTAAAACTTTGATGAATTTCGTAGATCGTTCGTATTTTAAATGAAATTAGCAGGTACAGTATATATTAACAAGGGTTAAAGATTTTTATTATAATTTATTAATAATTTAAATTTTTTTTAAAATCTTTTAGAAATTCTCTTTGGGAAGTGGGTTTAATGAGAATAGAAAGTTTTGCGGAGGTCTTTGTTGTAGAATGGCAAGAAATTTGTTGATTGGTAAACAAAATTGGGAATCATATAACAAGAAAACCAATGATAGACTAGTGTTAAGATTTAAAACTGAGATTCGTTTTATAAATCCACAACATTACCCCTGTAAGACTTTAAAAAGAAATATATATACCTGTGTCCATACGTTATATAATATTTTTATAATAATTATTTGTAGTTAAAGCATAGTGAATTTGTAATTTAGTGCAAGAATGAATTATGAAGTAGTGCACTATAGTAAAATATTTTTTTTTAATCTAATTAGATTTATTTTGCTTGTTTATATTTTCAAGAAAAAAATTACAATATTTTCGTATACTTAAAAACCTAATATTAAAAATTTATTAGTTATCACAATTACTTTGTTGTTCATTTAGAAGCCTTACTTGCAATTGAAATATTGTAATGATAAACAATTATTATGTCAAATTCATAAATAAATCTAATATTAGTCTTTTTATTTATTTTTTAGAATTTTCTGGTTTCTATACATTTCTTTACTTCTAAAAATATCTATAAAGTAAATAATTAATTAAATCTAATAGGTATTAAATACAATTTAAAAAAAATGCTAGTAAATTGTCTTCTATATTTAAGAAATTAAAAGAAATGGTATTACTTGTTTCCCTGTATTTTTAGCTATTCGAGTTTAAATATAAATTATAGCATAAATAATTGTACACGAATATATGACATTGTATTATTGTATGATATTTTGAAAATACAGCTTATTGTTATTATCATTAAATCAATATTTTATCATTTTCAAACTTAAAGTAAATTAAATACATTTTAACATATATTTATATACAGTTAAATAAGGAAGTGAATACTAGGTCAACCTGGTCGTTAATTATCTTCGGACTAGTCTTTGCTTTGCGAATTTCTAAAGACTCAAGTAAGACTCACTGTAAGCCGTTTCTCGGCAACATGTATTATCTTGAATACATCTTTATCAAAGGAATGTCGGTTATCCACTAAATTATTTAATGTATCTGTGGGAGCTTTTAAATTAAAAATTAAACTACAAATCTTAGTTATTTTAAACGTAATGCAATTTTTTTAAATTACATGTAGCAGCTGATTTCACCAAAGAATGTGACTTATATGATTTATTTATTTTTTTCGGTTAGTTTTATTTTTCTGTTTTATTTTTAATTAAATTATATATTGTTAAAGGTGGAGGCTTCTACCTTGTTATACATCATAAATCACAAATGAAACACCTTTTTAATTTGTTTGTATAACTGAATCTTTTAGTTTTAGTTTTAGTGACTATTGTTACTATTGTTTATTGTTTATGTGTATAAATTGTTAGAATTTCTTTCTCATATCCAATTTTTGATAAATGTGGCGTTAATGTTCTATTGATCATTTCATTGAAAGCGGTTTATTTATATTTGATGGTGTATCTTATATTGGAAGGTATGGACGAAAACCATTTGTTTTTTTACATACTTCCGATTTGAACAGGGTGTCCATTTTGTAATTGAAAAATCAGAGTATGTAATATTTGGTTTTGTTCTGCTTTTAATGTTAATTGAATATTAGTATGCATATCTATACCAAAAAACGAACGAATTTCTTGTCTATTTCGCAGTTTAGAATGATGTTTGTTAGATGTCTTAAGTACCATAAGACATGTTTATATAACTAAAAACAAGTTTGGAAACCCATGCACAACATAATTGCATTTCCCGTCAGACGCCAACAAAAAATTGAAGTTAAATTAATTAGGCTTATTCGGCCCTCTTGATATTTGTAGTTGACATGTGGCAGTTTTTACTATTTTCTATGAATACGTTCCATATTCTTAATACTAAAGCAAATTAATTCTTTCCCAAACGCTGGCTCTGCTCGTTTTTATTGTCAAAACTCAAACATCGTAGCATTTACCTGAAGAAATTATGGCTCATTAATATTTATTGTTCATATAACTAAGTACACATATAAAAAGCTTTTCATTTTTCTCTAGATAAACTAAAAAAATTATTTTCCTAAAACTCTTTGTGCTTCTATTTCGTACATTTTATAATTTATTTTATATTATTGCCAAATAATAAATAAATAAAATCCGGTGCTTACTTTTCCCATCCTAATATTTTAGTGTTTCCAGTTTGACCAAATATATTTCTGAAAATGGTGATGTGACCATCATAATACTTTCCCTATATTTGTCTCGAAACTAGTATGAGGTTTACGCAAAATGGCTATTCTTAATAATTTGTTCACTTTGGAATACAATTATTTGTTATATAAATTTCATGTATCTTCAATAGATTATTAATAATTGGCAAAAAATATCAAAATTTTCAAATTTTATTTTATTTTCTCGAAAGTTTAGAATTTTACGAAAAATATGTTTTCATAAAACTTGTTCAGATTTTCATTCTCTTTAACTTTTGTTTAAAAAATTTTGTAATATTTTTTATATTAAAAAAAAATTATCGGAGAAAAACCAAAAATTGACTCGAGTAAACACCAACTTCCGGTTTATAAATGTTCACCAAAAGCTTTTCAATTCCAGATTTTAACGAAAAAACCTTAAATTTAAAGTTTCGTCTCAATTGGATCGTTTTTGAGATACACCCACCGACAGGCACACACACAGACACAATTTTTTTTTTCCAGAAATTAGTGCAATGGACTCGGGGGACTCCAAAACGGATATTACCGCAAAAAAATAAATGAAAAAAGACGAAAACAATACCTCCCCTTAACAACGTGTCCACGTTAACAAATGGGAAACTTTTTTATTATTAATTTCTCAGAAAATTTTATTGTTTATAAAAGTTGGTGCTTGATCTTAAACATACAAAAAAGTCAAAACACATGACATTCTACGCTATATTAGCAAGATATTGAAAAAATATATAACTTTTGTACTTTTTAAGCGTATTGTATAAAGTATTCTCAGTTTTGACGTATCTGTCATTAATATTTATTATTAACAAATAATTAATTAATTATTAATTAATAGTTGTTATCTCCTAAATTATGGCAGAGCGATTAACTTTACAAGACAGTAGGCAGAGTTGGTGCTAATATGATAACTATAAAACCTGCAGAGAAGCAGCTGATATTTTTAACGACAGGTGCCCCCCAAAAGAGAATCAGTTACTCATAAGTGTCAAAAATTTTAAAGCAATTTAATAGGTCCGAAAAATTTGAATTGTATTTTAAAAAAGAACGTACTAAACCAGTGAGAAATGTGGAGAATTCGCTGGATATCTTGTAAAGCGTAGTTGAAAATCCTTAAATATCTGTTAAAAAAGGCACTAGAAGTTTAGTATTGGGAAGATCAACAGTACATAAGATACTAACGGCGAAAAAGTTTAAAACATTTAAACCAAGATATGTTGAAACTTTGCAAGAACATGATTACGACAATTGTTCTGAATTTTGTTTCATGGTACAAGGTGAAATAGAAATTGATAGTACATTTACTAAGAAGATCCTTTTTACGGATGAAGCTACATTTACTACAAGTGGTGTAGTTTCATCACAAAACTGTCGTTGGTACAAATAATCAAGCATTCTGAATTATCTGCAAAAATCAATATTCTCGAAAAATAAATGTTTGGTGTGAAATATTATAGGGCCCTACATATTTCAGCAGAGTTTAAATTCAGAAAAATATTTAGAATTTTTAAATATGAAATTGTAAAATGAATTCGACATGTTACCACTGGCAACAAGAAATTCTGTTTGGTTTATGCAGGATGGGTACCTGCATATAGTGCTCGTGTCGAAGTTGAATATTTAAATGAACAATTTAATGAGAAATGGATTCATTTAAGATTTCCATGGCCTGCTCGCTCACCCGATCTAAATCCACTTGATTACTTTTTACGGTGGTTGTTAAAAAACAGAGATTATTCCGAAAAGCCTTTTTCGAAATTTAGAGGATTTGGATTAAATAAGCATCCCAATATTCTTGAAAATGTAATCAGAGATTTTAACAGAAAAACAAAAAACCGTAAGTCATTTGTTTTGACTTTTTTGTATGTTTAAGATCAAGCACCAACTTTTATAAAGAATAAAATTTTCTGAGAAATTAATAATAAAAAAGTTTCCCATTCGTTGCATACTTACGTGGACATGTTATATATACTATATAGTGAAAGTAAAAATGATGTGGTAGACTTCCAGGAGAGGAACTTGTTTATATCATTTTTTTTAACTGTTCGTTCCATCAACAGCAATTTCAGTATTTTGCCGTTCATTAACTGTCGCCTTCATATTCTGCCAACAATCTCATTCTTTTTCATTCTCTATTTTCATTAAAATTATTTTCCTTTTTATTGGTGATTTTCATTATCGCTATCGAATTCTTGATCACTTCGACAGAATCATTCAACTCATATTCACTCTCAGATTGTGAGATTTTATCAATACCAGAGCTTTTTTTACTTATGTTGTTTATTTTTTTGCAATAACTTCTTCTTTTTTGAAGTTTGGTGCAGTGGTAATTTCAAAAATGTGTTTTTTAAAATGTTCACGAATGATTCAGGAAAATGATGTCGCTGAATTAATTTAACAACTGCTATACGAATTAATTGTGAAGTAATGATTAAACGTAGAGAATAATGTGTAAATGTAATATTGTTGGCAAGAGCTGATTTTGCACCTGCGGTGATATCGCGTATCTGCGGAGAGAGAGTCACATCAATTCCATGGCGTGGTTAGGAAACAATCATACCACAAAATTGTTACATTGTGGTGAATGTAATTTCCGACATAACTAGTTATGTAATTCAATACCTGGCAATGCTTTAGTACGAAGAATAGTTCTTTTAATTTGATTGTTGGATTAAAACACTTGGTATGTTATTTATTTTACTCCGACTATTCTCAAGGGGATATGTACATAAGTTTAATAGTTTGCCGGTATATATACAGATTAAAGATCAGGTTATAAGGGCAGCCGAAATCGAGTTTCAGATTTCTTCGAAATTATTAAGAGTGGGAGGCCCTCGCGCAGATTTAGGTCGCGATTACCTAATAACAAAATTCTGAAATTTTAATCCGCAATAAAGTGGTTGTTTTCGATACAATGTTGTGCTAGTCCTTTTGAAGCTTTTCTTATATAATATTGATTTTTTATGTTCAGATAATCTGGTACTAATACTTCTGCCAGTCTGTCCGATGTACACAGAGTCACAGTCCCCGCAGTTTATTTTTAAAAACTAATTATTTCCGAAATTATGATACATTACGCGATATTTGGATTTAGACTTTTTAATAAAAAATACTACATTTAAATAAACGACTGACAACAATACTGACGTTAACTGGTTTATAATAATAGTGGCGAGAGCCTTAATGCTAACCTATTTATACAATACTAAAACTAAAAGCTAAGCAAAAGAACATCTGGCGGAAATTACTCCGCGCGTAGATAAGCGTAAGTGAGCAACTAGACATAATATGGAAATATACATAATTAAACAATAATATTAATTTATAATAAACAAGTAATAGACTTTTGTGGACGACAGGTAACTCCTCCCTCCTTAGATTCGACATGTAGGGGAAGAATCGATAGCGTTCCCGGGGATGTAGTATTTTCGCCTAAAATATTTGGTCACTAAGGTCACTGTACCCGCGAAAATTAGGAAATATAATAAGAGTGTCCATGCACTGGGTTTTAGGGGAATCACTTGTTCCGGCATTATATAGTTTTGGGCAAACACGGGGATGTCGTCCAATTTAAGTCTTTTCAGCTGAACAGAGAAGTTTTTCACATTAAATTCGTTCACTGCTCTGATAGAGTATCGTTTTAACATTCGGTATGATGGTGAAATATTCGAACTCATGTTTTAACGGAATAGGGTACATTGTGTAGAGGTCAAATGATTGTTCGTAATTGATTGGCAAGGACAGGAAGTAATTAATCTTTGTTTCTTCGATTTTACAATTAATTGTTATTATGGATTCAAAGTCTAATATATTTTCCGGTTTAAATTCAAAAGGTAACTTTTCGTTGTAATGAATAGAATTCTTTAAATAAATCCTGAGGTCTTATTATATCCGGGTTTACAGAAGGTTAACGAATTCAAAATTCTTTGTAAAACATTTCCGATTATGCTGAAAAGTAACGCGAGTCAGGTCTTTCACAAAAATAACGTGCTGATGGTCAATGGTTTCTTTATAAATTAAATGTAATTGCAATATTCTGGATCGTAACACATTCTGGTTGTGAGCAATATTTTGTAGTGTTTTATTAAAATAATAATAATAATAATTTTGGTACTAACGTTGTATCCAAATTTAAGTTGATTTTGTAAGTTGTTTTGATTATTTACCAAATGTCTCAAGATTTCATAAATTCGTTTACTATCACGGGCATCCATGTTTCCGCTAATGGTTTTAATTATTGTGCCTAAGCCGTCGATTAGACCTCTTTTTAATTTTAGTTATTATGTCGATCTACTTTTTCGTAAATACTATTCAAATCATAATGATGTACAAATGTGTGTTTCGTCTTTTCTAATTTGGCTAGTCCTAATTTAATGGGCAATAACCCTGCATTTTCCGATATATTTATAATTTGAAAACAGGTCCCAGAAGTGACAAAGCCTGTATTTAATAGAATTATGTTAGTACTTTTGAAGTTCCTGGTTCCGAATCATTTATTTTGGGTTCACCGAGATAAATATTTATTTTTGTACCAGAATTTTGAAAGATGTACTTTGTCATTGTTCTTACAGTTTCATAATTTGTCAAGGCCACAGCCTAATTTTGGAATTGCTAGTTAGGTATTTGGTTGTTTAAACAGAACCGTTTATAGTTATTTACGTATTAAGGGCTGTTAGGATAGCCATGACAAGCGACCGCGGTTGTTATGGCCCTAACTGCACGTGGAACCTACAACGTTTTTCGACGTACTGCTAAATTCATAAAAAATGACACAATACTAAAATTGTCGATGACGTCGATTTATAGTTATTTACGTATTAAGGGCTCTTAGGATAGCCATAAAGCGATTTTACTTTATTTCTATGCCGCTGAACATAATTATTTAAGAATGGTTTCTAAGTTAACATCTAACATTGATTTATTGTCTATGTGTCCAGAAATACGTTCGGCGGGTTACAGTTTAGTAGTGGAGTGTATAGAGTTGTTATAAGCGAGGATGGCATAAAGAACTTTAATTTTGATGGGTTCATTTTTAAATAAGGTTTGATTATTTAACAGTCTTACATGTTCGATTATTGTCGAATGTACACGTTCGACAATTCCATTGGATTCGGGGTATTGTGAGCTGATAAAGTGCAATTTGATTTTATGTACCTCTAGTTCCCTAATTACTGTGATTTTATACTCGAGATGATTATCTGAAATGATTAAGTCCGGGATGCCATGATGGCAGGAGAATTTAATTAAATTTGTTGCTATTTCAATGGCCTGATATGAATTTAGTTTATATAATTAGGTATATTTTGAGAGCGAATGGTAAGGAATTTTATGTTTTCTAGTGCAATACAATCTATATGGACTATTTCAAATGGTCTAATGGCCGTAGGAGTATTATTGAATTTTAATTTTAGGGGTTTTCGATCATAGACTAGGCAAATTTCACAATTAGTTATGTAATCTTGAATAGACTTTCTCATGCTAGGCCAATAATACGTTCGTTTTAGTTTTGATTTGGTTTCGTCGATACCACGGTGGTTGGTTTTACCCTCGTCATATTTTTTTATGTTTTCTAATATATCATTATGATCTTCGACATCCGTAAGAAAATTATTGCATTTTATCATTTTAATCTAGGAAGTTTTAAAATATTTTTGGACACTACTAAATGTTTCTCTTAAAATAGAGGTAGTAATTTACTTTGGGTACAATATATTCTTTTATGAAGTCAATTATTTCATTAGCAATTTTTTTTTTTGAAAATTGAACATTAATCCTCATTTTTTAAATTATTAAATAGATTAGTGATTTTTGGTCGAGATGATGATGTTCTGCTTCTGTGATTGTGATTTGGTTGTCGCCTACGTTGACCGGTTTATCCGAAATGGGTATGTTTACAATTGGGTGTTCTAAGCTGGAATGTATGGTCGACGAGTCATCATTTTCATCAATATGTACGTGCGTGTTTTCTGTGGATTCTACTATTAGGGATGATGGATTATCATCAACAATTTGGTTTAACGGTTCGTTTTTAAGTCTTTAAAATTCTTTATATAGTTTTCAAGTTGGATTCAAGTAGTTGGATGCATATTTTTCATTTATATTTAATTCAATTCGGGACAAAACATCTGCATTTCTATTTAACGTTCCTTTTTTGTAAATGATAGTATAGTCAAATTCGGAGATTTAAAGGCTCCACCTAACTAATTTCGAATTAGGTTCCTTAATGGACATTAACCATTGGAGTGGCCTGTGGTCTGTCAGTATTTGAAATTTTCGTCCGAATAAATAAGGGCGGAAGTACTTTACTGCCCAAACTATTGCCAGAAACACTTTTTCGATGGTGGACTAACGGGTTTCCGAATCGTTAAGCGTCCTGCTAGCGTACGCGATGGGTAGGTTTGACCCAATATTGCCTTGAGACACTACGGCGCCAAGAACTTGGTTGCTGGCGTCTGTCGTTAAAATAAATGGTCGACAAAAGTCGGGGTACTGTAGTAAGGGTTGGTTGGTTAAAATGTTTTTGCACAAGCTAAAGCAATTTTGATAATCGGAATTATTTATGTCAATGTCCTAAGTATGCGACTTCCTTTTTAAAAATTCGGACTTGTCCAATTGAATTTTGAGATTCGCGTCTCTTAATCGATTAAAAAGTTCTGTCAATTGATCTATATGTTCTTGTAAGCTAGTGGAAAATACTATAATATCGTCCATGTAGACGAGACAATGTTTATTCTGGATACCTCTCAAAATATCGTCCATAACCCTTTGGAAAGTTGCAGGGGCATTTTTAAGCCCGAAAGGCATTCTTAAGAATTCGTAATGGCCATTTTCTGTATTAAAGGCTGTTTTAGGAACGTTGGTCGATTTCAATTTGATGAAACCCTGAGGCCAAATCCAGGTTGGTGAAATATTGACATTTACTTAACTCGTCTAATAAGTCACTAATATTAGGAAGGGGATGACGGTCACCTACTGTTTTTTCGTTTAATTTTCTGTAATCAAAGACGACACGCCATTTCCGTTGGCCTGATGCTTCCATTTTTTTTGGAAAAATACAAATTCGGGAAGACCACGGTCTATATGATGGTCTTATGATATTCTGTTCTAACATATCATTTATTTGTCAGCTCACCTCGGATTTGTGAATTTCCGGGCAGCGGTAAGATTTTGTAAAGACCGTAACCTCATCGGTTGTAATAATCCTATGTTTGATTCTATTTGTAAAAGTCAATCATTTTCTTTGGCATGAAAAATATCTGCGTATTTAAAAACTAATTTCTTTATTGCGGCTTTCTCTTCATCATTCATGTGCCCTGATCTGATTAGAGAAAAGTCGAACTTAATTTTTCCAACATTATACATATTAAGGTTACCATATTTAATGCGTTCTGAGTTTAATCTATTATTTTTGTATTTTGTTGGTGTGTGTGGCAGTCGGTTTTATTTACGACCGTACAAAATGCTTTACCATTTTTTACCGAAGTTACACATTCTGGAATTAAAAAATTTATAACTTCCATCCTACGAATAACGGCTTCGCCGTTCGTAATATTTTCTATATCTACTTCTAAAACCTGCTGGCTTTGGGCGGGCACTAATATCCGTTTAGGTACCGCCGGGACAGCTAAGTTAACATTACGAGGTTCATTGCAATTATTATTAATTTTATCATTTTGATTAACACGCGGTTCGTTAAAATATAGAAGTAGAAATTCACTACAAGGAGTCACTACCGTTTGGTTTTTAAAGTTTATACAAGCATTAATTTTAGTCATGTTGTCAACTCCTAGCAAAATATCGAAAGCAGAATGAAAATCGAAAATGTAACATTTTAGTTTTGCTGCTTGTTTACTCTTAAATAACTTTTCGTGTGAGATAGTAACACTGTGTGTTCCTTGAGAAGTACCATGAGCACTAGAAACGGCGAAAGGGTCATTTTTGAATAAATTTTTATTTAATTTTTTTGCTAACCGGGGACTAATAAAAGAGCAAGTACTACCGGAATCCATAATGATTTTCAATTTATTTTTGGGATCTAAAATAAAAGGTAATGCAGTTGCGGTCCATTAAAATTAGAATTAAATGGATTATGATTTTTTTTAATATTAGGGCCAGAATTATAATTATTATCGTAACGCGGATTGCATTAAATTAACACTATAAAAATATTACAAAAGGCATATAAATAAACAAAGTCAAGCAGCTACAGGCTCAAATAACATTAAATCTTGATATGAGAACATAATAAAATCACATTCGGGTCCATTGTACCCGCTCGGTAGACAGAGGGGTAAGAATGGAAAAACCCGGATTAATTTTGACTTTATGAATTTCGAGTGCTTCCAGTAAATCCATTTTACGACCTCTATCAGTAAAGTGGATTACTGAAAGTACATTCTTTCCGAAATTATGATTGTTTTCGAATAAATGGTTTGCAAAAGTCGAATTGTTATATTTTAAGCGATAAGCTCGTTCATGTCCTTTGAGACGCTTTTCAAAATTCCGACCAGACTGACCAATGTAAATTCCTTTACAAGACCCGCATGTTAATCTATATATTCCTGATCTTTTCATTATGTTAATTTTGGGTTTTGGATTGTAAATTAAATTTGATATCTTATTACTACATTCAAAAGCTACATCAAAGTTACATTTCTTAAGGATTTTTTTTGATCTAACACTTATCAGGCCAAAAAATCATTGCTGATTTTCGGATTAAACTCCGCGTGATTTTTAAATTATTTTCACAAAATTTAGATTACTCTTTGTCAGACTAAACACTTGAAAAATACAACCATCGAAACGTAAACTTTTTGATATAGATATATTGTGTTAAATCATCATATTTTGATCTCCATACCCCAAATAGCTTAAAAACTTACCATACATATATTGTATATCTTTTGGTATTAATCAATTCGGTGTATATAAATCAATAAACAAAAGACAATTATAGGAAATACGTTGTATTTACTTTTTCTTTAGTTTTCTTTATTTAGTGTACAATTAAGTGTACAATTGGAATGCTCTATTTTTATTATTAATAGTTCAACTACAATTGATAATCAAAATATGACATTAAAATGTAAATTAAAAGTCAATATACTTAAGTGAAATATCTGTGAATACAATGTTTTACATAGTATATATTATCTTCACATAACTTATTTGTTATACTTGCTGAAGAGAAAAGTGGTGAACATATTAACAAAGCATATAATATGGTTATAATATTAATTAAGCTATTAATACACTAAGTGTATAAACATATAAATATATCTAACACTGCAAATGAGCGATTTCAGTGTGTAAATAATTAGATGCTAATATAATTGTGAAAACTAAATATTGGTATTGATAGTTTTGTGCATCCGTAGAAAGATAATATTTAAATAGAGAATAATATCTAATGCCTTGTTTTAATTATAATTTATAAATACGGTAATATTATTGCTTGTAAAAAGTCGTTCATTACTTACATGAAAATTAATAAATCTAATTTTTATTTTAAATTTTAAATTGATGGAATTGATCTTTTATAATAATTTGATTTGTATTTTTTTAAATTTCAGGACAAAGACAGAAATAAAGAATGTGTTTTTTATTATTATATTTTATTCCAATTAAATTATCTCAGATATGTTGAATAACGATATTTGGTTTATATCGTATACAGTGATACTTGCTTTATGTTTCCCTTGAAGGTTTTTTCCCTCAAAGGTCGCTCTTTGGGATTTGTATTAACTGGTCCATTAATGTTAGAGAATCCCATATGATGTGACGTACGTAGTTATTATTAATTATCATTCTTATATTCGTTGACCAAAAATACTATAGAAAACATATATTCCTTTGAAACATAAATATATAAACAAAATATATAAGTTAACAAGATCTATTCGGTATTATCGTTGATTGAAATATTGAAACCAACGGTATATTAATCGTTTCATTTCATTAATTTTATTTATTAAAATATTTTTTAAAGCAATAGGTTTTATTTTATGCAAATGATTAAAATTAAAACAAATATCAAATAATATATTCAAAAATATGGAATACACGTTTTGAATAATATTAAATTGCTAATATTAAATTAGTATGTCAAACGCTTATATTTAATTGATAGTACGGTTGATCAACATTTTCAAGTTTTCTAATATTTTAAGTTTTGACCTCTCTCCGCTTCGTTTTGAAATCAAAATTTTGAAGTATCGTTATGTTTTATATGTTGGTTGGAGTATGTTGATGATTTCGTCTTTTGTTTGAAACATTTTTTATGCACTTCTATTCGTTGAATGAATGATCTTCCGGTTTGGACTATATACAGATTTAGACAGTTTCCACACGTCAACACGTACATTCCACTACGTTCGTGTTTTGAGAATTTTTTTTCCTAAACAGCTCTTTAGGGAATTCTTTGTTTTAATTGGTGATTACTTGAGTGGTGTTCAATAGAATTTAAGATACAATTGTAAGAAGATATTTTGTTTAATTAGTTCCGCATGCTTTAATTTCATCTCTGAAATAAAAATCAATTTGTCATCTTCAGCGCCGAAATTTCCCAACAGACAAAAAAACTCGAAATTCAGTTAATGCAGGCTATAAATAAAAAATCACGCACGCACCGACCGAAAAACACGACCGGCCCCGTGTAAATATAGAAAAATATGCGTTTTTTTATCAAAACCTTGCCAATTAAACACGATTCCCTGCCATTTCGCCTTTCTCGAAATCCGATGTAAAAATAATAAATTTTTCAGCGCGTGACCCGTAAATCAAGCATTAGACCACTCACAACAAATCGAATGCTTAATGGTTTCTAATCTAAAAATATTTGGAAAAAAAGTTGTGTGCTACTTGTAAACAGTTCGCGGGTGAACATTAAGAGCTTTTATTGTCTCTAATGATTAATACGAACGGGATTGTTTTTTCGTAGGGATGCTTCAGTAATTTACGTCGAAATGTAAAATGGGTTTACTAATTGAGATGCAAATTAATGTAGCTGTTAATGCTGGAATGGAATATTAAATGGTAAGTGCTTTTCATGGTCATTTATATATTTGCTCTCTACTCGCCTTATATCTCGTTTTCATTTAAATATATTCAAAATACCTATCTTAATTAATTAATTTTTGTCAAACGTTGAACAGTTTTTGAGTACATATGGTGTGCGAAAATATATTCTTTTTAAGTTGACAGAAATAAATGAATTTAAAGCTTTGATAGTTGTGTTATTTGTAACAACCAAATTCCTTTTTTATAATACATTATCTATGATGGTATTTTATATATATTTTTAAACAAATTGTATATGTATTATTCTTATATAATTGAGCCCGGCATTAATTTTCTTTGTACAACTAACTTTGATGGTAAATTAATAGAGTCAGTGAATATTGCAATGCAAAATCCTCTTTGAACGTTTTAATAAAATGTCCTTTGAAGTCTACAATTAGTATTAATTCGGTAGAGAACCAGCTGAATTTCATAAAAGCTATTTTTTCATAAGGTACATGAAACTAATTGAGGTGTTTTTAGTACTATTGATCAAACTATTGCGTCCATTTATATAATATTTATTTAAAATTAAATAACATTTTTCAAAACTTGTGTATCTTTTAAGAAGCGTAATCAATGTGTCTAAACTAAAACAAGATATGTGTTTTCTTCAAGATATAAATTTATTTATTATCAAATTTCAAGTAATTTTGATTTAAGGAAAGAATTATTGACAGAATATTTAGAAGTGAAATTCGCATTTTTTTAAACTGGTTAATTTTACTGCTTAAACTCTCGCGTGAGTGTTTATATTTGAAGCTACCGACTGTATTAATTGATTAGGTTAATGGGTTTTTATTAGAACTTGTAACTTTTCAAATTTAAAAAACTGTACCATTTTAATTAAAATTTAACTCTTGTCAGATTTACATTAAAATATTGTTCTAGCGAACGGTTTTTGTCATGATTGCTACATATAATAAATTAAATTAATCGAGCGTAGATTTCAAAAAATACTTTACTAGCAAAACATAAACAGTATTCTGAACACGATTATCAACACAATTTGTGGTTTTCAGAGTTTAATTTGTCCTCCCTCTAATTGGGTAGAACTTTTTCCCTGTTGCATTTTTTTATTTTCTAATTTACTACCATAACTAAAATTTGAATATGCGTTTGATCGCAGTTCCTATACGTTACTACTTAGACACTTTGACTCTTGATCCAAATTTTGTGTTTATAATTGTCTATTAGGTTTCGAATTTTAGTATTTGTAGTAAATGCTATTGTAACGTTTCCAGTATTAATTATTTATTACAGTTATTTTCTAGTGTTATGCAAGTATATTGTTTAGTTTCTAAATAAAGTGTTTTCGAGATATTTATCTAGTTTTCTGAGTATTTACATTATGAATTTAATTTTAGTATTTGTGCTGTTGAGGTGTTCTAGGAATTCGTTAAGTCGTTCTTTGCCTTATGCCAGATTGCCAGTATATCGCTATACTTAACATAACCATAAAATGGTTTTTATGCTGCCAAATCAATTGCTTGGGTTTCGAGGTCTTCTATAAATATGTTGGTAAGGAAAGGCGATTATGGTTATAGGTTATAGGTTATAGGTTAAGTAGGGTCTTAGTGAGGTGTGTTAGCCTCTCGTGAACTGCGACCTAACAGATCTATTGCTATACCCTTAACCAATCACTTCCCAAGCAGTCCCACGTCCACCATGAACCTGGTAACTATCTTGGGGGTGATAATGCTCACTTCTTCGGGGGATAATCGGTCCCTGCCGAAGTGTGAAAGACGCTTGTGAGCAATCGCGACACAAGTGCATAGTATGTGCTCGGTAGTTTCATCTGCCGAATCACACAATCTGCAGTTTCCACTTTCCTCTTTTCCCATTTTCCGCAAATGGTATCGGAGGGTACAATGCCCTGTCATGAGTCCGGTGAAAGTTCTTAGCTCGTTCCTTGTGAGTTCAAGCACCTTGTGGCTGTGATCGAGTTTCAGGAGTCGTTTTGATTGACGTAGACCTGGTACGTTGTTCCAATACTTACGTCGTCTGTCCTCTTCCCATTTTTGCACCACCTCTCTTCTATGCGCCATGGGGAGTCCACAAAACGGCTCTGGTCCTATAGGAGTGGCATTTGCACCTCTTTTTGCGAGTTCGTCGGCCACTTCGTTGCCTTTAATATCCCCGTGCCCTGGGACCCACATGAGGGTCAACAAGTTGTTCTTCGCCAGTTGCGAGAGGGATCTTCGACATTCCCAGACAGTCCGTGAGCCGTGACTATAGGCTCGAACGGCCTTTAATGCGGCTTGGCTGTCTGAGCAGATGTATATATGCGCGCCATTTAGGTGCCTATCCAAGCATTCTCTGGCGCACATATCAATTGCAATCGTTTCTGCTTGCAAAATCGTGGACGTCGTGCCCAAAGCCATGAAGCTCCTGTGGTTTTGGTTAGGCCCATAAATGCCTATTCCAGTACCTCTCGTATTCTTGGCACCATCCGTGTACCAGGCTGATATCCCTCGTCCAAACTCCTTGACTCTCATCAAAGCCGTTTTGGGGTCTTCGATCGACACCTTAAACGGTAATTCGAATTCGAGCTTCCTGGACATAATGTCCGTCGGTTTGGACAGAAGGGCCGGGTCGATTTGCTGCAGTATTTCTAAGTGTCCTGTCCAGTCCCCCGGCAGTGTTTTCTTCCTCTGGTGTAGTCGGAGGGCTGCCACAAGTCCCTCTTTTTGTACCACTAGATGGAGCGGTGTAAGACCAATGATTGCCTCCATTCCCGCGGTTGGGGTCGTTTGCATGGCCCCTGTGATGCTTAGACATGCTAAACGTTGAAGCCTACTCAGCTTCTTTTGCGTGTCCAGTTTTTGGGTCTTCGGCCACCACACGAGGGCAGCATAGGTGACAATGGGTATCACTGCCGTTCTATAAAGCCAATACGTGATTTTGGGCTTTAATCCCCAGGTTTTTCCCATAAGCCGCCGACAGGCCCAAAGCGACATCGTTGCCTTTGCCATGATTTTGTCGACATGCTGATTCCAAGTCAGTTTGGTATCCAGAATTATACCCAGGTACTTTACTTCGTTGGAGAGATTTATCTCTATTCCATTCAGCGAGGGAGCCTTTATGTGCAGCTTCCTTCTACGCGTGAATGGAACTATGATCGTTTTATTCGGGTTGATACTTAGTCCTTCCCGAACACACCAGTTATTGATGCTATTCAGTGCTTTTTGCATTAGGATTGTAAGAATGCCTTCATGCTTGCCCCTGATTATTACGGCGATGTCATCTGCATAGCCTTGGGTTATAAAGCCCTTTCCATGCAGTTCATCCAGGAGTCCATCCACCACTATTGACCATAGTGTGGGGGACAACACTCCCCCCTGAGGACACCCCTTTGTTACAGTCATAGATACTGTGGATCCTGCTAGAGAAGCCGTTACTAATCGGCTTTGAAGCATTGCCTCCACCCATCTTATCGTGGAAGGATATAGTCCTTTATTTATAGCCGCTCGTTTTATTGCAGAAAATGAGGTGTTGTCAAAGGCCCCCTCTATGTCTACAAATATTCCGATTGCTATTTCCTTGTATAGGATTGCTCGTTCTGCCTCTTTGACGAGGTGATGTAGAGCATCGACGGTGGATTTGCCAGCTTGAAATGCGAATTGCTTGGCATTTAAGGGTTTTCTTATAAGTGAGTCACCCTTTATATGCTCGTCGATTATTTTCTCCATAGCCTTTAGGAGAAAAGAGGTTAGGCTGATGGGTCGATATGATTTAGGTTCATCTAGAGGCCTATTGCCCACTTTAGGTATGAATACCACTTTTGCCTCCCTCCACAACCGGGGTATATACCCTAGTGCATAACTTGCTTTATATATCTCCCTGAGTCCTGGAGCAATTGTATCCAAGCCGCGTTGTAGTAGCGCAGGGAAGATACCGTCCATTCCTGGGGATTTATATGGCTTGAAGCTGTTTATGGCCCAAGTCATTTTGCTGAGCGTGAATATTTTCCCCGCTAAGCAGCGGCTGTCGCGGTTGGAACAGTGAGCCACTGAGCCGATACTAGCCGCAATTGTGTTTTTAGTCACTACTTTTGATCCCGGAAAGTGAGTACCTAGGAGTAGCTCTAAACTTTCCTGTTGATCTTTGGTGTGACTGCCGTCAGTTCGTTTTAAGATGCCGACCGCATTGGTATGGTCCTTTGATAGGACCTTCCGGAGTCTATTTGCTGGGGTCAGATTGTCGATCCCCTCGCAGTAGGCCTTCCAGGCCTTTCGTTTAGACTCCCTCAGTTGCTTATTGAATTCAGTCAGAGCCTGTCTATAGGCTGACCAGTTGCCTGTTTTCTTGGCTCTGTTGAAGGATTTCCGGGCGGAAGTCCTGAGTCGATCCAATTCCTTGTTCCACCAAGGAACGTTTCTCGAGAAGTTTACCTTCTTTACCGGGCAGCTTTTCTCATAGGCTGCTACAATGGTATTGCTTAGGTGTAGTGAGGCTTGTTCTAATTCCTCTATGGTAGCGATGTTGTATTGAAGGCCTTGAAGTTCGGACAATAGACATTCGTTATATAATGTCCAGTCCGTTTTTCGTGGCACTCTGCACTCTGCTATTTCCGTACTCCCAGCTTCCATATCGAACGCGATCGTTTGATGGTCCGACATGGAGGGTTCAGAGAGTACACGCCAATTTTTTATCAATTGCGCGCCGTACGCTGTGGCTAAGGTCAAGTCAAGTACCTCTTGCCTTATTGCGTTTATAAACGTGGGTTTATTCCCCCTGTTTAAGATGTCTAGATTGCTAGCGCATACATAATCAAGAAGGTACTTACCCCTGTTGTTGGTATCTGAGCTGCCCCATACTGTGTGGTGCGCATTAGCGTCGCAGCCCATGATAAGATGTTTCCCATTCCTGCGGCACCAGTCCGTGAGGTTCTTTACTGCCTCTGGTGGTGGGTTGTCTTCGTCCCCTGGAAAGTAGGCTGAGGCAAATACAATTTGCCTCTTGCCATCTCCTGTTGGTACGTCCACGACCGCTGCCACTAGGTCCTGGGTGACGAACTGTGGAATGGGAGCATAATTAGTATCTTTCCTGAAAATCAGGGCGGCCCGTCGCCTGCCGCACGTAGTATTACATACCAGATAGTACGATGGGTTCTGAAGTCCTTTAATCGCCCCTCCGTGAACCCAGGGCTCTTGAATTAGCCCTATTTGGACGTCCCCCCTAGCCAGCCTGCTGCTTAAGGCACTTGATGCTGCCTTAGAGTGCTGCAGGTTGATTTGGAGGCACTGCCACTTACCCTTCATTTTTGGGCCTTGAAATGACCCCACCTCTGGCATCCTTCAGTTTGTCCTGGGGCATAATCCTGCCCTTTGGACGCACATCAGCCTGCTTCTTGGGTGGACTCTTGGTCAGGCTTGGAGCCTTTCTGATCCCTGGAGGCTTGTTGGCCTCTCCGGAACCAGTTGCGGATTGCAACGGCGGATTTTTACCCTGATCCAGGGGCTCTTTGGAGCTTGAGGCTCCTGCCCCTTCATCAGGCTTGTCCTGCTTCGCCTTGGTGCGAAGCTGTACTTCGCCGTAGCGATACCCAACTAGGTAGTTGCGTTTTTTTAACTTCTCCATGGACAGAGCATCCACGGAGAAGGTAACCTCTTGAGTGGGTCCAGCGGTCACCCTTCTTAAGACCCTCCAGTTAGAGGCATCGCATCCATTCTGGACTGCAATCAGTTGCAGGATACGTTCGTCCCTGTACTCCTGACTGCCCGGAAAATATCCCACTAGGATATCGTTGTGCGGCATTTCCTCCGCTCCAACGACTTTTAGGGCTGCACCTTCCCAGGGGACGATCTCATCCTGATGCGACTTCAGCCACGTTACCGTAGCTTCGTTGCGGCAGGTGATCCCGATCCACCCAGGTCGCTTGTGAATCCCAAGGAATCTAGAGTCTTCCTCATTCCCCTTTTTAGGACTATATCCATGATAAACTCCAGTGTGGACTCTATTTGTTCCACTGACAGGAGAGTAGCAGGGTAGTCCTTTGCGATAACACCAACCTTCAGTCCTTTTACGGCCTGACTGTATGATGCCATTTTTTGGGGATTTTGCTTCCCCTCTGTATCGCCACTCGGGCTTGTGCTTGTGAGGGCCTTGGTTTGCCCCTGCACCCGCTTGAGTGGTGATATGCCGCTCGTGGAGGGCTGTACAGTCCCTTTCGCACGTTTGGCTGGCGTACCCTTCGGCGTACTGCCGTCCGAACGGGTACGTTTTTCGGTCTTTTGCTTACGCGCTGGACCGAAGGGCTGTAAGGCCTTTTGTGCTGCCTCTTCCCGCGACATGCCCTTGCTGATGAGGTATTTAAACCTCTTCTTCCCAGCACCGCTTAGGCGCGGCTTGCGTGGCTGGAGGTCCTTGGGCTTTTGCCCAGCCTCTTCTCCACTGCTGGCTAGGAGTAGTTCCTCCCTGTCGGTCTCAGGCGCTAAGTCCTCTCCCGTGGCAAGGATTTCACACTCCATCGCCGTAGTTTCGTCCTTTGAGGGGGACGAGCCCTTATTTGTTGATTCTTGGTTCATTATTGATCCCACGAGAAGCTAGGGAAATAAACGGTCACCTGCAGCAGAGCCCCGCATGCCACAGGAAGGCTATTTGAAACCGGAGGTCGCCTGGTATCCGGAGTTCGCATACTAAGACTAAGCTTCCCCTTAGCCATGCAGCCTTAGGCATATGCTGTTCCACCTTGGCTTGAGGAGTTTTTTATTGTGGCTCTCCTTTCACTTGGTCCATGCAGTTAAGCCCAGACCCTCTGTCGCTCACTGCCAGCGAGACTTGACCACGTACAGCGGTGAGTTACAGATATAACCTGCCTGGTGGCTTTACAGCCAGTCAGAGCAGGGCATCGTACCCTTTAGTGCAAGCTCTAAGCCACGACACGACAGCTGAGCAGGGTGTGCATGCTGCTTAGTCAGATCCATCATCTAAGTCCTTTCCAGCATGGGTACCCCTATCGGGAGCTGACGCTCCCGCTGGTGTAGCACTTAGGATCATCTGGATACGCAAGCTCCCCCACCACGTCAAGGTGAGCATACACGGGGGAGAGGCGATTATGGTATCCCACTGGTTCTTCTTTTATTCGACAAAAATAGCTATTTAGTTTACAGTGCTTGATTAAGCTGCGTTTATTGGAAATGGAATTTTAAAGATAAATATTAAATACAATTTCATAAATGGTGATGTGACCATTATAGTAATTTCCCTATATTTTTCTCGAAAACTATGAGGTTTACGCAAAAAGGCTATTCTTAATAATTTATTCACATTTGAATTCTCTACAATTATTTGTTATATAAATTTCATATAACTGCAATAGTTTATTAGAAATTGGCAAAAAATGTCAAAATTTTCATTTTTTTTCTCTCGAAAGTTAGGAATTTTATGAAAAACATGTTTAAATAAAACTTGTTCAGTTTCTCATTGCCTTTAGCCTTTGTTTAAAAAGTTTTGTAATATTTTTCATATTAAAAAAATATCGGAAAAAACAAAAAATTGCCTCTAGTAAACTCCGCCTTTCAGCTTGCTGACGAAATTATTTGTATGGTTTTATCTACTGTTTTGTGTATTTCGAATTATTTTTATAAAACAAGTACCAATAAATAAATAAATAAATCCACTTCCGGTTCACCAAAAGCTTTTCAGTTCCAGTTTTTATAACATAACCTTAAGTTTAAAGTTTCATTTCAAACAGATAATTAGTTTTGAGATACAGCGTCCATCGACAGACACAAAGACACGATTTTTTTTTCCAGAAATCAGTGGAATGGACTTAGAGAACCTTAAAACGGATATTTCCGTTAAAAAAAATTCCAAAAATTTTTCACGAAAACAATACTTCCCCTATATGTACTATATAGGAAAAGTAATAAAAGTGACCATATAAATTATTAACTAGAAGCAATCAAAATGTATTATCTACATTTACAATTTACTATTTATACATATTTTTTTGGCACTACAGCGATAAAATTATATGTTATTACATGGAATATGAAAGAAAATAAAAAAAAAACAGAATTTATTATATAAGACATTATGTAATCTAAGAAATGACAGAATAGTTGAGCATATAAGAATAAAAGATGAGGCAGGAACACGTCTAATGACAAAGAATAAAATTATTGAATCGAGAGTATGAGAAAAATAAAGAAACAGAAGGCGCCATAAGAGAAGACACATAAATAACTAAATGTGGAAAAGCAGGAAAAAATAACATAAACTATGATTAAAAAACATCAGAATAAATGGAAAGAATAGATAGGCTAATTAACAGAGTGCGTAAAGAAAAAACCTACCAAGAGAGTGGGAAGTAGGTATAACGGTACCAATTTACAAAGCTGGAGACAAGACGAATTAGATAATATTAATCACATTGAAAAATCTACAAAAATATATGAGAAAATTACAGAAAGAATGATGTTAATAGTTAATAGTGATGTTTTCAAATTAAACTACAAGTGGGAAAATTATTCAACATAATATGAACATTTATGGGGTGTAAAATGGGATATACTAATATTTCTCTCATGTAAATCTAGCTTTTTTAAAATTTGATAATATCTTGAATTCTGTAATCTTTAACTTGTAAATTTAACAAAAGAAGAATGAGGGCTAATTTTAGATATCTTCGAGCATTAATTAAACCTAAAACTAAATCAGCTTATAACTCTTACATGTCCATTATTGGAAATCAAGCTACTTCTAACATAAGTCAATTTTGAACCTAATTAAACTGAAAGAGATCTAGTACATCCAGAATTCCTTCAACATTAATAGATAAAGATAAAAAACTTGACAACCCTGAAAAGTAAATCGCTTTCGATTTTTTTTAAATATGTTCATGTCTCCCCATCTAATAATTGTCCGTTATCTAATTGCAGCTATATATCTAGTTTTTCTTTTTCTCTTGTTTCGGTTGAAGTTGCTTATGATATGCTCAAGACACTTTCTAATAAATATTCTTCTGGCGATGACAATATACCTGCGTTTCTTTTGAAACATTTTTCTCAATTTCTTTGCTATCCGCTTTCAATTCTTATTTAGAAAAAATATTGGTAGCAAATATTTTTTTGAAAACAGAATAATCGTGTGGCCTATGGAAAATTATCAAAGATATATCTCATTACAAAAGATAAAATCGACCATTAAAAAAAAATCTTGTATGTATGATATCTGTTTTTCAGAGTGCAATTGCGTATATATAGATCAAAAGTATGTGAATCAACAATATCATTTTCAAATCAATGTTTAGAATGCAGACATCAATTTCTGGACATAAATAATCTCAAAATATTGCATAATTGCAACTAGAAACTAAGCGTAATTACCTGAAGAAATTAGGATTTTTTAAACAAATCCGTAATCCGTCAGTAACCAGCAACAAAATTAACTCTTTTTTCACTTTATAATTTGGTATAGTCTTTCCGAGATAATCAGCAAACAACAATTAAAATTTAAATTTCGTCAGCCCAAAATAGTAGAAATTCAAAACTGATAAATCGTCTAAACTCAAACTCGTTGTGTTGTTTAGATTTATATAATTGTGTCTACACGGTACATACTTTTTTGATAATAATTTGTAGTTGTGAATTTTTCATTTCAGTGTGTCTGGAAGAAAGACCATGGGTCGATAGCCGTGAAGAAAATCAGCTACGAATATTATTGTAAATACCTCATGAATAAAATAATAAATAAAGATGTTTGTCTCTCTCTCTCATTTCAGATAATTCATAAATATGAATTATCACGTAGTAACGGTCGCAACCATTATCTTCATTTAAATATTGAGAGCTAATTCACATCAAATGTTTATTTGAAGTGATATATGAAATACATTTCGAAGTTTTTATTAAAGTTAATGCAATAAATATTTCTATACAAGAGTCTTATCACATTTATAAACTTTATTTCGTTATAAAGTTTCCTCGTATTATAACTTTACACTTTATATACCTACACTACCAAATAAAATCTTTTCGTTAGATTCGATTCGTTGTAAAAAGAAGCGTGATAAATAGACGTTTTAAAATTGTGGCGTCGATTTCCTCAATTTTGCACGGACATGACATGTCATAGCTCAACGAGAAATGCTGGAATTGCGGAATATATTTTACCGGTCTAACAGGATTCTCCGTGGATGTAAACCCAAAGTAGTTTATTTTCTCTCAATGATAAACTACTGTGTTATTTTCTTCAAAATGAGCTAAATATTGTGTTTACCAAGCATGTATGTATGTAGTATTTTATTGAAATAAAATTATTCTACTGTATAACGTTTTAATAGTAAGCTGAAAACGAATATTCTGTGTAAAAGTAAGAAAATTATAAAACCGGCTATAAAATAAATCCTCATTATTAATTAAATATTATTGAAGTAATATTTAAGGACCAGTAAAAGATTTAATTACCAAAACAATATAATATTTTATTCTCAAGATAATCTCAAGAATAAAACAATTCGATATGTATTTAAAAAAAATAAATAAATTTTAACTAAAATTTGATATTCCAAGTATTAGTGGATTGGAGTGATTGTGAACTCCGCCCGCGCCATTTTCGCCCAAAATTTAAAGTATGTTTTTTTGAATGGATTTGTTGTATATGTATTTTTTTAAGAAAGGAAACCAAATATGTATAAATAAATACATACATACATATCAGCTCTTTTTAAATTTAGTTAACATAGATAGGTATATAAGATTCCTATATTTCTGCAGAAAATACATTTGAAAAACTTAAATTCTAGTTCCTATAGAGCATTCCACATAAAATATATATATGAGTCTTGATAATAATAATTAATTAATATGTATATCGTATGCTTAATTATTAATAAGTCTCAAATATGTTTTTAAGAAGAAATGCTATTTAAAAATTAAGTTTTTCTGTAGAAATTTCAGACTCACACATATTGGTTTATATGGCCTATCTAAATTGTCGAGATAATAAATTCTGCCTAAATTAATCCTATATGTTTTTATTACCTAAATGTAGTAGAAACGTTGTAAATGATGTCAAACGTAAATATACTCCTGAAAACCTACCCTTGTAACTCATATATTCACTAATATAATAAAAATATTTTCTAACATAGCAGAAATGAGGAATGTTATCTTGACATTGATAATATAATTGAGATTATACCCTATACATTATTTTACATCTTAAAAGTTTCTTTAAATTTAATTTTAAAATCTAATTAAAATAACAAATGGCAGCTAAACTACATACTTTTAACGCTAACCCTAACTATACATATTTAGATTTTAGTCAAGAATTATAGGAAATTATTTTTTTTATCGATTCTGTTGTTTTCGATAATATAAACACCGAACACATATTGCTGCATGGTTAAACGCTCCAGCCATATTTGAATCAAATGAAATTATTTCATCCCAAATTTTATATTAATGGACTAAAATTTCATTAAAGCTGGATTGGATCGAAAGCCGCAATGGAAAATGAAAACAAGTGTGACATAAACTGTAGCAAACGCGAATTGTTAATAAAAGTGCTCTAAATCGAAATTGTCATTAAATATCTTTTATTTAGTGGTTAACATATTTTGTTTGTTTATCTATTTAGATAATAGGAGTAAAGTTCAAGATGATGAACTGAACGAAATTTCTATTGTTTATTCTTGAGGCTTCTATTTTCATATACATGTCGAATATAAATGAAAACACTTTTTTTAAATTTATACAAAACTTCTTATTTAACGTTGACGTTAAGTTGCCGAAACTTATAGCGAACGTTAAAAAAGTGTTATAGTGATATATCAGCCTTATCAATGCATATCTAAATTGCCCCAAAAAGTTTAAATTAATCACTATTCTATTTATTAAAAATAGACAAATACAATTCTTGCAAATATATATTCCACCAATATTTTAACATAATAAAATTATAATGCGGTAATAGTTATCTCGATAGAATAAACATGGATGCCCGACACATTTTTTAGTTAGATGAATCAAGATTTCTAAATAATAACGGTATACTTAATAGATATAATACTAGGTATTCAGTTAATAAGATCAACCCTGTTACAGAAAAACAATTTTTCCTCCCAAAAAATGAAAAAAACTATATTAAAGAAAAGCTAAAGTTTCCGGATGTCGTTGAGGATACCTTTTATATGTATCTGTTAATAAAGAAAAACAAAGATTTAAATAAATTAGTTTAAAGAAGTATTTGTATAATTAGGCACTTACAATTTAAAATAAAATAGTGCTCTTATACAAAATGCAAGGGAAATTGTTGATTACCTTAATAATAATATAGAGACAGATGGATAGACACTAATAGACCAATTAAATGGCAAGATTATTGCTCTTGATAATGCCTTAAAAAGCTAAACTAGTTGAGTAAATATAGAAAAATTGTGAAACAAACCAAGTGTAATTTAATTTAAACCTTCATTAGTAATAGTTCAAAATGTTTCACCCAGTGATAAATGAGAAAGTGATTCAAGAAATATTATTGTATTTGTGTTTGATGGTTTTCTTCTTTGCTACTTTTTTATATTTCTCATGAAATTAATTTTATTGAAACTTTGGGCTACTCTTAAGAAAAAATATTCTAGTTCCTAAATAAATTATTTCTTCGGCAATTTTAAATGTTTACGTCTAATGTATTTGGATAAATAATCTGTAAGTTTTTAGAAATATCCTAATAAGCAAATTTACTGATCTATATAAAATCATATATAACTTTTTGGTAGGAATGATTTTGTGAGAAATAAAGAACTAAAAGAAGCTGTGCTTACGTATCTTATTACACTAGCGGAATATGAAGCTGAGATACTATAATTCATCACACGTACCGACAAATGAGGACCTAAGCGAGCCCAACACAGGGGTTCGGAGAAATAGCGAAAACGATAATCAAACCAAGTGACGTTCAATGGCGATAGCAACGCTTAGGAAACCACTATGTGAAATCTTCAGAGCAAGCTTTGGACTTTTACTACTACTAGAAAAACTAGTATACATGCACATACGGGAAGGAGTCTCATAGGACTACATCGTCAACAATACGCCTACCAAGCGGGAAATTTATACGAACTAGCAAAATATCAGCTAGTGAGCAGATGCGAAAGTACCCTAAAATGCAAAGACGTTACATTAGGGGCCTTTCTACACATTGAAGGGGCGTTTGACTACACAACCTTCAACTCCATAGCAACAGCAATGGAGATAAGAGGGATTAATCCGCAAGTCTGATAATGGGTAATAGAAAAATAGCAGAAGCGTTAGTCGCTGGCTGGTACCTGCAGGGAGGTGTTCTCTCACCGCTCCTGACGTGCCTCGTCATGGACGACCTTCTACTAACTCGAAAGCCAGGGTATATATACACTAGGGCAGCGCTGTCCAACTTCACTTAGCCAGCGGGCCATTTTTTCTTTAGCAAAAATTTCGCGGGCCGAAAGGATAAGTAAACGAAAAGTCAGTTCAATGTCAACTCAAACTCAAACGTTATTTTATTTATACAAAAAAATAAAGTAAAGTATTTGTCGACTATAAAGTTTAAATTTTTGCATAATAAATATTGCGTTATATTTATTGATAAAATCAAATATCACATAGTAACGGAAAAAACAATGTTATTTTTAAAAATAATACATAACAAGAAATAATAAAAACACAATAAAATTAGAATATTATTAAGACCAAGTAATTTAATGGGAGAATTATGGCCGTAGTTGTTGAGCAACACTTTCTAATATGTTCATATCAATATTTGTTGTGGCAACTCTAATTATATTTTCAAGAGTGGTGTCTTTCAAACTGTTTCTAAATTTTGATGTTATATATTTCATGTCAGATAAGAAATGATTTGAGGTACAAAATCTCTCATTTTTTGATTTCTTTCTTTATCCAAATGTTTGAGCATTTATAATCGAAACTTGTTCTGCTACTCTCTTGATGGAACCAAATTTTCAAATTAGGAGAAGTAAAACTCTTGTTATGTTCCATTTCTTTATTTTCAGATAACTGATATGTTTTTCGGTCCTTTGATAATAATCCGCAAGGACCGAAACACGTGTCAGTTATCTGAAAATAAAGAAATGGAACATAATAAGAGTTTTACTTCTCCTAGTTTGAACACTTGTATTCCAGTTGCTCCACAAGATGCAAGGAATGGGTCAGCGTGGGGTAGCATAATTCCATTTGATATTTAGGATCCACGGAGGTAATATTGATATTGAATGGATCACTGAATAAATTAATATTCATCTTTAAAAATAAGCATTTGACTTGTGTCGGAAATGTCTGCTTTCGTCCAATGCTACAGAAAAATAGCAGCAATTATTGATTAGGTTTTGTAATTTATTAGTGACATGTATACTGATGTCGTTTACACGTCGGCTTACAGTTTAATGAGAAAGAGAAAGTGTTTGAAATTTTTTTTGCCATTTCGTTATTATTAAAAGCTTGAGGCATTTTTATGGCACATTTTTTAATTAATTCTCCATCCAAAAGAGGCTTTTTTGCTTTTGCAATTTCTAAGCAAACTTCAAACGATGCAGCTGCTGATGCTTGTTGGGAATTTGTTACTTGGGTAAAATAATTCGTTTGATAGTTCGGCTGTTTTTTTAAATTTTTTACTAATGTAATTCTCGAGTCTTCCTTGCACGAATAATACTTTTTAGTTTACTATAACTCGCGGGCCGTAAAACTGAGCTTCACGGGTCGCCAGTTGGGCAGCGCCACAAGGTGATAAAAAACTGATGACATAAAATTACTACTTTTATATGAAATGGAAGTCCCAATTACAAATGAAGTAAAATATGTAGGGGTCAGGCGATACCAGATTGAACTTCAATTTCCGTCTAGAGAGCATCAGCAAAAAGGCCATGAGAGGACATTTTACGACTAGAAAATGGTGAGACGCACATGGGGACTGAGACCCTGTATGACCCAATGGCTATACACTGTGGTCATAAGACCTATAGTGACATACGTGGCGATCGTTTGGGGAGAAAAGACACAAACCAAAATCGCAGAAGTAAAACTTGAAAGACAGGCTTGTCTACTGATCCGGGGCAATGAGGACAATGCCCATGGCAACCATGGAACACATATTATCGCTACCACCACTACATGTATTTGTTGTGATGGAAGCTAGGGCAGTAGCCTATAAGATGCACATAAATGGACACACTTTAAATGTAGGGTTATCCAGACCAGCAGCATTTTAAGTTCTACAAGAAAAAGAGACCCTAAAAATGAGGTCCGATTTCACTAAAATCGTAGACCCATCCCGCAAATTCAAAACAATACAGAATACAACAGCGGACTGAATGGACAAATAGAATATACCTGGTAATGAGTAAAGGAACCATCTGGTACACTGGCGGGGTCAAAAATACTAAAGGAACCGGGGCTGGTATCTGTAGACCTGGGGAAACATGCTTCCATCTTCCAGGCGGAAATTGTCGTCATTAACTGGTGTGCTCATCACGTAATGGAGTTGGAACATAACAAAAGATCAATTACCATTATAACGGACAGCCACGCAGCCATAAAAGCTCTAGTCTCGCTGATAGTGCGGTCGAGGCTGGTCATTACCTGCATAAACAGGCTGTACGCACTGGCGACAACAAGGAAAGAACAACTAGTGTGGATACCCAAGGACCAAAGAATTATTGGGCACTTGGGGGCCGACTTCCTGGCCAAACAAGGGACAGCAGGTGAATTCATAAGACCTGAACCTGTTTTCGGTATACCTCATGAAACCGGAAAAGAAATAATCCGTCGCAAGCTAGCAGAGGAGCCCAAAAAGGCATGGCATACCAAAACGAAATGAGGCATACGAGATGGTCCGTTACCTGACAGCATGCTAATGCTGTCAAGACTGGGCAGATTGAAACTAAGAAAAATCACAGGACTAGTCACTGGGCACTGTGATCTGAATAAGCACAAACATAGGATAGGAATTGAGAAGAGCCCCATATGCTGTGTTTGGAAGAGGAGGAAACCCCCCAACACCTACTGTGGACTTGCGAAACATAAAAAACGAGAGCGCACGGTGAATTTCTATGCTTCCTGTGAAACAGCTAGAGAACAGCTGGCAGAAACTCCTACACTGTGTACACAGGTGTACACTGTTACATTAAAATTTAGCCTCCCTTATATTATAATTCGGCACTAGATAGTGGGATTTTTACTAACATACTAAACTACTACAAGTATACTGTCGTAATGTTTCTTTAGCTCTAAATTATAAAACCTACATTAATATCGATTATAATAAACGTTTACATAGATGTTAATATAAAATAATACCATTCTCCCCAAATATATGGAAAACACGTCAAATGTTTAGCAAAATTATAGAATAAAATATTATTTTGATATATTTCCTAAAATATTCTTCGAAATAATCTTACATATGCCCTTTTAAAGTTATTGTAATTAAAGTATCAAATTTATTTATATAATTCATTTTACCTGTTTTACATTCTATACTCATTTTTATTATCATCGAAGTCAAACATTTTAAGTTATATATAGTTGGTACAGCCAGTAATATTTTAGCATTTAAATAGTATTTTAGATGCATACATAACCACATATATAAAAAAATAACATTTGCGTTTAAGTTATTATAGGTTTAATTGTGTTGCATTTCATATGCGTAGCACGTTAAGGAAATAAAACCAGCTCAGGAAAAATTAGAACGCTGCAGGAGCATCAGCACGTAATTTTCACTCTGTAGTGGAACTCGTTTTAATTAAAAAAAAAACATTCCCCTAGATATCTAAATTAAACGTCTCTTAATCTAAAGAAGTTAAACCAATAATAGTCGTACATTTCTAAAATTAAGAAAAACTACTTTAATCGCTCCGATTAATAGCTAAAGTTGTATTACACTATTATATTAGGATTTCTTATTAATAACATTACTTCACATAATTGTATAATAAATAATTGCTTTTTACATACATATAAATCTTATAAAAGGCTGAAAGACCAGCCATCAATGGAAAAACAAGAACAGAAGAAGCATATTAATTGTCATACTATCAGATGTAACACTATTTTTCAATAAATTTATTTATCTCTCTCTCTCTTATAAAATGGAGTGATTTATTTAACGATATAAGTAAATTGCTGTAACAGACAACATAAATTACACACTTCACGGAAATGCATTAAAACATTCGCCAACTTGATTATGTACTCGTTAATGCACTGTAAACTTCATGGGCAGTTTCAGCATGCTCAATAGAACTATCCAACTATTAAATACTGAAAGCCATTCACTTGTAGCCTTCATTATAATCAACTTTAAACGCGGAATGTTCACATTTTCCTAATATAGTCTGAGATTGAAATTAACTAAAACGATGTTTACTCAAGTAAATATATATTTATATTTATTTTACTATCTGTTGCTGCGTTTATGACGGAGTCGCCTTAATTAAACGTTACTCTTCGGGTGAGTTTATCGGTGATTAAATCTGCTGCATGGTTTGAATGTTATCAATTTGCGTTTTTGGCAGTCTCTGCAGTTTATGCTGATTGCTCATGACGTTCATGGATGGTCGAGATTATGTTTAAGTGGTCCTCGTAATTTAACCGTTTAAATGTGGCAATTTGGCTCGGCTCTGTTATAACTTTAAATGCATTTTACTTCAATGAACCAAACATAAAACTTTAATTGTATTATATAGGTATAATTAAATAATAATTTTCTGTAGGTTAAAAAGATAACTTTAAATTATGAACATAGTATTTAAACTATTCACTAAATAATTTTTAGACATATATTTGAGTTAGAAATTAATTACAAATATATGTAACAAACATTCAAGAAAAATTTAAAATATTTAAAGGTATTCAAATTAATAAATTATGAGAAATTGTTGAAGGTTATCCACTTAATTATGGAAATATGGTGCACCGCTTTAGACAATAGATGTCGCATTAATGGTTTCTCTATATAATGAGAAAGATATTAAAAATGATAGATATTCATATACTTTAGACTAATGTAATCAGTTGGTGTTTCCGAATTTTCGAGGGTTACTTGTGCATTAGCTTCTATATCTCATAAACTAAATAATTTATTCGGATAAATATCTATGTTAGGCCACAGTAATTTCAATTAATTTGATGTGGAAAATAATTTGAACAATTAAAAAAATATGTCTATCAAAAATCCAACCTCCCGTAATATTCAAGTTAGCGAGCGAGCATCCCTTCGTACCCTAACAAAACTCCGTCATCCTCTCAATCCTTTATATAATCCTTCTAATCAGCTCCTTTCACATATTATCCCTTTACTGTATTCCTAGAAACCCAAATCTAATCCCTAAATTTAAAAGCCCACATTCTACCATTTTTTATTTCATTTCATCATTTCATGAATCTACTCATTAAAGACTGACGCCATATGATTGGACAAATCAAGGCAGAAAGACCTCTGGTCGATAGCCTTTTGACAGATTACAGATTAACCCACTAACACCTCATCAATTATATATTACTTAAATGTTAAATTGTACTGTACATATTTGTCAATAAAGATGTAAACAAATAATCGCTCCTCAAAATGAGTAGTGTCTGCGAGCGGATTTTGTTGGCTCTAGATCACCCAGGAAATAATTAATTGGACGTGGTTCTGTTGGCTAAAACCACTCCTCCACGGTCGTACTTGTGACTAGTCACAAAAGGTTTTTTCTAGTCTGATACTCAATGATCCCAAGTGACGCTCTCCTCTTACGAGGCCCTCTATGCTTGACATCAGGAATGACGTCGTATTTTGGGAAATATTAAGGAAAACTAATTTTACTACTAATGATACAAACCTCCATATTTTTGTTAATTGTAGGGATACTATTAAAGTGGCATCTTTTGCCTGAACGTTGTACTGATTTATTTAATTGCATGAACAAACCACTTACTATTAGTGAACCGCCAATAGCGATAACAATAACAATTCTAATCATTAAATTATTGTTTTCCTGTCAACAACAGTTGAGTATAATATTTAACATTGATATTAAATAAATAATTAATTTATAATTATTAGAATGCTAGCATAGAACTTAAAAATCTATACGTGAAACAGGGTTTACTTTGTTTTAATAATTATTTGTATTTGTATATTTGTGTATATAATAAAATATAAAAAGAGTGAAGAATTTTTGGAGAATATAAATATAATTAAAGGAGTGGTGAAATAGTGAAGTAAATAAATAGAGCATTCAATTTAATTTCCTTATAATGTTTTGTTGCAAAAATAAAAACCGTGAACAGTTTCTCTGAACAAAATTATGCCTCCTTATTTAATTATAAAAAGTATAGTATGCAATCAATTTCGTAAACTTTTCTAGTGATTACTAACTTAACTTAAAAGCTGATCAATGTGGAAATATACTATCATATTCATATGTTAATTCATAATTACATTTAAGGTACACTACATAGTACAATATAATTACAACCTATTAAAATACATGCCGCGTGTTATGTATTTTAATAATTATATCCCACAATGTTATATAAGATTGCATACTTGAAACCTACAGATCATCATTAGGATTATTGTGTGATCCAAACTTCATTAAGTTTTAAGCATAATGCTTACGAAGCTTATTTTTAATCCATTAGCTCTGAGATAATTTCTTATTCCTCGAATGTGCTTGAATATACATAGTTTATAGTTAGTTATCAGAGTAAAAATGATCTCCATTTATCGCGGCATCGCATACTTCTATTTAAGCAAATCTATCTACATTCAGTAGAAACAATTTACTTACAATATTTTCTAATAATATATTTATGTGAAATTATAATTATCAGAATTAGAGATATTTTATTCTAAAAGAATCATTCTATGATGATGCTGGCCTTATTGCATCGCTCTAAATATATTACAATGTTAAACTGAAATGGCTATCTATGGGTTCACTTATTTAATTAATTCCCATTCAAGAGGGATCCCATAAAATATGTGCTAATTTTATCGAATACAACACCCCCAATAACATGATTGTGAATGTCTAATTTATTAATTCCTTGTTTTAGTTGAATTTGCAAGCGCATTTAATTATGTCAATATATTCCTGAATGTCGGATTCGATGTCGTCGTGGATTAAATGAAAATTCTTTCATTTTGAAAACTGCTGTCCTTCCCTTTTATGTTATTACTTTTATTTATCCAATACCAGCTTGTTGACTATTAGCCTTTTCTTGATTATGGATTCCATCCGTTATTCATCTCAGATCGCTCATCAATTTCCTCGCTATTTCTTTTCCAGATTGATTTTAAGGATTCAGCGTGTCTCTTGGAATACATTATACCAGAGATGCACAGACTTATTAAGACTAGGGGCCACTCGGGCAAATCATGAACTGATGGCGGGCCGCCAGAAGTGTAGGTAATTAAAGACAATAAATAATTGATAATAATGTATTAAAATTAAAAAGGAATTTATTAATTTGAAGCGTGGCACTGCATAGTGCTTACAATCTTTTTTATATTTGGCTCAAATTTACTTGTAGCAACACGTAAAACTGCTTCCAAACTTTCATTTGCAAGGCGGTTTCTATTTTTGGTTTTATTATTATTAAGTATTGAAAAAGTTTGTTCACATATATAGGTAGAACCAAATAAGCTGGCACATTTCAGAGCGTTTATGCGCAACTCTTTGTACATATTTTTATCAATGCAGCGGTAAAAGTTCAGCAAGTCTCCTTCGTTGAATTTGTTGCGTAAATCTTCGTCGTTTTGAATGTCGATAATTTCTAACTGCATTGACTCTGGCGCATTTTCAACTGAAATCGTGAAAGGATTGCTGAATATGTCCAACAGAGGTTTCACTTTTTTAAACTCCGAAAATCTGTCTTGAAAAGATTGAATCAAAATATCTAGCTTTTCTACATAACTGAAATTAATCGCAGTTTTGTTGAATTTTTCAGCCATTTTCTTATAATTCGGAAAATGATTGTAATTTCCAGAATTCAATTGCGATCTGAAAAGTGTCAGCTTGCATTGAAAGGATGATACATGAGCGTAGAGCTGGGATATCAGTTGATTTTTGCCTTGAAGCCGTGTGTTCAAGACATTCAAATGATTTGTAATGTCAACTAAAAAAGCCAAATCACACAACCAATCAGGATTTTTAAGTTCCGGGACATCCCTTTGCTTTTCCGCCAGAAATATTCCAATTTCTTCTATTAAATTTAGAAATCGTTCCAGTGTCAATCCACGACTTAGCCACCTTACTTCTGTATAATACAGTAAATCTCCATATTCGCTTTCGATGTCATCAAGGAATTGTTTGAATTGCCTGTGATTGAGTCCTCGTGATTTTATGAAATTTACAGTCGAAACTACCACTTTCATGACATTTTGAAATTCAATTTGTTTAGCACAGAGGGCTTCTTGGTGTATAATGCAGTGAAACTGCATGAGATCTTCAGCCTTTATGTTTTTTTCTTGCAGATGCTTTTTCAGCAAAGTAACTAGCCCGGAATTGACACCAATCATCGAAGGAGCACCGTCAGTCGCAACTCCCGATAATTTTGATAAGTCCAAATCAGTTTTTGAACGCTCATCCAAAAGTACATTGAGTATATCAACTCCTTTGGTTTGACCTTTCAATGAACACATTCCTAATAACTCTTCTACGACTTCAAAATCTTGAGTAACACCTCGTATGAATATTAGAAGTTGAGCTGTGGAACTAATATCAGTGGATTCGTCGAGTGCTAATGAAAAAAATTCAATGATCTTAGTTTTTTCAGTTAATTGTTCCGCAATATTACCTGACAAAGACATAATTCGTCTTTGGATGGTCATACGATTCAGTTGAATTTTCTCAAACTTTTTTGCTGCTTCTGGACACATTTTCTTAGCGGCAATTTCTATGCATTCTTTTACAAAATCCCCATCATTGAAGGGGCGACTTCGCTTTGCTATCATTCGAGAAATTTCATAACTAACTTCTGTAGCTGTTTCTGAATCTTCAATGGGTTTTCTAAACATAGCTTGCTGACCCGTAAGCTCCCGTTTTAAAGACAACATTTTTTGCTTTCTTAATTCGCCTGTAAACTTGGTAAAAGAAGGATGCTGCGTTTCATAGTGCCTTTTTACATTATATTCCTTTGCAATTGCAACAGAATTCTTGCAAATTAAACAAACGACTTTGTTATGCGACCATACAAAAAAGTATTTCTCAGTCCAAATTTCTTGAATTTGCCGATTTTCATCTTTAACCTTACGTTTTTTACTAGGTCCTGGCTTGTCCATGTTGCGTTCTAATCCTGGCTAGGATTAACACAGCACCTAAAAACAATTACAGTACCTACTTAAATTACCCATCCTTTTTAAATTATCAAAAATAATTGATTAAATAGGTAGGGAAACACTTATTAATAATAGAGTTTTACTTACGATTTCACAACACAATTATACACGGCACTTGACGGTTAACACAGCTTCGAGTCGTGTACTATCTACGCGAGCGATCGTCATCGCGCCGCCGGCCGCCGCGCTTCTTCAAGCAAACGAATTTAACCGAGATCAGCACGAACATTACCGACCGCTGTTACCGACGACGCACGTACGGCGCACCGTAATAGCGCGCGCGCGAGATTCAAATTACTTTTCGAACATATTTTTTTTGGTTTTATTCTGGAAGAGAATTCAATATTTTTAGAATGTACGAGAGTATTATTTTTGCTGTCGGCGGGCCACCGGTACAAATTGTTTTCGCACTTCTAATAGTTTACCCAAGCCATTAATAAAATATCATTATAACTTAATAAAATACTGCACAGTATATGGTTTCAAAAATGTTTATATTATTCTACAAAGTCTGCCTGACGAAGCCACTTTGTTGTGAAACGTGGTCGTAGAAGATAAAACATTCAACAAACAAGGTGCAACGTTTAGTTAATGGGCGAGAAGGCTAAGGATAGATCTGTTTAAAGACGGTAGCGCAAATGGGGATTGGTATGGAGAGTACTTACAAGAGGTAATTCAGTCAGACTACATACTTGTGGGGGACGAAATTAGGGTTGAAGTTAAAAAAATTTATTGTAGAAATACCACATGTTAATAAATGCAAAAGTGAGATGGTATCAGCGCAAAGGGAAAAAGGAGAAGACGAAAGAGACAGTATGGTGTTGGTTTCCAAAGGTAATGGGGATTTATAAACAAAAAATAGAACTAGCAAATTTCGAAAGGGTAGAGACAATAAATTAATTGAAGGAAATAAGTGCAGGACTGATATGACTATGGGTGCAGAAGGGCAAAAAAAGAAAATGAGGGAAGCTCTACGGGATTGGAGAATGGGAACGGGTCAAGAATAATAAAAGATCTGGAAGTTTTTTTCGACAGGATATGCAAGGATAAGAAGGAGAATTGGATACAAGAAGAACTAAGCAAAGTGAGAAGTAGTGAAGCAGAGCTTAGAAGTACATAAAGCAACGGTCAACACATGCTAAAAAACCCGGGCAAGACATCGAGATGGACAAGTGGAAGAAATACTTTGAGAAACTATTGAGGGCGTTAGAAGTAAAAGACAATACAAAAGTATATGGTCAGGGAAGGCGAAGAATTCACCATAGAAGAGTTAGAGAGGGCACTTATAACCATGAAGAGTGGAAGGAGCGGCTAGGACAGACATAATTTATGCAGAATGGTCTGGAAACGAAAAGCAACAGAAAATATTAGAAGTGATAAACCGTATATGGAGACCCGAAGATCAGTATCCAACAGAATGGAGACAGGGTAATATTGTACCCATTTATAAAGGAGGCAGTTAGCTAGCAAGCTAGAGGGGTATAACATGCATGGACTCAATTTATAAGGTCGTCATATCCATGGTAAAGGAAAGATTGGATTATGAGACAGAAGTAAACGGATGGCTACCCCAAATACAAGTGAGCTTCAGAAAAGTGAGGGCAACGACGGATAAAATCGCTACACTGAACTGGATGACTGACAAAGAAATGAGTAAGATGTTTTGTTTGTGGACCTTAAGGCGGTGTATGCCTCAGTAAATAAAAGAATGTTAGTCGAACTCTTGAGAAGAAAGGGTGTGTCAGAGTTTTTGGTAAACTGGATAGAAGAAGTGTACCGAGAAACGTGGGGCAGAGTGAAAGTGAGGGAGAAAGTGTCTGGACGGTTTCGGGTGAAGCAGGGCCTAAAACAATGTTGCCCCCTTAATTCCCTACTGTCCAATCTGTATGTGGCAGATATGGAGAGAACCTTAGAACTAGAACAAGCTGGAGGGGTAGTACTAGGAAAGTGTGGACGCGTCTAGTGGTGTTGGCTAAATCGTTTTGAGAGCTGCAAGAGATGAATAAAACACTTGAAAGGTACTTGAAGAGGAGAAAATTGTGGATGTGAATGCAGGAAGAATAATGAAAGAAGAAGTATTGGTATAGAAGGGTGGACAAGTGGAAAAAGTGAAAGGGTTTAAATATCTTGGCTTTTTGTTCTCGGAGTCAAGGACTATAGTGGGTAAAATTGAGTATGTTTGTAAAAAAAAGATGGTACGGTTGCGGACGTCATGGGAAAATGCGTTAGGTAATAATGTTCAAATGTAAATTATTTGGTGGGATGTATGTGTTAGATTAATTCTGTTATATGGTGCAGATCTGAGGGGTATAAAGGAATAACAAAATGTTACAACGGCAGTACCTCAAAAGGATACTGAGTCTTGAGAGCATAACACCTAGATATGTGGTATTGCAAAAATGTAACCGATTGTCGGTATGGTGTGAAGCAGCAAAAAGAGTGGTAAAGTTTGAAAGAAGGGTGAATGGGAGGTTAGTGAAAGAAATATGTATGGTGTGCTTTAGATACTGGGTACAGAAGAATGAGAGCTTAGACTGGATGCGGCAGAGAGTAAAATTATATGTTAGACTCGGTATATCACAGTTATGGCGTTGGGCGTTTTTTATCGAACAGCCGGTATAGTAAATAAAATAGGGAAAAGAATTAGCCATTAACAAACACTAGCATTAACCTTCGGTATACTTGTCATTCGTTGCTTATTTATTGCAAAGCATTTTCTACATTAGTAACCATACCCTTTGTAAATACTGTACGTAACCTAGGCCTAACCATTGACGATTTAAATTTCATATTATCAAATGTATCTCCAAAACCTATGACAACTAAACTGTTTTGTAATATGTTAGTGCTAAGTCATTTTAATGTTTGTCTGATTGTTTACAATGCATATCTGGGTAAATTTACAATTGAACTTATACAGACAATTCAACAGTCCTGTATACGACTAATATTTGGAATATTAAAATATTATTATATTTCACGTAAATATGGCCAGTTACACTATTTAAACATGGCTAATAGAAGAGTTCTTAAATGTTATATAACATTCATGTTGCAAACCCTCTAATTGGACATAATATCTGTTGGGGTTGGGTAATATTAAATAAACCACAAATCTGCCTCTTTTATAAGATCATTTTCATATAACAAATACAGATTATATAATAAAATTCTAAACCTGAAATCCTTCAAACTATACTTTTTTTTTTCATTATCCATTCATTTATTATTTTACAATAGGAGTTTTAGAGTTAATAATTCTGTTTAACTTTCAATATTTTGAATGCTTTTTGTTTATGGGTATAATGTGCCCATATTAGCTTGCCCGATGTAATTTCGTCCAATTATATTTTGAGTTTTTATAGATTCAGTGTAAAAGCAGTAACATGTATTATTGCTCGGCTGAACATACTCATATATATTTTCTCTCTCTCTCTCTATGTACATGTTAATTTTGATTCCACGATGTTACAGTGTTTATAATTTTCTGGGCATGACTCAAAATAAAAAAATCTGCATTTCTGCATAATTTATAAATTATAAGGTAGAGCTGATATATGTCCTTTAGGACCTACTATTTTCTTTGCATCGACTGAAACTCCTTCACTTAAGACAATGTTTTCTAGGTACTCTACTTCGTTTTCAAAAGTCTGTTTTCCCAATATTAAACTTAATAAAGTAGATTATTAGCGGTATATGTTTTATTGAGAAAACTTGTTTTCTTCTTTTTTATTCAGTTTTATTTACAAACTTATCTTTTATAATCATTTTTAAGGAGGAAGCCACTCTTTTTATATTCAATTGTAATATGTGATTTTCTTAAATATTGGTGAAGTAGTAGTCTTTTGCTCAAATATACAGAATGATTCATTATTCTAACCACCACGAATTTATTTATTGGATTTAAAGATAATTGCGCTTGTTGATCTAATGTTTCCTATAAATTACAATGGATCATAGTTTTACATCTTACTGGAACCGATATTTTTTGAACGTACGGTTATCTAGCATCTGCTAGTGATTTTGCTTCCTATTTATTTTCAAGAATCCACCCTTAAAATACAACTAGATTCTTTGGTATTTATTATGGCCGCTCCGAATAAATTCATCTTCTATATCATCTAAGTTAGCCTTTAAAAATCTTATATTTGATAAACAGTAAATGGTAGCTGATTCTCCTGTTGCTACGACACAGAGCTTTTCGTTGGTTCAACATTTTATAATTTTAAAAAAGAGCTAAATTGCGTAACTGTCATGTAGTAAAATAGTTCTACTAGGATATTGATGATTATTTGCCGACCATCATTTCTTTTTCTTGTATCAACGTATTTTCCACATTTCCAGCATTCTATTCTTCTCTTGTTTATCAAAGAGTGTTATTTATAAGTTTAAGTAAGAATGTTAGTAGGCTGCCACCATCTAGACAGCTCTTGACCAAAACGGTTTCTCTTCAGGTATAATAACTTTCTTACTTAAACACAAATCCAATTTCAAGAACACCTAAGAATTTTCAAATGACAAAATCCCCAAAATACTAAAAAGATATACCAAAACAATTTTTACCACTTTACACGTGTAAAATCCGACATTTCCTTAATTCCTCAAAACACATTATGTGGGTGAATTAAATATAAACCGAAATTTAGTAAAATAAAAAGTATATATGTATTATTGTAATAAAATTAATATTTTTTTATTTTTCTACATAATCTCCGCTTTATGTACCCATTTTTACCTGGGAAGTGGAAGTTTCTTAATGCGACTGTGAAAACGGCGTTCTACGATGTTTAAGTCACATTGTCATTATCACGTGAGACGTTGAGACGTGGGTGTATCATTATACCCCAGAACCTAAACAAACTAAATCCAGACATAAGAATTTTTAGTTCAGATGGGCAAGGAAATATATCTATTTGTATTAGTTCGTATATCAAAGACTGCACAGCTATTTTTTAAACTGTTCTCATTTATATCAGGGTATGATTGAGAGAAAAACTTCTAAAACTTTTTCTACAAAATTCTACGTAGTGGCAGTCAATATTATGGCTTTTTTTACCAGCATCCGTTTGGTAATGTTTGAGCCTTAAAAATTGGTCGAGAGCAATTGACCATCAAAATGAGTTGTTAACATTTTTATCCCGCCTAAAGTATCTATCTTTAAATTTTTGCTATTTTTGTTCAATGAACACGTATGTTTCTTTTTTTTTTTCATATTTGCATTTTAGAATTTTTTAATATTAAAAATAATAGCTTATATAGTCCATCCTACGTCACAAACTATCGCTTCAAAAAACGACGAAAGTTTTACAGTGCGTTCTTTTTCTAACACATTTGGTTTACTTTATCATACTAAATGTTTTTGTGTCGTTTCTCGAAGCGATATTTTGTGACGTAGGACGGAAGATCCAACGGATTCAAATGAAAAATTCCTAATTTTTTTAATGATTAATACTATAACTAACTAAAGAATTAAAAAAAACTTAAAGAATATATATAATTTTTTCTGAAAATAATACAATTTTGGTATATATTTTCATTTAGTGATCGTTATAATCAGTTAGCAATCGGATAATATTTATTTCGATTTAAGTTCCTTTATCAAATTAAACCTTTCGGCGATTACTTGCACGTCATAAAAATAGAGAGTAAAAATAACAATAAAAACAGAGTCTTTTGTTGTGTTAGAGAATGATCAATTAACCGGAATATGTCCACGGCACGCTTTCCCCACTCGTAAATTAGCAAAGGATCCATTAAAGGAAACCGAGATTAATTCATTTCTTTTACGGTCGAACCCAAAAACAAATATTATTAATCCCGGGCAGCCTTTAATTACATCCTCGTTACCATAAATCAAAACAGCTATCCAGTTTGAAAGTGAAGACCATTAATTAACTTAACTAATTAGTCGTTATCCATCACTACATAACCGGTTGATTGATTTTTAGGTATAATGAGCCAAAAGGCAAATTGGATCCATTTTAATTATCTACCTGTAATACGAAAATATTGAAATATTAGTGCTGCGTGGCGTATAATTATAACGATCAGCCTCGCAAAATACCAAATAAAGTTGAAAATCACTTGTTATCGAATTACCGATAATTAAAACTGATATATGACCAGAGTTCAATCAAATTGTTCAATGCATTCAAACGATTGATGGTTAAACGAGGGTATAATGTTAATTTTAATATTAATTAAATAATTTAATTACCATCCCAAACCGAACTAAATACTTCTTTAAAAATTTACTTTATTACAGTTATGAGCTAAAATAAAGAATACAAATTATTATTAGAAAAACCAATTACGGCAGTCATGAATAATAAATTGTTGTAAATGTGGTAAATAAATAATTCATTTAAATAAAACTCGCGTTATACATAATATATATATATTATGTTATATACAACATATGCTCTTGATGAATTTTAATAAATGCTTTGACTGTTTTTTAATCTCTTAATACCTTTGATATTCAAATTGGGTGAATATATAGCATATTTTTGTTTGTTACAGACTGAACAATTTACTGTACTATGGGTACTCTTCACGATGATTGTTTTGGGAAATTCAGCGGTTCTGGTTACCCTCTTAGTAAGCAAGAGTAGAAAGTCAAGGATGAACTTCTTTATCCGGCAACTGGCTATTGCAGGTAAATAAAAAAATATTGTTCATATCTTAAATGAGAATTCTTTACGAAACTTTTCTTTCCTTATACATTTAAAAGTCTACCTTTTAAAATAGTATTTTTTTATTAGAATAGTAATAACTGTAGTTGTTCCATAATTAGAACTATTTTTCCTATAAACATTTATATTTTAATATGTTGGTTTATCTTATTGTGAAATCCCTATAATGTTTTAAATTTTCATTAAATAAATAATTGTTCCCAAAAATATTATATTATATTATATCAAATGATATTACTAATATAAAAAAATATAAAATATTACATACTTCTATTCATTTCATCCAATCAACAAAAAAAAACTATGATTCAAATTGTAATTACAATTAACTTTTAAAATATTTTTATATAAGCTGAAATTTTTTATTGGAAAATCTTCCACTTTCTCTTTATAATTAATTTGATTCATTTATTTAATAAAATGTAATATAAAACTCTAAAATAGTAATGAAGTTAAGATAATTTATTTATTTCTGCAACCAATCAACTTTTACGTACATATACTGATCTAAATGTAAATGTAAAACCTGAAAATGTAATTTTTAATATCGTTAATATCACATTGTTATAATTAGTCAAAATACTTGACTAAATTATCAATAAACAACTTCACCGCATTATTTTCCCCTCTATGTTTATAGGTTTGGCCTAGTATATAAGAAATATTATGTTTACAACAACAATAGATATAAATTATGTATATTTTATTTAAGGTTTCTATAAATTGTAATATAGATAATATTTTTAACATATATATTTAATGTAAAATCTAAAAACAATAATTTACATACTTCACATCATTTTTTTAATTTCAACGTTAATTCACGTAAGCCACCATATATAAAAAATACAATTATACAAGAACATAACATAAATTTGAAGTGGATGTGAACGTCATTAACAATTAAGTAATCTTAGTCTATATATTAAAATTTATATAAGTAATATCTTAGAGGTTAAAATCAAAATATATACATGGTGACTGACGAAAAACTTTTGGTGCTGTATCTTGCTTATTTTTGATCCGATTTTAATAAATAAAACACCAAATTAAATCATTTGTAGAGGACTTTAATATGAACTGAACTGATATTTTTCTTGTATCCTGTTTTTGACAAATGACGATCAACTTTTTTTTAATTGCACTGTATATATATATATATATACAGTACCAGAAACACGCGCACGGATCCAACAGTAAAATTTAAAATTCTATAAATAAAATGTAATAAAATCCTTTAGTTCGTTGTAGAAAATTAAATAATAAATTTAAAAATACGAAAACATTTCGTGAATCTACAACAATGAGTCTTACTAAGACTACAAAACAAATTAATTTGAAACAACTACTTCTCTAGCTAATACTTCGACAGACATTGAATAATACAAATTAATTTGCGTGTTACAAATAGTACAACTATTAAAGCAACACTAATTTGAATGAAATTATTTCTGTTGAATAAACTAATAAATGATAAAATGTACTTTAGATTGTTTAAATGTAACTATAACATGAAAAATTATGAAAAATGAATTTTAAACTGATTTCATTAAATTAAATTAGCAAAATCTAGCATTCAAGTTTATAATCATCTGCAGACACGTGTTTCGAACTTTCGCTCTCTTCAGTACAGCTTTATTATAAAATTGATTTTAAATACAAATAAAAACACTTACTAAAATAAATATAATGAAATATGATAATAAATATAATGAAATATAAATAACTTACTCAGATATGTACGGCAACTGACACAAGAATGAAATATAATCGACTGAAGGTCTGAATTTATACCTGAGGTGGATTAGTGAATTCTTCAGAAATCCCGAACGTAATGATTTCTGAAGAATTCACTAATCCACCTCAGGTATAAATTCAGACCTTCAGTCGATTATATTTCATTCTTGTGTCAGTTGCCGTACATATCTGAGTAAGTTATTTATATTTCATTATATTTATTATCATATTTCATTATATTTATTTTAGTAAGTGTTTTTATTTGTATTTAAAATCAATTTTATAATAAAGCTGTACTGAAGAGAGCGAAAGTTCGAAACACGTGTCTGCAGATGATTATAAACTTGAAATCTAGATTTTTTAATTGCTTTTGCTAATTTAATTTAATGAAATCAGTTTAAAATTCATTTTTCATAATTTTTCATGTTATAGTTACATTTAAACAATCTAAAGTACATTTTATCATTTATTAGTTTATTCAACAGAAATAATTTCATTCAAATTAGTGGCTTTAATAGTTGTACTATTTGTAACACGCAAATTAATTTGTATTATTCAATGTCTGTCGAAGTATTAGCTAGAGAAGTAGTTGTTTCAAATTAATTTGTTTTGTAGTCTTAGTAAGACTCATTGTTGTAGATTCACGAAATGTTTTCGTATTTTTAAATTTATTAAAATTCTATTACCAGAACGTACGGATTAAACACTAAGCCATTCACATTATCCAATAATATGTTACAAGCAGATGATATCGACATTATTTTTTTTGACGGAAACTTGGGGAAACGAATCTTTAGACAACTTTGAATTATTTCCATCTTCTTACCAAGTATTTAGATCTGATCGTCGAACTGGCGGAGGCGGAGGTGTACTCATTGCGCTTTCTAACAATATTAGTGCGGAGGAAATACGTATTGGAGAGGATTTCAATATTAATATAGTTTGTGTGCACGCTATAGTATTTAATAAGTCTGTTTACTTGATAACTCTGTATTTTCCACCACAATCACCACTAATAGCCTATGAGTACGTATTTAATCAACTAGAACATCAATTAATTTTGGACAAACCTTTTATAATAGTAGGTGATTTTAATGCATCTAATTACCCACAAATTAATTGTTCTAAATCAAATTTAGTAACTAATTTTATTCACTTTAATTAATACTGTGCAGACGAATAACGTCTATAATAATCAAGGAAAACTTTTAGATTTAATTATTTGTACAGATAAAATCACGTGCGCTGTAAACCAATGTACTCACCCAGTAGTCAAAGAAGATATCTATCATCCTGCGTTAGTTGGCAACTGCTCGCTCATAGCAAATAAAAAAAACAATTTAAATCTAATACCGTGGAATATAAGAATGCAGGCAGAATATAAACTTTTATATTCCTTTAGAGAAATCCACCGCCCGGCTGGGATTTGAACCCACAACCGTG